>OY992531.1:103419835-103773147 GCA_963921185.1 Dasysyrphus tricinctus
AGTCACACTGGCCACTATTCAATATTATTGGTATAACTCGGAACCTAAGCTGAATTAAAAAATTTTACAATTAAAACTTTCGAAAATAGAATTGCCTACTTGGTGGCAGTCAACGTGCATGAAATTATGGTTAAATCATGAAAGAACACCATGACTTCATTTGATTTTTTTTATTCAAAATCAATTTCCTTCGTCAGATAGACAGAAAAAATATATCGGATCATTTGTGAAAACCACGAACTTGACAAACAAAAAATCGGTTCAAGTTGCTCCTGTAAAACAGTACGATTGGTTGAAACTTTAAAATACATATTTGGACATTTTGCGCGACCCAAAATGAGGATGCATCAGCACGGCAAGAGGTGACGAAGGCAGAAAGAAAAGATAAAACTCTCATTTATTTGGAAACGTTCCCATTCATTTTGTCGAATTGCAATGTCAAGCTATGGTACACAAAAAAAAAGGCAACAGATAGCTGATTGAAAAATAATGATGTGTTTCCCCGACAACCAGCAGCACCTCATATATAAAAGTTGGAAGCATCCGTAAAAATCTACATCCTATATAATTTGTTTTGTCACACAATACTTATTTGCTGAAAACATAAGTTGAAGCACGAGAGCAGTAGATATACAAGCTGTTCACATGATGTTTGACGTACAGGACCGGACTTAGATTTAAAGGGCCAGTTTTTCAGTGCTGAATAAAGTCTAAGTTGATTTTTCACACTCATCAGTTAAACCTGCAAATAAGTTGAACCCAATTTAACTCATCATAAAGCAGTTTTTCGGTGAAGGATTAGCTTTAAACTTTATCTGTCAAAAAACTATTGAGGAGAGAGAAATCGCCCTTTTCATAGTACCTTACATCAGTTTCGACGTCCAAAGGGTAGACATTGTGCATTCGAGAGGACACAAACGTCCACAGGTTTTTTTTTTTGTTAAATAAACTCTTACTCTCACCTCCCCATGGTAAGCATCGGGTGTCTAGTGCCTCAATCGGATATGAGCTTTCAATCCCTGTCGACAGTTGTTGGGGGACAGCAAACGGGCTAGGGGGGATGAGTGTTTCCACTAAGGCACTTTTCCTTTCATCAAGGCAGAAGCGGAAGAATTTCCCAGATGGAAATCAACGGTGGCGTCTACAGTTCCAGTCAGGTTGACCTACTTATTGAACACCTTATACTAGCTACGACGACATTTTCAGAGCTCAGGCCTATAAGGAGCTGTTAATCCGGCTCCCTGCCCTTAAAGTCATTCTAAAGGTCTGGTCCTCCATGCTTGGGACCGTAGGGGTGATTTCCCGGCCCCGTAAAGCTATTAAGTTGCGAAGCAACAACAAGCCTCGGATACAGACGGATTTATTGTTGAAGAACCTAGGAAACGAAAGAAAACAAACATCAGATCTGCACGTGAAATGTTCTCAAGGCTAAGTTTATGAGCATCAGCCTCACAGGGGAGAAACCACTACACCAAGAACGAGTTCTAGACAAGACATATGAGCAATGCCCTAGCTATGACATTAAAATTGTCTTGTGTGAATTTAATGCAAAACTAGGATCAGAAGACGTTTTTGGTAGCACAATCGGAAGATATAGAATACACAACACCATTTACCGGACTAAAGCTAAACTTTGCTAAGGTTTAACATTGCTATCGACGCAAGGCACTCCTCCAGTATCAAGAACGTCCGAACATTCCGAGGGGCAACGTAGACTCGGACCATAACCTCGTTGTGGTAATGTTACGGATATCCACACCAAAGCCAAAACAAAGAAATACTATGAGAGTCTTATGCCACCAACTTCAAGCATCGAGAGCCAGTGGAAGAATTGCCAGGAAGCTATCAGAGATGTCGCTTCTGACGTGTTCGACCTCGCACGACCACCACACCGAGCCCCTGGTTCGACTAAGAATGCCGGCAAGTACATGCACCCAAACAAAGCGGTGCTTCAAAAAAGGACCAGAGCTTCTCGCGAGCTCTACAAGCAGAAGAGGAACACCAGCTTCTCAGAATTAAAAAAAAGAGCGAGCACGTGATCGTGGAAATAGAGGGATGCCATTGCAGGAAAGAAGTTCGGAAGTTTTACCAAAAAGTAAAAAGAGCCTCCCAAGGTTACAAGGCCCGAACCAACGCCTTCAAGGACGATCAGGGGAACATCGTGGTAGAATTGCAGTTGGTGCTGAGGATAATGAAAAATCATTTTAACTTAAGTTCAATAAAGTTGTTGGAGCTGATGGCCTTGCAATCGAGCTATTCAAAGCAGCTTGCAATGAATTGATTTGCACCAGCGCATCTGCAAAATATGGTCGGAGGAAAGCATGCCCGATGAATGGAAGAAAGGCAGTCCTCTGGACTGCACCAACTACAGAGGCATCAGTTTCCTTAGCATCGTGTACAAGATCTTCAATGTCGGACTTTTGTGAACGCCTGAAGCCATATGTCAACAGCCTGATTAGTCCATATCAGTGTGGCTTTACACTAAGAAAGTCCACCATCGACCAAATATGCGCACTACGGCATATTTAGTAAAGAACCCAGGAATTTCAAATCGATACATCACCACCTTTTTATCGACTTCAATGCCGCGTATGACAGCATCCATAGAGATGAGCAATGTCTAGTTTTGCCATCCATCCTAGACCTGCCCAATTGTGCAGGAGGACGATGGAGAATGCACGTACAAGGTCGGCAAATATATGTCAACAAAATTATTAGACATCACGACTTGCTTTCATGCGGTATGCGGCTTCTTCAACACCGTTCTTGAAAGAATAGAGCAAAACTCTCACGTCAACGTCAACGTTCGTCCAATTAGTCGCTTACGCCGACGGTAATGACATAATCGGACGAAAAGAGCGTGATATCAGTGGTGCTTTCGTGAGGATTGAAGAGGAAGCCAAGAAGATAGATTTAACGGTGAATGAAGGCAAGACCAAATATATGTTGTCAACAAGAAAAAGACACCCAACACCGACCGACGTCTCAGACAAAACGTCACTGTAGACAGCTATAATTTTGAGGGATCAAAGGCTTTGTCTACCTAGGCTCTCCTATCAAATCAGTGAACGATAGAAGTGCTGAGATCAAAAGAAGAATAATAACTCTTGCCAATTGCTGTTTCTTTGGACTAAGAAGGCAATTGAGGAGCAAACCTCTCCCTCGAGCAACTAAAGTGTCCCTTTATAAGACGCTTACCATCTTGGACCTGATGTATGGTGCCGAGGCATGGGCGCTATCAACGCTGGATGAGAACGCTTTAGGCTGTTTTTAGAGGGAAATAGAAGAAGGCACAGTAACGAGCTGTACGGACATAGCTACAAAAGTGAAAAGTCAGCGAGGGAGGTGGCTGGGTCACCCAGATCGAATGGACATCAAAGCTCCGGCCCGGAAAGTCTTTGAATCCAACCCAGTGGAACGGTGCAGTAGGGAGGACAGCGTAACAGGTGGCGCACGCAAGTGGAAGAGGACCTCAACCAATTTGGCGTGCGAAACTGGATACAGCTAGCTAGAGACCGAACCAGGAGGAAGAAGCTTGATGGTTGAGGTCATGGTCCATCTCGAATTAAAGCTTTTTGACCCGAATCTGTCAGAAATATCTGTTCAGTTTTACTTCACATTTAACTCACCAAATCTGTTGAGTTGAAACTCGGAGTTAGAATGGTATCTTCACTAACTAAAAAACATGCTTTTAGAGCTAACTCAGGTAGAGCACCGAAAGTAAGAAAAACTGGACCGAAATCGATGAAATGAAAAATGATTTTTGTTCAAATTTCCTTCAAAATTTCGGGCGCCCCAAAAATAATAATCATATAAGTTCACTTCTTTACGAATACTCCAACACTGGTTGGGTTATATTCAAGTTGGAATCGAGAGGGGGATGATGCTTGATGCTGCCAGTAGGTACTTTATTTAAAGGTACAGCTTCACGTCAAGCAACAGTCAAGTGTATGATGGCAAAATCAAGAGCCAGGGAAAACTCCAAGCAGGCTACTTACAAACATATAGATACATTTATAATGTTTCCATTATAAGAACTCTGGAATCAAAGACTCTTTTTTTTCTCTATTTTCTGCACACTACATCAAAGGAATCCAGAGGAAAACATGGTTCTTCCTTTTATTATCCCTTCCTAATTTTGTTGTTTTCTTTTTATTTTGTATTTTTATTCAGTTTTTTTTCCGTTTTTTGCAGTATACTTTCACCCTCTGTGATTGCCATATTTGTGGTATTTTATATCTCAAGCCCAATAAGTTAATTTCAGGGGGTTGTTTTTGTTGGAGCGTGTTGTCATAGCTGCAAGTGGGCGCATCTTGCTTCTTATTTTTCCCGCTTAGTATATTTTAAAAGGTTTCTAAATGATGTAGATACCTATATTCCTGGTGAAGAGTTTTACATACCGCGGCAGTAGCGGAGGGCGTATAAATTAAAATGAATAATTTGATGATGCTGCCGCAAATAATAACATCAGGTAAGAGTTAACATATATAGTATAAAGCAGAAGGCCTTTTCGCTGCGCAAATATTAGTACTCGACTTTGGCTTTCGACTTTTCGGTGTTTTGAATGTTTTATTCTACTTAATTACGTTTCCCCTAAATATGTTCCTTGGATGGATCCACTTTTCTGCAATTGTTGTTGAACTGGCGCTGCCACGGCAAAAAAAAAACAAGGTTACTTCTACGGGCCCATTGGAATTCGCGTGATGGTTGGTGGAGAAGGGGTAGGTTTTTTTCCGCGTGTTGTTTTCTAAAGATGCAAATTTACGTAAGCTTATTTTTCTAATTTTTTTTTATTTTTTTTTTATTTTCATAATGGAGATGGCTTTCAATGGATATTTTTTTTTGTAGGGTAAAATGTAATGTTTGTCTTTAATTAGGCCTCAATATCGATGGAATGTCATTTGCTTAGCGATACAAAGTAATTTGACTAATTTGGGATTATAGATTGTGGAATGCTTTTTTGTTGCCAACAACAAAAAAAAACTGAAAATAATAAAAATATTAAATTGCAGAGGGTGCAGTTGCCTGGGAAACGATATGATGGCAGTCATATACATACATACATATACCTTTCCAATATGAAAGATGTGACATTGTGAGGGAGAAAAGAATGTAATGGTAATTTTAAGCGCACTTTTATGTGCTGTTTGTAAAAGATATAAAATGAAAATTGAAATTAAGGTTGGCAAAGGTAGTTACTGTAATTGGGTCTTAATAAACTTTAATGAAGGAAATATTCAACTTTGTAAAGTTGCGTAGGTAGAATTCGCAATAAATTATTTGTTAATTTTTAATATTGAACCTAGACATGAGCGGTGAGTTTTTTATTTGAAGTCAATAATATTTTTTTTTTTCTACAGCCTATTTATTTAAACTAGTCCCACCCTCGCCGTGTGTAGAAATTGGCAATAATTAGAAAATGATTGAAATTTAAAAGAATACTCATTTTTTTAATATTAAAAGTTATTTTTTTTGCACAGTCATCGGCAATGGAAAATGGTAGCAACTCAACGAAAATTACCCATATTGTGTATGTGTGTGATTCGGTACACCTCCGCAGCCATATAAAATTTATCGACATTGGTAGAATATAAATTTTGAGAAAATGGTGCCACAAAATTTTGCTAACGCTAATTATAACAGAAGAATATTATTTCCTGATTTTCTTCAAATTCATAACTACAGAAAATAGCTTCAATTATTTGTGAAAAAAACATTGAAATTAATTCTGCTTCAGCCAATTCTGGGTACGACCAAATCAAGTTTTGCATATTTTTTAAAATGACTATTTATTTATAAAAAAAAAAACATTGCAGCAAAATTGATGAAATTTATTTTCAGAATAGATATTGGCAACACCTAGATAGCTCCACGTTTTTTTTTTATTAAAAGTCTTATAACCGAACTGCTAAGAAACTTTTTAGAAGACTTGAGCTGTTTAAAAAAAATATACTAGTCAAATGCTCATAGTAGCTTAGGTGACATAAGAGGTTTAAACGATTTCTTTTGTAACATTTTTGAGACTGACATAAGTCAACTTAAGTTTTTGAAAAAAAATTTGAAAAAATGTTAAAACAACTCTTTTAAAAGTTGTAGTTGAAGAAAGAGAGTGAATTCTTGAAGAAATATGTGTTTATGAGAAAACAAATTTAAAAATCGATGATCTAATTTTTAAGAAAAAATGTTGGACTTCAAATTTTAAGTTTTATTTCATAATATGAAAAAAATAAATCTTTTGTAAATTCACAAAATATTTCTTTTTGGAAATTCTGATATGAAATATTATATAATGGATGATTCCATACAAAACGACCCTTTACGACAAATTGCAAAATATGAGTGCGAATTGAAAAAAGTACCGTTAGACGATTTTAAAAGATTCCCTGTTTCATTTTAAAAGTGAAACTATCAATAATTTTTTATCGCCGCTTATTTCGCAGTTCGAACCACTTCGCAGAATAGGTCTAAAAAAGTCACTTTTTGCTATCAGAAGCTCAAAACCATATTTTCAATAATTAATTGTTTCTCAATTTGAGTACCGGTGGTTATTTGCCCATATCAGAACTCTAAGCACGTTTTTGTGTCATTTAATTAGTGAATAGTAAATACAATTTGAGTTTTTAGGCAGTTGATTCATAAAAAGGTTAGTGTCACGCCCGTAACAAAAAATTATATGTTTCATTACTAGAAGAACAAATTTGTATCAATGTGATAATTTGGGGAAAAAAGGAGAATGCTATGATTTACTGTCAGACAAAATTTCAAGAATTTGAAACTAATACTGAGCCCGTATTTAAAATTTTAAGTCTATGTAACACCCGTAACAGGTTGGCATTTCAATTCATGTTCTGTCTGTTTTTCAACTCAATTTTAGTTTTGTTGCTTTTAGATATGAAATTCATGACGTATAATATAATTCTAAGAAAATCTACTTTAAATCTAAATTTAATCGGCTTTAAGTGTAAGTTTTGTCTTTTCCCTGTAAAAGAAAATGGAAAAAATCTCATTGAAGTTTGAAATCTATTCACTTTTCAGTGAGAAAAACTTAATTTTTCTAGAGAAAGTGTTTCTGACATCATGTGAGAAATGATTATACAGGGTGTCCGGATAATCCTGAAATGACGTATAGCCCACTTTATGACTGCCCTGAAACCGGAAATAAGAATAGGCTAACTAAAAACTTAAAATATATGCATTTTTTCGTTCAGTGTACTTTTTTTTTTACTTACTTTACGTTTTTGACTACCACGACTTCAAATGGATGAATTCCATCGATTTTCTTTTGCAGCAATTCTCTACACTATTGGTGTCAAAACATAATTGGTAGAAAACTTTTTACTTCTTTTTATTAAAACAAAACTATTTTTTTTTTAATTCTAAAAATTAAAGGCTTAAGCATCTCTGATATAAAAAATTCGTATGGAAACCCTGTGGCAAAATTAAAAAAAAAATTGGCGCAACAAATGTAGATTTCAGAATAGTATAATTTTTTACAGTATCTAGAGTAAATGGGTTATTATTAGTGGTAATATACAAAAGGAGCGAATTTAGTAAAATAATTTACATTGTTTTATGTTTTTGAATATTACGGCTAAAAATGAAAGAATTGGATGTTTTTTTTTTTGTAAAAATACTCTTCATAAATTGAGCCATGGCACAAGTTGTAAACAAATTAATTTAACTGACCATACATATTTAAAACAAAAACAACAACAGTAGATAATTATTGTAAATTTTTTTATTTATTTCGATTTGCAAAGCAAATGTTCAAATTGCTTTCCACCTACCACTCTTATGCACTTTCTACACCTTTTAGTAAACGGGATGGGTACTCCAACTTATACAACCTGCATTCCTGGGCTTTTCAAAATCGTCATATTTTAAGAAAAGACAGATCCCAGTACCAATTAAAAATCAATTATTGGACTTGGATTTTCAATGGAAGAATAATTGTTCCCTTCGAACTGACGGGAAACCTTAATGGTCAAAGCTATAGAGTTTCTCCAGAATAGCCAGACAAGCTTATTTGAGGAAATATCTGAAGAGTTACGCCAAACCTATTGGTTTCAAAATGATGGATGCCCTGGCACATTACGCTATGCCTGTGTGGGTATATCTTAATGATAGGTATCCGAGCAGATGGATAGGCCACCTTGGACCAATTTTGTGGCCTCCACGATCGCCGGTCCTGAATGCACTTGATTTTTTTATTGGGGCTGCATAAAAAAAAGTGTACAGCAAGCAAAATTCCTAGAGGAGCTCCGAAAGCGTATCTAGGCAGCTGCTATGGAAATTACCGAGCCAATTTCCACCCAAAGGAAACCTTTTCTAAAACTATTTTAAATAATTATTCATAAAATGCAATTCTGTGGTGTTTGTAATCAAAGTGCCCAGCCAAGTTCGCAGCACTACACCCTTTTTACAGGAACAAACTCAGGCGATTTTCGACCCTCCTCTAACTTCAGTACTGATAAAGTCAGAAACTTCAAATTTGCCAAATATGCTGAGCTAGTCAATAAAAGACGGCTTATTAAATTTCATAATCCTTAGAATTTGTAGTTCCTGAGTTATACGACTTCGAAAATCTCTAAAACCGTAACTGACTCAATGATTCACTTACTCACTGACAGATTATCAAAATTATGGAGCACTTCCCGACACTGTAGAACCTTGAAATTTCGCACAACGGTAGGTCTTGTGGTGCATACAAAGGAAAAAATCGAAAATTTTTAATTTTCTATTCAGGAGGCGTGGCATCCACCTACATTCTCAAAAATTCTTATAAATAATATGGGGTCTTTCCGACAGCTGAAGAAATATGGAAATTGATAGAGCGGTAGGGCTTGAAATAAACACAAAGAAAAAAATCGAAAATTTGGAATTTTCTGTTCAGAGGGCGTGGCATCCACCCATCTTATTATAACTGTGCAGTTGTCTTAGAATGGTGAGAATTGGTAGAGAGGTAGGGCTTGAGGTGTATACAAAAAGAAAAATTACATAAATGGGGATTTTCTGCTGAGGGTCGAAGCAACCACCCACTTTTTTAAAATTGTTATCAATTATATAGTGCCCTTTCAATTTTTGTAGAGCGATGATTTAGAGCTTGACGAGCATATATATATATAAAAAGAAGGAGACAATTTTGAGATTTTCTGTTCAGGGGCGTGGCATCCATCCACTTTCTCAGAATTGCTACTTACCACACTGCAATGAATGTTACAACGAAACTAAAACCGATACAAAAAATAAAATGATGCAGTCTTTTTTAAAATATATGCACCTTCACTAAAAAATGGTTAGTTAGTTTAAGTTGCTTTACTTTGTTAAATAGCGGCTATTAAGTAAGTGTCCCCCTTAAAATTATAATTTCTATCCCACCAATGGAAATAGAAAAAAAAATATATCGACTCAAAATAGAAAACTGTTTTTTTTTTTGTTGTTTAACGGGACAGGATTGTTTTTTACGAAAATTGAAGTAAGAGTTTAAAAAAAACTTTGCTCTTTTATATTTCAAGTTAAGGCAACGATTTTGTTTTTCGTGCAGCGAATCTGCCATTCATCTAACGCATGTTTTTTAGTAAACCGTGTGGTATAAAAACTAAACAAGTTTAGTCGTCTGTGTATTTTACAAGGACTTACATGATAAATAATATTTTACATCAAAATTTCATTTTTTTTATCCGATGGAAATCTTCAAAAGACACTCGGTAAGAATCGGTACCGAGTAGTGTGGGACTCTTACCACCGGTGAATCAGGACCAATCTATGAAAGATCGACAAATGATTTTTCTTTTGTAATTTATAAATCACATTGCGGGAAGTTTAAAGTTATAACACTTTCCCATAGGTTTTGGACCATCAGCTCATGAGGCTTGGTTCTTTTTAATGTCCGCACATTTTCTAATAACTTGAATTTAATTTTCATGAAACACTCTCATTCATGAAACACAGTCATTCCCTTTACTTTCAAGTTTTTATAATTGATTGATTGCGTTTTGTACTTCTTACAGTATTTTTAGTGGTTTTGAATTTTTTCGCATTTTTTCGTTCAAAATATTATAAAATAATATGATTATTACTATAAAATGTTTAGGGCTTGTTTCACAATGTCTCAGTAAGGTTCTGATTAGATATTCGGCACATAAATATTAGCACAGGGTAATAAGTCCACAGAAGAAAAATTTATTACGATTATCCTATGTTATGACCCACCTGAGTGGGTTATAAATTCACAAACAATTTTTTTATTTTTAGTTCTGAACTTATGACCCTGCCTCAGAAATTATGTGTCGAATAACAAAACAAAGCTTTACTCAGCCAATGTGAAACAAGCCCTTAGTCATGCAAAATCCTCGGACCATAAGAGCAAGTTTTTACGACATAGTCGTGCATGCTATTTTTATGTTAGTATTTGTTCACAGAGAAAACTGAACTATGAGTTATTTAAAAAGATGCATGTTTGATTGTATGTTTAACTTTACAAATAGAATTTGGTTTAAACCTAATTCTAATCTGTTTAAATGGCAAAATACTATTATTTTTGAGTAAATTGTGTTTAAGTCAAAACCATTCATGTTTGAATATTTCATCAGAACAAGTGAATAATTTGTGTATGTGATTCAAACTAGCTTGACTTTGATTTTTGAAAAGCCTGTTTAATTTTTGTTCCCACTTGAAAGTATTTAACATAAAATGAATATGAGCGAGTTTGTTTCAAATATGAACAAACAGAAAATGATAACAAGAGAAAAAGATTGAACAAAATCTTAAATTTAAACTCAAATCAGTTTGAATTGAACTCAATCGAAGAAAAATTTAGGATAATTTTACCTTGTGATGATGTCATTGTTGTAAAAACTTTCCTTTCGAGAAGAAGAGATATCAAAACACTAAATAAAGAATGTTTGGAACACTTTCAATCTTTAAAGGAGGGATTTTGGTAAGTAGGTAATAACTTTTTTTAGATATTAATATGAAAACTAAATCATATTTTTTTCCTTTTTTCTCCAGAAAAAGAATTGCATTTTCAAAAAATGTTAGGGAGCAGCTTGACATGATTTTCTTATAAATCAGTATTAGGGATAATCTTAAGTCAAGCCACATTATCGATTATCACAAACCATCTTTCTGCAGTTGTGAAATAATGTGCTTTTAGGATCACTTGGATGTTTGAAGTATTAAGCCAAGCACTTGCCAAAAGTAAGTATCACATTAAAACCTAATCCTTCTTTAACTTTATGCAAAAAAGCTAATTATGTAATTTCACATACAGGTGCTCCACAGATTTCCCTTCCACATCAATTAAATGGAATACAAAAATACAATTAAGAAGCTTAATTCCACTAATTTAAATTGTTTTATTTTTAACTATAAACTTAATGTGTTTTTGCTTGACATGTTTGATTAAAGATTTTGACATTTTCATAGACTTTTTACTGTTTTATTGTGTGTTCTGATAGTCAGATTTATGAAGTAAAACTAAAAATAAGTTTGGGTAAGTATATTTGCATCTCTATACATATTTTAAACAAAAAATATAGTTGATTTAAACACGATAATGTTAAAAAAAAATAACATGATTCTATTTGAAATAACATTAAATGAAGTAAATTAAAACAACGAGAAATATGTTCATATCAAATAGAAAGCATATTTAATTTAAACAAAAACATGTTTAATTGTAGTCAACGATGAATAAATACGTTTCTGTTAAATTCAAACAGGAATCGCTTCCATGCCAAATCATATGTGTTTGAGTTTGATTTAAACATGAATATATTCAATATTTTTCTCAGTGTTGTCTTTTTGCTTTATCCTCCTGAAACCATTCCTCTGGTAGAAGTGTCATTCCTCTGACTTAAAAAACCGTTAAATTTAATCAAATAATTTGACCCCTGGTTTTACGAGATACAATTGTTATTTTAGCAAAATAGTTCGTTTTGAACGAGGATCCAATTTGGAGTGAAAAATATTAATGTTTTGAAATATTGACCCATTTACTGTTGTTGAAAATTTTGATACGCATATTATTGAAGCTTCTTTGAAATTTTCTATGTAAAAAAATAGTCTAAATTCGTTCAGCTGATAATGAGAAAATTGAAAATAAGACAAACGTTCATTAAGTGCTATTAATAGCTGCTAAGTGTAAATATATGGAAAAAGTTTTATAAAAATTATTGGAGTCGTTTTTTAACATTTGTATGGAAGGTTTTTAACATTTGTATGGAAAGTACCAATATTTGTTCATAAAAGTAAATTTTTTTCTCAAAAATATTCTATTCTATTTCTACTGTTAACAAACTCTTAAATAACGAGTTTCAAAAAAATCAACCACGTAGTTTTCAAAATATTTGATTTTCAAAAATAAATTTAACATTTTTTTTTTAAATCCAAAAAATATATTTTTCTGAAAATTTGGGTTAACAGAAACAAATATATTTTTTAGAAGCTTCTGTATAAAAAATTGAAATCAAAAATACCGTTTTGAAGAAAGTTGAAAATAATAAAAAGGTTCTTTGGGAGGTATCATTAGTAACCATTTTTTGAAAATGGTTTCCTATATAAAGGTAGTCTTTACTAAAAGAAATTTATTGATTTTTTTAAAAGAAAGTAAATGTTCCTACCTTGTTTTGTATGCTATTAATTTCATTTAATTTGACCAATATCAGAAGTTTATACAAAAAGCATTTTAATTTTTTGTTTCAGGAATTCTAAAGAGGATGTTTTTAAGTCTAGGGAAATGTTTCTTAAGATTTTAGTTTTTTTTTGTTTTTATTGCAAATTAAAAATTCGAGGCAGTGAGAGCCATAGTGGCCGAACTGCAATTTTATCGAAATTGATTTTATTACAAAAATTGAATCTGTATTTATTAAACAATATTCCTGCATTTAAATTTTTTTAATTGACTGCTCCATGCCATAGTTATATGACTTTTTGCACTAAGAGGCCAACCACAAAGCAATTAAAAGCTTGAGTGCAAGAGTGGCTTATCTGATCAGTTATAACGGTATTTTGAAAAACCATTAATACAAAATCAAAAACTATTTATTTTTTGATCATATTGCAAAAAAAAATCAAGGCTATGTTTTTTTTATTTTAAAACGGTAAGTATTTGAAATTTTTTTAAACTAGAATTGTTTGAAAATGATTTTTTCCTTATTTTTGCTCTCCTGAAAATGATGAAAAATGCAGTTTGGCCACTATGGCTCTCACGGCCTCATTTAATGTGAGCTCTTAGTGTTGATTTTTTCTTGAAGCTATATTCGTGATCATTCTTAAATTCGGCAGAACAAAAAATTAAATAATTCATACTTTAATTCTTATTAACATTTAAAAAAAGCTGGGTCCAGTGGACCCACGACTATAGAAGTGTACATAATTTTAAGGGTTAATTAATAAGACAACAATTTATAAAATAGACTTACAAAATAAGATCTTGTGAAATATTGGATTTATTCTTTTTTTCGCAAGAGAAGTTGTAGCCTTCTTGGTGCTTCCCTAGAAAATCTGTCTAGCAAACTTTTTTCAAATAATGCTCTTGCGGGTTGAGTAGATAACCGATCTATATTTGAAGAAAGTATGCAGATGCCACTGAGTCGATCATTGCTCGCTCATTGCAGGGACAGGATTCAAACATATTCCTTCCTATTATTATGAAATATAATACAAGTAGGTAGCTAAACATTATTATTAGTTCAATTCATAAAGCCAATTTGCTTGCAGCACAGTTTGCTGTTAACTCGACGCTGCCAGAGAGTGTCTCAACTCCTCCTGTACTTGAGAGCGTTAATGATTCCATGGGACGAATATTCTTTCGCACTCGTGCAGTGGCAAGAGTTCTAAAGGATCTTGATATACACAAATCTGCTGGTCCAGATAGTATCCCTCCCATTGTTCTGAAGAGGTGTTCTTCAACGCTGGCGAAGCCACTGCGTAAGCTTTTCCATCTGTCCTATTCTACTGGTCTCTTTCCGAGTGGATGGAAAACAGCATTTGTCCAGCCTGTCCCTAAAAAAGGCGAATCTTCTTCTCCCTCTAACTATCGTCCAATTGCACTTACGTCCCTTCTTTCCAAGGTCATGGAAACGCTGATAAATTATCAGCTTAATAAATATCTCGAGGAACGGAAGCTTCTTAATGACCGGCAGTATGGCTTTCGTAGCAATAGGTCCACTGGTGATCTGATGGTATATCTCACCGAGCAGTGGAACAAATCTTTACATCGTTTTGGAGAAAGTAAGATTATTGCGCTTGATATTTCAAAAGCGTTTGATAGAGTTTGGCATCAAGCTCTCTTATCGAAAATGCGTGCATTTGGAATTGATGAATCTCTTCTTCGTTGGATTAGAAATTACCTTTCGAACCGTTCAATACAAGTTGTGTTGGATGGTTTCAAGTCTGATATTCATAAAATAAATGCTGGTGTGCCCCAGGGCTCCGTTTTGTCTCCGACTCTCTTCCTTATTTTTATAAATGATCTTCTGTCTGAAACTTCTAATCCATTAAACTGTTTTGCAGACGACAGTACCCTCAGCTTTTCATATTCGTTCCAAGATTCAATTCCTTGTTCTTCGGATGTGGAACTTGAACGGCAGCGTATGATAAAATCATTAAATTCTGATCTCAACAGCATTGTCCAATGGGGAATAAGAAACCGCGTAGAATTTAATGCTTCAAAAACTCAATGCTGTCTTCTGTCGTTAAAGCGAATCCCACCCCCTTTGCCACTATCCATGAGTGGCACTTGCATCGAGGAAACCGAACAGCTCTCAGTTCTGGGTATGTGCATCACAAACCACCTTCTGTGGAATGATCACATATTTGACGTCGCCAAAAATGCTGCGAAATGTTTAGGTTTTCTTCGAAGAACTTCGAAGAAGTAAGAAATTTTTCTCCCCTTCTGATCTGGCTGTAATCTATAAAGCCTTCATTCGTCCAAAGCTTGAGTACAACTCCCATATCTGGGCAGGTGCTCCTAAGACCCATTTAAGTCTGTTGGATAGAATTCAAAATAGAGCGTTGAAAATGATAGGTGATAGAACAATAACGGAAACATTTGAATCTCTCGAACACCGCCGTAATGTTTCGTGCCTTTCATTATTTTATCGGTATTTTAACAAACAGTGTTCTAGTGAAATAGCCAGTTGCATTCCTCCCCTTAAGCAGTTCCACCGTAATACTCGTACTTCTAGGAATGCACATCAATATACCCTTGAGCCCAATTTCGGACGCACTGTCAAGTATAGAGATTCTTTTCTTAGTCGCACTACCCGAATGTGGAATGCTTTACCTGGCTCTGTATTTCCCTCTCATTTTGATATTCAGAACTACAAAACTAATGTGCATTGGTATCTCCTCTCGAATCCTTCCCTATTAATGTTAATTCATTTTAAGGGTACTCAAAACCCCTTTAGTGCGCGCTTATTATAAAAAAAAAAATTATGAAAGTGATAGGTTTTGTCGTTGTGGCACGCGACGCGTTTGTCGTTTTTGTTAAGGATATCTGTTTATCAAGTAGAATGAAATGTAAAAGAGAACAAACTTTATGCGGAAGATTACTTCTTTATGTTTTCTGAACATTTACAATAGGGTGTTTCATTTTTCCAAAGATGGGAATTTTGCTTGACTTTGCTCACGCCCCAAGTCTATAAGGCGCCAGTTATCTTATAGCTATCATTGAAACTCATCATTGAAAATTTTAATGATTGATTTTGAGACGTTAACAAAAATCGAAGTAAAATCATTTATTATTTTGATGGACAGATAAATCTTAAGACTGAATTAATAATTCTAGCCAAAAAAATAATTCAAATAGGCCCAACTTTCCACATAAAACGACTTTTCTTATTTCAATGATTGAAATACATTACCAATGATCATTGAAAAATTAAAAGTCAATATTTGTGGAGACATGGGCCTATTTGAATTTTTTTTTGACTAGAAATATAAAGTAAGTCTTGAGCATTAATCGTCCATCAAAATAATAGATGATTTTGCTTTCTAAACACCTCAAAATCAATCATTAAAGTTTTCAATGATGAGTTTCAATGATTGCTATACCTGGCACCTTAGTGAAGGAAAAAATATATACCCATGCCAAGTTTTAAGAAGATTGGATAGTATTTAGAGGTTGCGCATTTTGCTCACTTTTATCTTAAACTATCGAGTTTTCTAGTATTGAAGTGCATGAGAAACTCTTGAGTACCAAGGGTTTCTCATGTACTTGTTTCATCTCGTGCAGGTTGTAGTAGTTATGTGTCTACAAGTCCAGTCTTAACTGCAATGTGTAAATTCATGTCATCCCTACCCACAATTCTTTTTAAAATTATTTCTCTTCGAACTATACCTTCAAACTTCAAGCATTATGCACGGTTTACCAATTAGGGCAGGTCAATTTTGAAATGGAATAAAATAAGCTGTGTGTGTGATATTATTTAAATTCTTATTTTTTTTGGAAGGGCTTATAATGTATGTATTATATGGAATATGACTTTGTTCAAAATATCCGCCACGGCTTCGCACGGTGGCATGGATCCGAGGTGTCTAAATTTGAATGCCTTTGCCGCATAGTTCCGGCTGAATTTGAATGATAGCCTTAATTATTTTGACTTTGAGGGTATCAGTTGACTGCAGCTCATTAGCATAGACCTGCAACTTTAGAAAACCTAACGTTTAATGGGGTCAAGTCGCACGACAAGAGTTTATTCTCTATTGACAGGGATATCCGTTGATTAAATCGACGAAATTGACGACCTGCATGGTGTTCAGGGGACGGGTCCCTTACCCCTCCCCTAACTGACGCATTTTTTTTTTTTGAAGATCAGCCCACCGTCAAGATTGATGGGAACTAGACTTTTGTGTTCTTAGAAAAAAAAATTTTTTCTCTAAAAACAGCAAAAAATGTAAAAATTGTATTTTTGCCCACTTTTAAGAAAGTGCTCAAAATGCGCAGCCTCTAAATATTCTCCAATCCACCTGAAATTTGGCATAAATATCATTTTCGTCAGAGAAACTTGGGGCGTGAGCAAAGTCAGGTAAAATTTTACATTTTATTTTGTGCCTCACAAAATGAAGCACCCTAATGTACAATGTGCATGTGCTAAGGTGTAACGAAGCGTTACACTTTCCTTTCCCTCACACTGACCGACCTGCAATTAAACACCGACCCATCACGTATTAGTGTAATAAAATACACCACCCACCATCCACATCAGCTACCAACACCCTACATCTCCATTGAATCACCATAGACCAGTCATTAACCCACACCATCACCCTGCACAGCCGAACCACTAAATAACAATTCGACACACACCTGCCACCACCGTCACCAAATAACCAACAACCACAGTACACCAGATTGTATTGCATATACGATTGCCAGCAACAACAACAGCACACCGCACTATGTGAAGTCAACGCAATGCGATTTTTTTCATTCGCCTCATATTAGTTCACATTGTCTTGTGAATGAAAAATCATTATGAGGAGGTTGAAAATCCCGAAAAAGTGGAAGCTGTTGACTCGTGTTAGTTCCGATTTTCGATCAAATCCTAATTATAAGAGACAAGAGGTTCCAGCTAATCTCGGTTTGTAGCAACGCTTGATAAGCTCAGGTTACTTTTCATGGTGCATTCGTGAACCATTTAAAGATAATCTTTTTGGCTTCCGCCGTTAAAAACCAAAGTATTTGTTCCCTTGGATTAGCCTTGGGCAGGAATCAAATTCCTACCGTAAACTCCCTGCTTGCTCCTTCTGAGTGAGAGATTGGGCACCAGAGTATTTGTTCCCTTGGGTTAGCCTTGGACAGGAATCAGATTCCTACCGTAAACTCCCTGCTTGCTCCTTCTGAGTGAGAGATTGGGCAGCAAAGCAATTGTTCCCTTGGGTTAGCCTTGGGCAGGAATCAGATTCCTACCGTAAACTCCCTGCTTGCTCCTTCTGAGTGAGAGATTGGGCACCAAAGTAATTGTTCCCTTGGATAAGCCTTGGGCAGGAATCAGATTCCTACCGTAAACTCCCTTCTTGCTCCTTCTGAGTGAGAGATTGGGCACCAGAGTAATTGTTCCCTTGGGTTAGGCTTGGGCAGGGATCAGATTCCTACCGTATTTGTCCCTGGTTCACTTCTTCAAAGTGAATTGTGGGCCGAGTCTACTCCTGTAGCTCTACCGAACAAAGCTTAGTTGTATATGAAATACCGTGTTATTTATAGTAAGATTAAATAATATTGTAAGTTTGTAAGCCCCTCTTATTATAGTTATAAATAAAGAATAGAAATACTATAACCGGTGACTATCTCGAGTTCTTTTACCTTCTTAACCCGAATTGTACTTGCTTAATTCGGGAATACTTTGGACTACGACGAGCTTACCTAAGCCTCGATACAAAAAGCATCACAAAGGTAGGTCAACATAACCTTGGTCAACTTTTACTAATAATTTCATGAGAGGCAGAAAAACATTTTTTTTTGTGAGATATTCGATTATTGAGTGACAAAAATTGAATTGCATTAGTGGTAGGTTGGTAGGATACCTACATATTTTCTATATCCTTTTGTTAGTCTAAAAATTGATCCAGATCGTAGTCCTGGACATTAAAATAAAATAAATATACAGAACAAAAGTAAAGACTTGACATTCTAGGGGGGAATGCCCCCACTGCCCCCCCTGCGGGCGCCCATGCCTCTAAATGTTAATCTAACGGGCAGAAATTTTATCAGACTTATTATTTCACTTAATTCTAACTAAAAAGCTAGTGACATTGAAAATTGAAGACATTTAAATTTTTTTGAATCAGTCGAATATATGTATAATAATTAGAGTGGTCTTTATAAAGATCATCAATTTTTCGGATTGAGCTCATACATATTTAATAAAATATTTTGAATTTGTCATCTTTTTGAAATTACAAATGTTGAAAATGTCAACTTTTGATCCAACACCAAGTAAATAATTTATATTATGCAATTTAATTAAAAATGTCAACTCTTGTTTAAAAAGTACTTTTTCAAGTTGAATTTTCGTTGATGAATGTTATTATTCCTGGATAAATCTCCATGGCAATCGCAATCCTCAACTATACAAACAGTACCTCCCGCTAGAACGATATTTTTGATTTTATATTTCTTTTCATTACTGGCCTGATCGGATTTAAATAAATTTTTTGTATACAAAAACTTCCAAGAAGTATAAATAATATTGCATAGGTATCAAAACATTCAAAAAATAATTTGTAAATTTTCAGCTTGAAAATCGATGATTTTTCAGGGGGTTCAGCTATTTTTGGACTAAAATGATGCTTAATTATATTTTACGGGTGTTTTTGTGAAGTTTTCTTTCCAGCATGTTACGAGAGAGAAAACAAAGCATTATAGGTAATTAGTTTCTTGACACCTTTTTATTTTTTCTTAACATAATTATTGAAAAGTTAAATTAAATAAATCAGTTAAGTTTCGTTTCTACATCAGCCTTCAAAAGTCGGCCACTGTATTTAAATATAATCTATTCGTTGTTCCTCGAGAAAAAGTTCTATAATTAAAAAAAAAAGCACATCGACGATAGCTACGAAAGGAAACAAAATTTATCAATGTATTTCGTTGTCTATTTACATTAACCCGTCCTCATTTCCAAGGCACAATAATATCATTTTCATCTTGTTTGCATATCATTACTTATCCCTTATACCAATGCACCTACTTAAAATAATTAGCACACAATTAGGAAGTGCGAATTCAAGTACTTACATTTACATAACCAATGAAATGTAATATTCCCCGCCAAGAATCATAATCCAAACGCAACTAATTACGTTGATTGCCATCAGGATTTTAATTGAAACAAATAAAAATAATAACGACACCTTTGGATTTTCTGTTCACAACAGCACAGCTACAACAAGCATCATCTTAACCATCATTTCATGAGTCTCTGTAGGTAAATCCTACCAAAGCAAAAAAACAACCAACCAACCAACAATCATCAAAACGAATAAAGCTTAAGAATTAAAAATCTTCCCTCTTTTAGGAATCATCAAGAAAGAATTCAAATCATTTGGCTTATTAGGAATTCTTGGAATTCATATAGCGCCGTCACCGCCTGTATCGTAACAAACTTCCAAGGGGAATTAATCTTTTGAAGGACTCATTGAAACGCGGATTTAAATACGAATTGAAACAATTAAGCAGAAATTAGTAGCATCGTAACGAACAACCAAAAGCCAAACAAATACCTCCGTCAGAAGTCGTGGTTTACGCTTACTTGAAAGTTTTGAAGGACTTTGTTTTCATTTTCTAATTGCCTTATAAGTTTTCTGTTTTCTTCCAACTGAATGAAATGTTTGTTTTTATTATTTATGTTTTTTTTTGTTTTGTTTGCACTTACCTAAGCCAGTGGCGTTTTGTGATGCTGGTATGGCAACAAATAGCATCGTATTGATCTGCCATCCAAACAATTAGAATTATATAAAAAGCGGTGGAGGTGTCATTAAAGAACTCCGACATTATGGCTTCCATTCCTGCAAGTAATAAAAAAAACGAAAACAATTATTAGACAAACAAAAAAAACAATTCTGTTTGTAGGTTTGGTACTTATAAGAAAATAATATATACACCTACTACGCCCAGCACCATTTAATTGAAGTGGAAATTCTTAACAACATTTTTCGACACATCTGCAGTTTGGGAAGTATTTTATAGCTGGTCGGTAATTGGCTCTATAAGGACCTACCTACATACTTTAATTTTAGGAAGTTATCAATAAACAGCTTATAACGTTTTTGTATTCTTCTAATTTTTGTAATGTTCTAGGATTAATGTTTTATCTGCCTTAAGTTTAACTAGACTTAGCTACACACTTGCCTTTATAGATATGATTTGAAAAGCTACAAAACTTGTTTACAAGGTCTGACAAAAATTATTGTATCCGACACGTTTTGACTCCGAACACTCACTCTTCATATCTCCATTTTGACGCTCAAGTGTTATTAATTTCTTGCGTAATATTGGCGGGGACAATACTTTTCTAAGCCAGCCACAAATTCTTAATTTTTTTTTATGGTTTCGGGGGTGCTGAATCTTAATCGGAGGGTTGCGAATTAAATTTCGTGACGCAACATGGAAACAAATGCAATTAATGTGGATTATATCAAAGTACAAGTTCAAAGCGTTGACTCTCTGACATTAAAATGACGTCCAGTAAAGAGAGAAATTTTACTGCTGACCAAATTGAAAAAAATTAGCGGCAGGCTGAAATTTTGCAGGTCGTTTCCGGGGTAGGTATACAGCCTAAATCTAAGTTGGCGACCTTCTGACCCTTGCAGGGGCGGTGCCACGCCCACTTTTCTTCAATCAAAGTTAATGAAGAAACGGCTGCACCGATACGGATGCAATTGTCATAATTTGTTGATATGATCAAAGGAAAAATTGAGAAAATTGTTAAAGTAAAATCCGCCCAGTTCCAGCCCACTTTTTTTATTTCTTTGTTTCTCGGAAACGGCTCCAAGGATTTCCATGAAATTTTAAGAGTTTGTTCTTATGGTGAAAAAAAATTGGCAAATTGGTTTTGGCAAAATCCAACCACTGTTACGCCCACCTTTTTAATAACTTTATTTCTCGGAAATGCCTCCTACGATTTGCATGAAATTCTGAGTTTATTTTATGTACGAGAAAAAAAATTATTTGGGCTTTTATTTTTTATTTGCAAACGTTACTCCCTAGGACAGTTCCAAAAAAATAATAAATATACATGAAAAAAGAGCGTGACACCCTGTGGGTTTCACCAAACCAAAAGTGCTTCGTAAATCTTTATATCGCTAGTATGAAGAAACTCTCAAAATTGTATCCAAATCAGTTCTGAGAAATAAAGATATAAGAAAGAGGGGCGTGGTAGTGGGCGGATTTGAGTGAAATTGTGTTTTACATTTTTTTCAAGTTCAAAGGAAAAAAATCTGAAAATGTCATGGAAATTGTTGGAGCCATTTTTGAGAAAGAAAGAAAGAAGAAAAGTGGGCGTGGCAGTAGGCGGATTTCATTTACATAATTTTTTTAATTTTTTCCATAGCCATATTAACAACTTATGAAAATTTCATCCCTATCGGTGCAGCCGTTTCTTCAGAAACTAGGATTTAAGAAAAGTGGGCGTGGCACCACCCCCACAAGGGGTAGGAGGTCGCCAACTTATATTAAGGTTGTATACCTACTCCTGAAACGACCTGCAAAATTTCAGCCTGCCGCTATTTTTTTCCATTTACAGTTCTAATTTTACTGTACTAGGAAGATTCTGTCCCAAAGTTGTCTTGTCGTGTGATTGTCAACGCAGAATACTCTCCATGCGTTGACGGCTACGTTGACACTCTCGTTGACACGAATTTAAGAGACAATGCATTGATTATTTTCGTTGGCCGTGCAATTAACCTGTCAACACAGTTAGGACACTATGACAGACTATTCACCAACGCGTTGACTGTATTGTATCCTTACGTTGACACAGCGGAGTCTGTGAGTGTCAAGTTAGCAAAGCAACTTTGACGAATCGAAAAATGGTTAGTTGGATAATTTGCCGTTAATTAGTTGTGATAATTCCGTAATTGTCACTCAATGTTTTCTATGTAGAAAATCAGTAAAAAATCCTTATGATGGTTTATGGCTTAATAATTTGCCATTAATTAGTCCTTAATTAGCTGTGACACAAATTCAATTTGATCGTGCAATATTCTCTATGTTTATTTGAGTGCTTTGCTAACTTGATATCAAGCTAGCAAAGCAACTCTCACGGATTGAAAAATGGATAGGTATATAATTTGTCGTTAATTAGTTGCAACAATTTCGAATTTGTCGTTCTATGTTTTCTATGTTTTTTGTTTTGAAAAGTGGTAAACAAATATTTTAGTTCTTAATAATTTGCGTAAATTAGTCGTTAAATAGTTGTGAAAAAATCAATATTTTCGTGCTATGTTTTCTATGTGTTTTTGGGTTATTTTTTTTCTATGAGTATTGAACGATCAACTAACTTGACCTCATGTTATGTAATAAGGGTAATCACCCAACATTTCGAAACAAAAACAGGGAAGAAATTCTTGATCTCACTCTTATGAGTTACAATGATAAGATCTCTGTAGAAAACTGGAGAGTCTCACCTGAGGAATCCTTTTCTGATAACTTTAGGATACTCTTTACTTTAGACAGAAATCATAAATGATATTAAACCTTTTAGAAACCCAACTAGAACAAATTGGACAGAGTACACAAAATGGTTGAATGAACGTATCGACCCACCTGAGGAAGAAACGTTTTCGATAACCTCAACCATTGACACTGTTGTTCAAAACCTAACTAGTAAAATGAGAACGGCCTTTGAAAAAAACTGCCCTATATCTCGTAACATTAAACCCACTAACCCACCATGGTGGAACAGTGAACTTAAGAAACGAAGAACAGGCGTCAGAAAACTTTTCAATGTAGCTAAGCTGAGCAAATTAGAGAAAGACTGGATTTCATACAGAGCCGAACTTAACTTATACACCAAAGAGTTAAGAAGGGCCAAGAAAGATTCATGGACTAGGCACTGTGAATCCATTGAGAACACAAGTGAGGCGGCGAGACTTCGAAAGGTTCTTACCTTTAACCCCACGAATCCAGGATACATTAAGCATCCCGATGGATCATGGTCGAATTCGAGCCAAGAAACACTTGAACTCTTCATGAAAACCCATTTCCCTGGATGTAAGAGTCCTGAGATCTCAGGTTATTCACAACCAGACTCCTTAGAAATTTTACAATCAATACCAGAATTGGACCAGGTTATCACAGAGCAGAAGATTATGTGGGCTATAAACTCGTTCAAACCCTATAAATCAGCTGGACCAGACGAGATTATTCCGGCATTTCTTCAACACGCTCTACAGATAATCACCTAATGGCTTAGGGTAATCTTCAAAAGTTGTGTCAAACTTAGATACGTCCCTACTAGCTGGAGAAAGGTTAAAGTTGTCTTTATTCCAAAAGCTGGAAAACCGACACACTCGACTGCAATGGATTATAGATCTATAAGTCTCTCTTCGTTTCTCCTCAAGACACTGGAGAGAATTATTGATCTGCATGTCAGGGACCTTCTTAATCCAAACATTTTGTGCAGCTACCAACACGCTTACCTCAAAGGTAAGTCAGTGGAGACTGCATTGCACGAAGTCGTTACACAAATTGAGAAAAGTCTCGAACACAAAGAACACACCCTTGCAGCATTTTTGGACATTGAAGGAGCGTTTAACAACGTAAAAACGGAGTCCATTAAATCTGCTCTGGAAGAGGTTGGGGTTGAGTCTGCCATTGTGGACTGGATTTATACCATGCTCAATGGTAGAATCATAAGCTCGCAACTTGGAGATACGATTATTGAGAAAACAGTAACAAGAGGCACTCCACAGGGAGGGGTGATTTCGCCTCTTCTTTGGGTCCTGGTTGTTAACAAAATTCTTACAAGATTTAGGAATCAGGGCATTAAAATCGTGGCCTATGCAGACGACATAGTAATTTTGATATCGGGTAAGTACCTTACCACCATCAAAGATATTATGGAATCCGCACTCAAGGAACTATCTTCGTGGGCAGTACAAAACGGTCTTGGGGTTAACCCTTCAAAAACTGAGCTAGTTTTGTTCACGAATAAAAAGAAATTAGAGGACTTTACTCCTCCAAGGCTTAATGACATTCCTTTGAAACTTTCCAAAGAAGCTAAATATCTTGGCGTAATCCTTGATTCCAAGCTAACATGGAAACAGAACACAGAGGAAAGAATGAAAAGAGCACTATGCGCTTTCTATACATGCAAGAAAACCTTCGGTACACGGTGGGGTATGCGACCGCACGTCATCCAGTGGATGTACACGGCGATTGTTCGTCCCATACTAACCTATGGTTCTATCGATTGGTGGAAGGCTGTTGAAAAAGTAAGCTATCTCAAAAACCTGAACAAGGTACAGAGACTAGCCTGTATAGGAACAACGGGGGCTCAGAGGTCTACGCCACAAGCAGGGTTGGAAATTATTTTAAATCTTCCGGCACTTGACGAGTACATAAGATGCACAGCAGCCAAGAGCGCACTTCGACTCAAAGAACTGAGCTCTTGGAAGCAAAGCACCTATGGTCATGGGTCTATCCTCCAGAGGTATGACACAGTGGCCGCACTTGATGTGACGACTGACTACATACCACCTTTTATAGATTTTAATAAACACTTCTCTATTTTAATACCCCAAAGGCATGGCTGGGAACCCAACTCACTAAACAGGGAACAGGGTATCTCATTCTACACCGATGGGTCTAAAATGGGAGAAGGAACGGGAGCTGGGGTGTTTTGTGAAGCTCTGAATATTAGATGTTCGTATAAACTCCCAGATGAGTGTAGTGTCTTTCAGGCTGAGATTTACGCTATTGAAAAAGCGGCAGAAATGGTACAAACGAAGAAACTGAACTCGTCGGAGATCACATTTTTCGTTGACAGCCAAGCTGCTATCAAAGCTTAAGCCAGTGAGACTATAAGATCCAAAACCGTAGCAAAATGCCGAGGCAAACTGAATGATATTTGTGACACTAACCGAGTCAAACTCGGCTGGGTTCCTGGACATAGCGATATAGAAGGGAACGATATAGCAGATGAACAGGCAAGGAAAGGGTCAGTATCAAATAGACACAGTAGTAGCCAATTAGATATGGGACTTAACATCCCGATCGGCGTGATTAGAACGAAAATAGACCTAATAACAAAAGAGCAAATCAATAAATCCTAGAAGTTTATGGCCTAGAATTAATGAAAAGGAATCTCGGTATATTTTATCACTGAGTAAAAAGAATATTAGAATCTTGATAGGTGTACTAACGGGCCATTGCGCCATTGGCACAATGGCCATCAGACTAGGTGTATTTGCACCCGATTTCTGCAGGAGCTGTCGAGACGTAGAGGAAACAGAAACCATTAAACACCTGCTCTGTGATTGTCCAAACCTCCAAACAAATCGACTCCGTTATTTTGGAAACAGGTTTTTTGAAGAACTGGAAGATCTAGCGCAGGTCTCAATGGCAAACATGAGAAAATTCATAGAAAGCACAGGCTGGTTCGCAAACGATCCAGTCTATGTGAACCATTAGTTTGGGTGCATCTCTGCCTTCTTTTATAAGGGGATCACAATGGACCAATAGGCCCCCGTGTACGCAACAGCCTCTGTGCTGTGCACGCCCCTCTTAACCAAACCTAACCTAACTTGACCGTCAACCGAGGGATCTCTATTTTTTTCCTTTTTTAAAGGATAGGAAGATCCTGGTTGATGCGCTGACCAATTGTCAACGGTAGCAAGAAAAAGCGAATTTAACTTAAAAAACCTTACTGGTTTCTTAGCGACAATCTCCTTTTTAAAAACGTTAGCGAGAGGACTTTTGAAGGTTAACGATTATAACCATGCAAAAGCGAGCGAATAAAACGACGATAATTTTTCGAATTAAAAAGGCAAGAATTTCCCCTAAGGGTTCTGATTCAATAAGTAATCATTTTATTTCCTATTTATACAAAAGTTTAATGCAATTTCGAAAGAGAGATTACGTTATATTACAGTTTAAATTTAAGGGCGAATTCAAAGTATTTAAAAATTATGGCGACTGGTATAATTTGCGCGCCAGATTCAAATTTGAAAATTATAATTCGAAACTTTATAGTAAAAAACGCATCTTGAAAGTTAGTTACGTTACAATTTAAATACAATTGAAATAAAAAAAGTTGATTGGTGATATATGCGGACATCAGCTCCAACAAGTACCAAGTTATCAAAGCAACTTTGACGGATCGAAATATGGGTAGGTGCATAACTTGCCGTTAATTAGTGGTTAGTTAGGTGTAACAGTTTCGAATTTGTCGTGAAATGTTTTCCATGTTTTTTGGGTTCTTTGGTAGCTTCCCTTCAAGTTGGCTAAGTACTACCTGGAAATGGGGTAAAAACTGTTTATACCGGATGGTTTATGGGCATGTCTTAATAATTAACCATTAACTAGCCGTTAATAATTTGTGATCATTTTGAATTTGTCGTTCTATGTTTTCTATGTTTTTGAAATGTGGTTACAACTTCCAAAACTTAATATATTATTCCTTGATAATTTGCCATTAATTAGTCGTTAATTAGTTGTGAAAAATTCAATTTTGTCGTGCGATGTTTTCTATGTGTTTTAGGGTTATTTGTTTAATATTAGAGCATTAAGGGAAAATTATTATTAATTGCAAATCATCCTCCTACCCATTTTTCGATTTTTGAACATTGATTTGGTAACCTGACGCTCATAGAAAACAAATCACCCAAAATTACATAGAAAACATCGCATGACAAAATTGAATTTTTCACAACTAATAAGCGGCTAGTTAATGGAAAATTATCAAGGAATAACATATTAATTTTTGGAAGTTTTTACCACTTTTCGAAAAAAAAACAGAAAACATTGGACTACAAATTCGAAATTGTCACAACTAATTATGACTAATTAGTGGCAAACCATTAAACCATAAACAGTTCGATATTAGAAGTTCGAATCCCTTTTTAAGGTGGTGCTTTGCTAACTCATATGAAGCTAATAAAGAATAAAAAAAAACATAGAAAACATTGCTCGGTTGAATTCAATTTTTCACAAATAATTAATGACTAATTAATGGCAAATTATTAAGCCATAAACATCAAGTATAAAAAGTTTTTCACGCTTTTCGAGTAGTGTCAAGTTAGCAAAGCACCCAAAAAAACATAGAAAACATTTAAGGAGAAATTCGAATCTGTAACACCTAATTAACCATTAATTAACGGTAAATTATCCAATTTACCATTTTTCGATTCGTCAAAGTTGCTTTGCTAACTTGACACTCATAAATGTCAACATAAAAAGCTCAAATTTAAAAAAAATTACGTTTAGATTTTTTTTTGCACAGTTAGTTAGTTAGTTAGTTAGTTTTATTTTCAATTCATATATAAAATTTACAATTTTCAAAAATAATAATAAATAAAATTTTGGCCTTGGTTTGAAACCGTCTGCCAGATGCCAACTTATTTTTACATTATGTTTACTCAGTTGATTTCTAAATAATATAAAAGCTTTAAAATAATTGTACTCGTATATACAAAATTTGACTTTTAACAATTTTTAATGAAGAAGAGAAATAAAAGAAATATGTTTTTAGTTTTAGTAGTATGTACATTTCAAATGTTTTTTTTTTTTTTTTTACAATAATATGTTGTTTATCTATATTAATATTGATTGCTCAGACAAAAAACGATTTTTTTTTTTTTTTTTTTTTTGTTTTTTTTTTTACGTATACAAATCTTTCAATAATCCAAAAAATCATTCCGATACTTAAAGGTTTCAATGCAGTATTGGGCAAGAAGTTTCCAGTTGTGTCCATTTAAAATACTTATAGATTCAGTTTCACTTAAAATTGATTTTTGGAAGTATACAAAGCGTAGTTCTTTCAAAATGGGACACACAGACAAAAAGTGGTACGATGTTTCTTGTTCTTGCAGGTTACACAATGAACACAACGAACTCCGGTCATTAAAATATGGTCTATAATTTAAGTTAAGGAGCTCTCCCCTAATTCGGAAGATATTAGAGATTTCAAATAAGCTCAGTTTATCAGAAAAATAGTTCAGATCGTTCAAATTATGTTCGAGCTTTGGGTACAGTGACCGACGGGATGAGCCTTTAGCTTCTTCTATAAAATCTGATCTTAATCGGGCGTCTAATAATTCAAGGATGTTCATTAATTTTTCCCTTAGAGATAAATCCGAAATATTTACTGATTGCAATGAGACACCACACAGCAAGAAAATATCCTCCCATTTTTGATACCAGCTACTATTTTTCTGTATGCTGTGTTTTGCTAGTGTTTTTGGTAGGCGATTATCTTCATAGGCAAGAGCTTTTGAAATATATTCAAAGTGCATTCTTAAAGTGAATATATATATAGGTGGGAGACCGGTTTCAAGAAGCAGCATGTAATTAGGAGTTGTCTGTGGCAGACCAAATGTTTTTTTGAGGAAAAAACGTTGCATTTTTTCTACCTCATCATACTGCTGATATCCCCATACTTGAGAGCCATACGTCATTATTGATCTTAAAACAGCTTCAAAAACTTTAAATTTAACGCTATGCGCTACATTCTTGTTCTTAAAAAGACTTTTCCAGGTTGAATTTAAAGCAGCCATTGATTTTTTAAGTTTCATCTGAAAGTGTTTTTTTGGGTTGAGGTTGGGTGTGAGTATCATACCCAGGTAATTATATTCTTCAACGACTTCAATATTTTCTTCATTCAAAAACCATCTTTCATTCCTACAATGCCTACCTCTCCCCGACCTAAAAATCATAACTTTCGACTTTGACGTATTTATCTCCAAATTCCACAATCTACAGTAACTACTCAGATTGTTAATCATAAGCTGAAGACTTTCCGGTGAGTTTGCAAATAACACTAAATCATCTGCATATAAAAGACATTTTATTGTGAGTCCTGCAACTTGAATACCGTTTGGCAAGATGTCGACTATGTCATTTATAAATAATGCAAACAGCAATGGAGATAATAAACATCCTTGTCGCACTCCACTCACAGTTCTGAACCATTCCGACACTTGCTCACCATCCCATACCGCCGACAAAGTATTCTCATAGAGATTTTTTATCACGTTTAAAACCTTGGATGATATTCCCAGTGTGCTCAATTTATAGAAAAGTGCCCTACGATCAATACTATCAAAAGCTGCTTTGAAATCGATAAATATAGCATACAATTTTTTACCGTTTTCAAGATAGTAATCAACTATGTTTTGTATGGAGAAAAGGTGATCAATCGTTGAGTAACCGGCGCGGAACCCTGCCTGAAACTCATTTAGTAATCTATTTTCTTTTACCCAAACTTCAAGTCTATTTAGTATGATACCCGTAAAAATTTTGGCAATAGCATTCATAAAAGAAATGCCTCTATAGTTCTCAACATTATTGATGTCACCTTTTTTGTGTATTGGGAAAACTATTGATCTTTTAAAACTATCCGGTACTTCAGCTGTATTTAATATTTGAGAATATGTTTTCGCAAGATATTCTAAGAAAGAAAGAGGAGCGTTTTTGAAGAATTCGTAGGGGACTCTGTCATCTCCTGGTGCTTTATTGTTCTTAGCTTTGTTTAAGACATTGCGTATCTCTCCTGAACTTATATCTTCATCTAGTTCGCTTATCATCACTAAGTTTTCTGCAAAGAGTACTGGTTCTGGGATAAGTACAGGGTTTAAAAGGTTCTTAAAGTAAGTAGCTAGTATGTTGGCATCTAGGTGTTTGCCTATCTTAAATTTTTGTCCATTAAGCTCTCTTACAATTTGCCAGAACTGAGCCGAATCTCTTACACTATTTAAATTCCCTGCAATTCCCAAAAAGTACTCTTTTTTTTTGGTTTTACAAAGTTCTTTGTAGTATCTATTAGCTCGAACATAAGACTTGCGAAAAAAATCTCCATTTCGGATTTTAGCTAGTTTTAAAAGTTTGAAAGATTTAGCTCTGGCTTTTTCGCAATCTATATCGAACCATTTTTGTTTTCCTCGTGTTATATTATGCCTTCTTTCCGTTGAGGAAGCCGATTTTTTAATATTATCGATGAAGAGAACAATTTGCTCATCAATACTTTTTTGACCTAAATCCATTTGCGAGGAACATTCCTCCAGTCGTGTCTGATAGTTTTCTTTATCTCGTTCTCTCCAGAAAAGTTTAGGCAAAAGAACCATATCGTTATCTGGTCTTCCTTTTTGAACTGTGATTACAACTGTGATGGGCATATGGTCCGAGAAAGTTAATGTACCGACATTGAAATCTAATATTTTTTCGGACCAATTACCACTTATGCCACAATAGTCCGCAACAGACGCACCTGGACCTCCGATGAAGGTCAGTTCCCCTAAAGCGTCTCCATTAATTGACCCATTTAATATAAATATATCAAAGTTTTGAAAGAGCTCTAATAACTTTTTTCCGTTTCCATTAATAATTTTATCTTTTGACTGTCTTTTGTATTTAAATTGCTCATCGAAAAACATCGTATCACTTTCTATCTGTTCATCTCCCATCCTCGCATTAAAATCACCAATAAGCATTATATTATTGTGATTTAAATTATTTAATAAATTATTTAAACTTGAAAAATCTTGCTCCCAATAATTACAGTTCAAATATATCGGAAAAATATAATAAAATTCATTCAAAATAGTTACTTTTAATGCTGTATGGTTTTCAAAAGTTACGAAACTACAGTTTGTATTAACTGATTTATACCCAAAAAGATATCCACCAATTGCCCGCCCACGAGTATGAACCCGTGTTGCTGGGACCCAGTATAATTGAAAACCTGGGAAAAATCTTTCAAATTCTCCATAATTGTCTAGCATTACATGTGTTTCGCAAAGAAAGAAATAATCAAAACTATTTATGTAGTTAAAAAAAGATGGAAAAAGTAGTTTATTTCTTAATCCACCTACATTATAAGATAATAAATTTAAAGTACTTACATTTAATTCTAAACTAATTTCGTTAATTGAGTTTTTACTATTATTAATCTGGCAGACGTTTCTTTTTCATGCAGAATTGATGTTTAAATTTTGTTGCCTAGTTTCAGGCGATTGAGTATTTGTAATCATGTTTGCCTGGTTGTTGTTTTTTTGCACAGTCTAATGTTCATATTCATAATATTAGCCCTGTTTTTTAGTGCATTTTTATCTTCGCTTACAAAAAAGTAGCATGTTAAATACAACAACAATTTGGTATAACTCCGTATTGTTGTTGTATTTAACATGCAACTTTTTTTCAAGCGAAGATAAAAATGCACTACAAAACAGGGCTAATATCTTCCTCATAGATTTTTCAGTATAACATTTCACAAGAGTAAAAAAAAAAATACCAATTGAATCAAATGAAGCGAAGTGTTCCTGCATACTTCATTGTAAATATTCTATTTAAGGACGAAAAGGTGCAACGTATCAGGCTAATTGGATAACAATTTTAATCTATACGTAATTATAGTATGACAACAGCTTATGGGAAAACTCATCTAATTAATAATTCTAATGAATGAAATTACGAAGGATTTGTGAACACTTTGTATCGCATCTTGAGAAATCATCTTTCTGATGTGGATTCTTTCATACTAAATTGAAATCTATATTGCAACAATAACAACAACAACAAAAACATCGTTGTGTTATGAAAAAATACAAAAAAAGTATAATAAAACTTGAAAGATATTACAGGACTTTAATTTTTTAATTTGTTTCAGTTATGTATCTAAGACAGTGTAAATGAACATAAATTGAGTTTGTACACGCAGAGAAGATTAAAATTTTATATCCATTTATCATGAAGGGAGGTTAAGTTAAAATTCTCAGGAAACAGTAAGTTACTAAGACTTTAAATACGATTTACGAGTGGGTAGTGTTTAGATAGAATCTTATGGGTATGTCTTTATTTCAAAGTTTGTTGTTTTTGTTAAGAGGTTATATTGAGGCTTTGAACAGAAGTTTGAAGCGAAAGGACAACCTGTTCGTTTTTTATGATAGCGACGATCTAAAAAGGAGTTTTGGAAATCAATGATTTGCGTGAAGTGATTTATCGATTGCATATGTTTTCTTTTAATGCAATCTTGGAATACCTACCAAAATTGAAAAAAAAAATAGCATTTGCCAAAGTAATTTTTGTCTGTTTTCCCAAAGTGGGCGGCCTCGATCATGGAACGTTCGATCCTTGTACAGCAAAGGTAAATACGAGCAGGTTGAACGTGAAATGCTTCCCCAAAAGATCAGTATCTTGGGCATAAGCGAAACAAAGTGGAGACGAAGAGCTGAATACAGACTTGAGACTGGGAAAACGAGAATAAAGTAATCCGGGGAAGATGAAAGAGATGATGGCTAAAGACTGCATGGTGTCGGAATTATGTTGAACGAAGAAGCGAGGAGTAGTACTATTTCCTGGGCGCCTATTTCTGCGAAATCAATGACAGCAAGGTTTGGTTCAAAAATTTGTAACATAACACTATTATTCAGTGCTGTGCCCCCACAAATGAAGCGATCAAGGAAAACGATGGCGAAACCGCGTTCAACACTCCTCTTAACTCGGTGTATAGGAGTTTTCCGTGAGCCGATATAATAAACGTCATGGGGTACCTCAATGCTCAAGACCGATCAGACAGTTAGGAACTGGAACGCGTGATGGGAAAAAAATGGCTTCGGGTCACGGAATTTGCTGGTCGAATTTGGTAACGCAAATAGTCTTGTGCTTGGTGGGACTGTATTTAAGCATAAAACGTGCAACAAAATCACCTGGGTGCATCCGGATGGTCAAACTTGAAAACCAAATCATGATTCAGCAGCGATGGAGGAAGTCAACGTGTGATGCCCGAAGTATAAGAAATGTCGTTGTGAGAAGCAACCAACGTTTGGTTCTGATGAGTCTCAAACTAAGCACTGCAGCCGTACAAAGAAAAGTGCAGGGTGCAGCAAGGAGCTCAGAATTCAATACGAATGCTTTAAATGACCGCAACAATTATTGTAACTCTATATGCAACCACTTTAGCGACAGAGCTTTGTCATTTAACGGAATTCAACATTCAACAGTTCATGAGATTGGGAGTGAAATAAAAAGTTTTTATGGAGGCTGGATCCGAAACTGTGCCCAAGCGGAGGAGAGTTAGAGACTCTTGGATACCCCAAGACACCTCAGATAAAATAGAGCTTCGCAAATAGGAGAAGATGCAAATAATTGCCGAAGCAGATGCTCAACGAAAGGCTGAATTTCGAAGCGAGTATCACCTAGCACATAAGATAGTCAATTGCTGTGTGAGACGTGACCAGTGTTGCCAGAAACACCGATTTATCGTAATTCTCCCGATTTTCAGACCTATTTCCGATACACCGATTTTTGGTCTAAATATGACACCTTTCCCCGATTTTCAATAGAAAAGCTTAGGAAAATGAGATCTCAGAGGACTCAGTGCTAAAAACTGAGCAAGCGAATCCATTATTTTCTTTCGTCAGTAATTTGACAGCAAAATTTCTGAGGAATCCTGTTCAAGAGACTGAGATTGCTGAGGGCTCTGAGATCTCATTTTCCTGAACTTGCCTAATGTTTTATAAACTGAAGTAAACAAATTTACCCATTGCAATTTCTGTTTCTTGTTTGCTGAACACCACCAAAATCGGCGTATATGTGTCATCTGTCATGTTATTGGCCTTTCTTATTTTATTATTTGTTTTTATTTTGGTTTTTGACTGCGTGCATGCGTCAAAAATACCTTCTAATAGCAATTATTTTGTTCAAAAAATTTAATCAAAATAAATATATTTAAAGTAATTAAAATTACGAAACTTATGTACATAAGTCGTTGACACTTGAATACTTGGAGTATCTGTTGGCTTATGTACCTACTACTTTTTCATTTCTAATCTAGCACTAGGTGTAATAAGAAATTTATAAACTTTTTTCTAACGAAAGACATCGGAATTAGCTTCATAAGACTTAAATAACTTGACTTTTTATTTAATTAAATATCATATTTCCAACTATCAACCGCCTAAGAAATCTAATAAATAAGGCTATAAATGTTTAACTTAATAGCGCTATAGAAGAATATTTAATAAGGGAAGTAATTGTTATTAATTTTGAGGTTTTAACTACTATTTACTAAAAATATTACTCTAATTTTTTTTTTAATAAAATAAATAAAACCTTCAAGCAATTTTTTTGTTCGAAAAGAAATCAGATTTGATTTTCATTTAGTTAATGAAAAATATCTCACAATCTAAAAAAAACATTCGGAAAAAACAGGTGCATTTGACCCCTGGCATGACTTGTAGGTTTAAATCCGTTTCCCCGATTTCTAGTGCGGTAATCTCCCGATTTCAGAAAATATTTTCTGGCAACACTGGACGTGACAGAACGGTGAGGTCAGACGGTCTCGCAGAAAATGCAGAGAACGCTGCACATAGGAGTATTTGTATGCAAAAACTGGACAAAATTATTTTTTGTCTTGATTGCAATATTTTCTTCTTAAACCATGTAATAAATACCGTTTTTAATAAATTTACCCTCTTTTAAAACAAAAAAAAATCAAGTTTTTTTTAAGTTTTTCAACTGGAAACAAGAAAAAATGCATACAATCGGATATACGATATGACCAAAAAAGATAAAAAGGATCAAAGTTGCAGCCAATATTTTTTTTTTAATCAATACTGGAAGCTTTGTTAAACCATATTTTATGCAAATAATTACCAAATAACTCCAAAAAATAAAAAAAAATGAAATCCCAAGGAAAAATAACAGCACAAATAGTCAGTTTGAATGGGCATAAAAGTGGGAATACGATATGACAAAAAACAACTACATCTGCAAAAATCCGCAGCCGATTCTTTTTGAAAATGAAGCTTGATGGTTTAATTTATCCACCCATATACAAATGAGAACCCAATTCCACCTACATCTATAAAAAAATTACTTCCCAATGAAAAAGAACCAACAAAAATAGTGTTTTTTTTTTTAATTTTTAGAACAAAAATTCGAAAAAAATATAAATATTAAAATATTTGTCGTAAAAATGGCTCAATATAATAGTGAACATCTGTAGTTGATTTTTATATACCAAAAATTTCATCAGACTACACAAAATTATTAAGAAATAATTTAATAAAATGTTTCAAATTTTTTGAAGGTTGATTACAAAAAGAAGTGACAAATTCTTAATCGAAGACTTTGAACTAATATCATAGCCAAAATATGTTGAGCAATAAAAAAAATATTTTAGCCTATTGTTCCATAAAAAACATTTTAGCCTATTGTTCCATGGGATCTTAGCTATTGTCTGGAAAAAGTTCCCCTTTCAATTTTGACACTTGAAAAATCGACTTTTGGCCGAGTTTTGTAGGCAAATACTCCTATGTGCGCTGGAAGAAGAACAGATATCCGGGTAAATATCCAAAGATGTTATTGGGAAAAAAAGCAACACCAATCATCCTGCAATGGATGTGGATGACACACTTTTGGTATCAATTGAGGATCAGTGGAAGGATCACTTTTGTGAACTCATTTAGCAGTCCACAAAAGTGATTCTATTGAGTAGAGTGCTGAAGTACCCCAACTATAAAAGCAATTTCTGCCACCGAGATACATTCAAAGCTTGTAACTTGCTGTCGCGAAGAGCTAAGGGTTCTTGGCATGCAGTATAACATTAGACTCTATTGGGTTCCTGGTCACGGTGATGTACAGCGAAACGAAAGAGCAGATGAGCTGGCAAGAACAAGATCGTCGCATAATTTAAGTTAAGCCGAACGACATATGAGGCCATGAGCGCAATAGTGGCCTAACTGCATTTTTCAATATTTTCAGTAGAGCAAAAATAAGAAACAGGTTATTTTGGTTTTTTAAATAAAGAAAAATAGGCTTGATTTTCTTTTTGCAATATGATCAAAAAACAAAAGGTTTTTGATTTTGTATCCATGATCCTTCAAAATACCGTTACAACTGATTTTAAAGTCAGATAGGCCACTATTGCACAGAGGAAAAAATATAAAAATTGAAATCCTGATAAGATAGGCCAATCATTTGTAACTAACACTGGTTTCTATGAGTTTTTTCATATTTTTTTTTTTAAATATGAATGTACGTTGAAATTTAACATTTTTATTCACTTTCAGATGTGATAAAATCCTTAAGCTTTTGTAGTATTTATAAATTGTTATTCCTGTGATCGGTGTAAAAACTTTGATGTATTAGCGGGTACTAGGATATAAAGTATCAAGGTTAAAGCTTGCTAGTAGAACGAGAGCCCACAACAGATTTTGAGTGTGAATGATACAAAAAAAAGAAGTAGGGGTTGACAGCTTGAGTAAAACTTATTCAAGAAAACAAAGGTCTTGGCAGTCCACAACCGGAGCTTTAGGTGCCAGTTATAGCTATCATTGAAACTCTTCATTGAAAACTTTAATGATTGATTTTGAGACGTTTAGAAAGCAAAATCATTCATTATTTTGGTGGACGATTAAAACTCAAGTCTTAATAAATATTTCTAGTCAAAAAAATTCAAATATTCCCAACTTTTCATAAAAATTGACTTTCAATTTTTCGATGATCATTGGTAAGGTAGTTCAATCATTGAAATAAGAAAAGTCTTTTTATGTGGAAAATTGAGCCTATTTGAATAATTTGTTTAACTAGATATATTAATTAGGTCTTAACCTTTATTTGTCCATCAAAATAATAAATGATTTTACTTCCTAAACGACTCAAAATCAATCATTAAAATTTTCAATGATGAGTTTCAATGATAGCTATAACTGGCACCTTAGTGATTAAAAAGTGCATCGAAATCAAAATATGAATGCACAGATCACGGAATCTGAGGCCATTTGAGTCTATAGTAAGCCCTCTGCCAGATCGTTTAAACAATTCAAAGTTCAAATCAAAAACGGGTTTTTATAACGGCCTGGCAGGGCGAACTATACACTCTGTGATCAGAGGAGCACTACCCAGGAAGGGGTCAAGACCAACTTTAGTTAACAATTATTACTCTCGAAGTAGTTTTCATAGTTTGTTTTCGATGCAGTGTTTAGTCACTAAATCCCCGGTTATGGACAGCAAAACTTTAATTTCTTTAATAGGTTTTACTCAAGCTGTACTCAACAAACATGTTGAAAAAAAAATTCAAAAAAACCTTTAAACAATACGTAGGATCGGTCTTAAAATATTGAAGCTCATACATCTTGAGTCAGTTAACCTTCCGTCCGTCTCTAGAGATCATTCTATTTGAAATTTTCAAGCTCAAAGTGGAGAAGAAATGCTTTTTGGTAGTTTGTTGGACATTGAATGGTTTTTTTTCCTCGCTGAGCGTATGAAACTATAACTTTATGGCTAATCGAGGGTGATTATCAGGGTAGTGACTTATGTTTAGTTCATTGCATTGATGTCACCTGTGAGCAAATAGTTAAATAATTGCCCTAACTTAAAGTTTCAAACAATAAAATTAAATATGCGAGCGCAATAGCGGCCTTTAAGGAAGATAGGCCACTCTTGCACTTAAGCTTTTAATTTTTTTGTGTTTGGCCTAAGTACAAAAGTCCTGTAACTATGGCATGAAGACGTTAATTTGGAAAATTTTAATGTAGAACTGTTGTTTAATACATCCAAATTCAATTTTTGTAATAAACTCAATTTCGATAAAATTGCAGTTAGGCCACTATTGCGCTCACGGCCTGATATTAAAGTATCAACCTGTAGCATCAAACAGGATATTGGTAAAAAAAATATAAGAAAAAACCAATGAGAGACAGAACCTGCTCGAAACTTGTGGCACGACAAGAAGGTTATGGCCAAATTTCAATAAGCATAGGGGACAAAGTTATGCAAATGAACAAGAAACATTTTTGTGCCCTTGTCAGCATAATCACCGGACACAACCTACTGGGATAAAAAGGAAATGAAGGTCAGAACTGACGACGTTTGCAGAGGGTGCGATGAGGAATTGAGGAGCAATGAGGATACCTTAAACTTGCTTTGTCACTGTCCAGCAATCCCATTTAAGTCATTTAAAAAAGAAACACCTAATGACGACTAAGAGCCACTTTCTAGAACTTCGGCTAATAGCCTTCTGAACTTGGTCAATGCCTCTAAATAAATAGCTTGGCTGCTAACAGAAAATATAGGTTTTTACATTGAGTGGGATACAACTTTCTAGGGTATCACAACGGATCTACATAGATCTAAGTGTGACGGTAATAAGACCAACTGTCCAAGTTCAAAATGCCTTTCTACCTTACCTTAACTAACCAAACCCCAACTTAACGAGATGTTAGGGTCCTATAGAGTATTTACAGTGAGCCTCCTTCAGTATCAGATATCCAAACTTCAATAAATCTCCTCAAAAACAACATAGAAGCTGAATTTGGAATACCGGTTGAATTCCTTAAAGCCGATCCCGTAACAACGGCTAGTTTTATACATCTGTTATACAAATTGTTTGGGAAAACGAAACCTATCCCAAGGACTGGAAGGAGGGTGTGATTGTCAATTTGCCAAAAGAATAGGTGACCTTAAGAATTGGCAAGTTATTACCGTTTTTCCAAAACTAATGACAACCATCATTCTCGAGCGGATAAAGGTTCGAATCGAGTCTACACGCAAGAAGCATCAAGCTCGTTTCCGCAGTGGGCGGTCGTGCATCGTACCATATCAACACCCTGCGTATCGTTCTTGAGCAGTTTATGGAATTTTAATCACGTTGATTTTGAAATGGCGTTTCATCGAGTTAGCAGAGAAAGTATATGAAGATCATAACTTGATAGGGGAATCCGCCAAAAATTGTTGCCATTATTAGAAAGTCTTACAACATCGCAAGGTGTTTTGTTTTACACAATGAGCAGCTATCCGACTCCTTCGTAGTGCAACAGAGTGTGAGACAAGCGGATGTTCTATCGTTAATTCTCTTCCTGCCAGCGATGGACGACACACGTATTGACGGCCAGTGTTGGTACAGCTGAGCGACAGGGCATTCAATGGAGACCGTTTGAAAGGCTCAGTCATTAAGACTTTGCAAATGTCATATGTCTCCTGGAAAATAACATCAGTGGGCTGGACGGGATGCTCCAAACACCCCAAGTGAAGGGACAGTCGAGTGGTCTAAGACTAAATAAAAAAAAGACAAAAATAATGCTCACAGGTCGCTCCACACATCAGTGTATTATTCTATACAAGACGCCAGTTACAGAAGTCGAAGAGTTTTACTACCTTGCCAGTGTTGTTTCTGCAAATGGCGGTGCGGATCTGCACGTTAAAAGTAAAATTAATGAGGCTCGTGCTGCCTTCGGTACTCTGTCCTCAATTCGGAAATGCAGTCAAATCTCCTTACGTACTAGAGACTTTTCGAGTCCAATGTCAGATACGTTTTGTGCGAAACCTGGAAAGCCACCTCTACCATTTCGAGAAAATCGCAGAATTTTGTGAATCGCTGTCTACTCCACATTTTAAAGATACGCTGGCCACAATTAATAATAACAACAATATCAAATGAGAATTTTTGGCACAGGACAAGTCAAGAATGACTGAACGTCGACATAAATTAAATAAATTTGGTGGTCCAACTGCTCGTGGAGAACCTGGGCCTAGTGACTTACAACTCTCAACCACTCCTGTGTGCGTGTTGTTGGCAGGAATGGGGGGACCTTCAATTTTTAGCCGAGCCCAACAGCTAGATGAGAAGCACTTATTCATAACAAGTAATAGTTTTGGAGGGTTTGTCAGTTCCTCGAAAGAGGCAGTACCTCGGAAAAAACATTTCTGTTTAAGGTGGCATCGGCTATGAATCGAACCCAGACCTTCGGCATGACAGTCCAACGCACTAACTAAAACTATTGTGCCACGAAGAACTAATTGGACGTTCACATAAGAAATCGCAAATGGCACACTGAGGCAGCCAAGCGATGATATTGCGAAGCAGTCACTTGAATGGAATCTCCACGGTGCACGGCGGGTTGGAAGACCAAGGACAACATGGAAATCGACTGTTATACCTGCACATATTCTAGCTTTTGCCGCATATTACGTCACTCACCCCTGCTTATTACATTAAAATGATTTATAAAATAGTAACATGTGTGCAATTTGCTATGTGTTGATAAGTTTAAATTATGAATGTGCAGCAGTCCTGGCGGACATGTTATATTATGAACTGTTTTTTTTTTTTTTTTTTCTCTATCACTTTGGGTTATAAAATAAAATAACACATTTCAAGTACACAAGAAATGGTTTAAGTCAAGCAAATATTACCGTGTTTCCCAACTTCCTTTTTTTAATGGCTCTTTAAACGAATCGCTATCAAAACATTCAGATCATAAGCATCGTTAAGAGGACAATGTTCATCAAGATTCTTACATTTTCCAATTGACTTGTGGAAGCAAAGTGGATACACAAAAATAAAAAAATAAAAACGATGCAATACGACCTTCCATTCAACACACTATAGAAGCTTAAATAGACCCGAGCCTGAGCAAAACTTAAGCATGTTGAAGAATTGCTTGTTTGCATGTTTACCCGGGTCTCGGTAGTTCGTATAGTAAATAAGATAAAACCAGGATTTTCCAGTGGCTGTATAAATTAATAGTGTGCAAAGTAAGTTGATAAAGATGACTGTCAGTACACATAAACATCTCTACACAGCATTCAACAACGGAATGGAAGAAGAAGAAGACATCCATTGGGTTGGGGTTGCGTCGGGTGGGGATGGGCGTCACGTCGCGTCAGGGAATGACTATAGCACTTCTCCTGGCTGGGCTTTGGAAACTTTCAAAGAATATTGCCGGTGAAAATTATAATTTAAAGTCGGTAATTTGTTATTCAAGTTGGATGGGTCCTGCTGCTGCTGCTACTTTTTGTATTTTTTTTATATATTAAAGTATCTAAAAGGGAGGAGGAAGCAGTGGTTGCCAAGGTGGGCGGCTTTTGATGAGAACAAAGACAACAAAGTATGAATAGAGCCCATTGGCATTCATCCGAGGTGAAAGAATGAGGGTGCCAGAAAAGATCAAAAGCGTGCACTCAATTTAACTTTGCGCTCACTTTTGCTATTTTACCCAAGTGGATTTGCCAGTTGCCACACCGCAAGGTTCCTTTCTTGCATTTTGTGTCATATAAAATCTTGTTGTTGTTGTTTTGTCTACATATAAAAGCTGAAGTAAGCAGAGCAGATGCTTCTTTTACTTTCATTTCGTTTGTATGGAAATAGATGATCTGTGATTCAAAAGCGAAGGGTAGTTTTTTATTTTTATTTTTAAGACATTTTATGAAATATGGAGAAATTGTGTTTCTTACTTCTTTTATTTAAATGCTTAGATTTCAATGATTGACAAGGATATTAGCAGGGGAAGGTGCATACTCGACCAAAATTTGAAAGCACTTGACCATAATCTCAATTGAATTGAAGTCGAAAATATTTTTGTAAAACGGAGTCGTTGGCATTGTTGTCAATTGATGATATTAAGAAATAGATATAGTTTTGCACTTTCATGCTAGTCAGGGATGGAGACTGTTGGAAAGTCTTTTTCCTTAAAGTGGGCTATGGAGTAAAAGTCTAAGGCCCACATACATTTATCGAGTCAAGTATAGGTTTTCAGAAATGTATTAATAAGAAAGGCATTTGCCATAATGATAACTTCTAATAATTCTGTTACAAAAAGTAGTTTTAAGTGGATTTTTTTGTTATACATATTATTTGTAGACTGTCATGCCGAAGGTGTGGGTTCGATTCCCAGCCGTGCAACCTAAAAACAGAAATGTTTTATCCGAGGTTTTACCTCCTGCAAGGAACTGACAAATCCCCCAAGAAAATACTTGTCATGAAAAAGTGATTCTCATTAAGCGGACTCGGCAAAAAACTGTAGGTCCCCTCCATTCCTGCCAACAACACGCGCACAGGAATGGTTGAGAGTTGTAAGTCACTAGGCACTGCTTCTCCACGAGCTGTTGCGGCACCCAATTTATTTATTTTTTTAAAACATATTTTCTGCGATAAAACCTTTGTTATTCGATTTTTTCAAGAACGACTAAGCTAATTTGATTTAAATTATATTTTCAAGAAATTCCAGGTGACTTAAGTAAGCACCGCTACAGTCCGGGGTGGAACAGGCCTTAACCAACAAGCTTCTGTCAGCCAGCTCGGTCACTAACTAGCTGTCTCCAGTTTTGCACGCCAAGTTGGTTGAGGTCCTCTTATACTTGCGTGCACCACCTGTTACGCTATCCTCCCCCTATGCTCCGACCCACGGGGTTGGATTCAGACTTTTTGAGCCGGAGCATTGATATCCATTCGCTCTGGGTGACCCAGCCACTTCAGTCGTTGGCTTTTTACTTTTGTAGCTAGATCGGTGTCGCTGTACAGCCCGTACAGTTCGTTATGTATCTTCTTTTCCATTCCCCATCTATGCAGACGGAATCAAAAATCAACCTTTCAAAACAGTTTAAGGCATTCTTTTGATCTCAGCGCTGGTATTATTCACTGAGTTGATAGCGGAGCCTATCAGTAAAGTAGATGTACCTCGTGGCATAATGGTTAGTGCATTGGACGGTCATGCCGAAGGTTTGGGTTCGATTTCTAGCCGCTGCCACTTAAAAACAGAAATGTTTTTTTCCGAGGTTCTGCCTCTTGCGGGAAGTGACAAATACGTCAAGAGTATACTTGTCATTAATAAGTGCTTTTCATCTGGCCGTTCGGATTCGTCAAAAAATTGTAGGTCATCTCCATTCCTGCTAACAATACGCAAACAGGAATGGATTAGAGCTGTATCACTATTCCCTGGTTCTCCACGACTGTTGCGCCACCAAATTTGTTTTCATTCAATGTTAAACCAATCTTCTTGGCTTCCTTCTTAATACTCAAGAAAGCACCACTGACATCACGCTTTGTTCGTCAGATTATATCAATATCGCCAGCGTAAGCGAATATTTGGTAGGACTTTTGAAAGATTGTGCATCTTCTGTTAACGTGAGAGTTGTGCAATATTCTCTCAAGCCCGATGTTGAAGAAGTTTCATGACAGCGCATTGCCTTGCCTAAAACCTTTTTAACATCAAAGGTATCGACACGGTTTTTGCCGACCTTGAATGAGCAGCGTGCATTCTCCACGCCTTCCTGCACAAACGGAAGAGTTTGGGAGGGATGCCAAAACCAGACATTGCTCTTTAAAGCTCGTTTCTATAGATGCTGTCATACGCGGCCTTGAAATCGATAAAAAGGTGGTGGGTATCAATTTGAAATTCCTAGGTTTTTTCCAAGATCTGTCGTAGTATGGGTATTTGGTCGATGGTGGACTTGCCTGTGTCATTGATGGTTATAAGGCTCGTCTCAATAGATGCTGTCTTACGCGACCTTGAAATCGATAAAAAGGTGGTGGGTATCGATTTGAAATTCCTGTTTTTTCTCCCAGATCTGTCGTAGTATGGATATTTGGTCGATGGTAGACTTTCCTGTGTAATTTAAAAAATTATTCTTGATGATTATTTACTATTCATAACTATGTTGATATTTATCTCGGGTTGTTTAAAACCGGTTGTCATTTTGGAAGGATGTGGGGTATGGGTTGCCTTTAGCCAAGGTTGTTATTTGACGCTGCATCTCCATAACATTGAATTGCTTCGTCGTTGTTGATAGAAATATGTAACTCCTTGGTTCAGTTGTGCCGTCACATCTAGGTATCAAGACTCATTTCCTTGTGATGATTTTCACGTTGGGTTGAAAGATTTCTGAGGTTGTTCGCCAGTCTTTTGACAGCACTAACCATTTATTTGTTTAGGGGTCTTATTTAGGATGCTTGGTAGAGTCACTTGTTGCTGAAATGTTTTCTTCCCCGTTGGTCAAAGTGGAGTCTCGTGCAAATCCGCAAGATCTTCTGCCATTTTAATGCTGGAATAGGAAATAGTGAACCAGACAGGACAGCAGTATGTGATGATCGGTCTGGGAAGTTTCTTATATATATGTAGAAGAGAAACTTTATCTTTTGACTGCGGATTGGAACATAACATCTCCTCAAAATTGACACCCATGTATTTCACCACTACACTGATTTGGTTGTCAGTTGCGATCCGTCGGGCAGATTGATGCTAATGCTCCGGCAGCTTGTAGCTAACGGTGTATTTCGATGTCCCACTGGTCTTCTGAAGTAAGACAACTCAGATTTGGCTGAGTTGACTTTGATGTCCCATGATGTGTAGAACTCCTTAAGCTGTCTCACGTACTTTTCTGCTCATCAAGATACTGTCAAATGGTTTTTTATGTCCAGGAAGCATCCAACAACAACCTGACAGTTATTGAGCGTGCTTTTAACGGCGCGTTGTTCTGGAATCTCAGGAGTAATAGTAAAGGTAGAGAGTTTATCCGGAAATCTTAATTGTATGAACGCCTTCAGCCTCCGAAGAATAAGTCCTTTCAGAATTTTGCTGGTGTTGATAAGAAGAGATATGGGACGATATCCGGAAACGGTACTCCTATCGGCTGTCTTTGGCAATTTGGTGAGTTAACGCAGCGCAGGGACTTGAGAGTCTTTTCCGTTATGGCGCCACCTCGATGTCGATAGTGAAAGTTCTTGTCAGTGCAATTCCGTTATTGCGCCATCTCTATTTCGATGCGCGAAAGGCGTAGAAGGGTGATATCCGAAACTTCGCACATCAATGTCAGTAAATTTTGACAACTGTTTATGAGTTAGGTCAGGGTTAATTTATTTTCAGGATTAGCTAACTCTGATATAACTCAGAAATTACCCTTGACTGAAAAAAACTGGTCCTAAGAATGCACGATCGCTGAATGAATTAGGCACGAAATTTTCTTCAAAATATTCAGCAAATGCTTTTGCTTTATCCAACACCCCCAAAAATCATAATCTTACCCAAAAAGTTGTAGTCCTTTTTCATGTTATTATGACTTATTTGAATATAACAGGTGAAATACTACAGAAGACCATTGATGGATTCGATGAAGTTGTATTGAAAAACAAAACTATGAAATCTGGAATTTTTCAGATTTTATTTTCTGCTCCGAAAAAAAGGCAGCTTTTCACCCATCTGTCAAACTTTCAGATTCAACCCCGAAAATTAGACTTTAACTTCGTAAAAATTCTGACAAAGCTGAGTTTTGACGCCTTTAGCATATCGTTCCCAAAATTTAAGAAGTGGCAACAAATTCTAAGGGGGTCAAATTGGGAACGAACTCAGTTTTTGCTAATTTCTCGGAAATTATCAGCTTTTTTTTGAAAAAGATTTTAGGTAAAATTGTAGTTACATGCTGGCTTCACTAGACATGGTCTATGCTCGGACTATGAACGTGTGCAGAAAAAAAAACTGTTGAGGCAGAAAAATCCATGCCTTGTCGACGACATATCGAAGAAAACCAACTTTTGAACACGATATGAACGCTGTTCAAAGCTTGGCCATGAGATTAACATTTCACGTGCGTGTGAGTTTTTGTATGGTTTTCGTTGTATCTCGAGGTGGCTGGATATTAAAAGTTTCCTTACTGATTGTCATCTGGGGCCCAATTCCGCAAGCGTGAATGATTTTCTGTGTACACATTCTATTCACACCCAAAACAAGTGTGAATAAATTTGACTGATTGTGCATGCGTTATCTGTCAAAAACTTAAAACTCACTCTTGCGGAATCGAAAAAATCGATGTGTACACAGGCAAAACTCACTCTTGCGTAATTGGGCCCCTGGAGTTTAAAGGCCGTGAAAAAGATAGAAGTAGTGGTGAGAGAGAAATGAAACGACATGACATGATTTGCCCACCGAGAAAAAATCTGCTGATTGTTGATTGGATTGTGGTTGCGATGTTGGACATCGGTATGCCCTATGGAGTCGGAGTGTTATGTAACTATACACGAAATACTTAAATAGGTCTATCTTGATTATTAAAAAATATTGAGATAAGAACGTTTTGATTTTCAAGTCAAAACTTAAGTGCTGGTAAGTTGTAAATTTTAAAGAGCTCAGAGACACTCGAACATGGTGCAAGTGAACATAGTTTGACCTGAACTTCCTGGTTTTTCGACTTTATGTCATTCTTATAGTTCACTGTCACATTTTAATTTATTTTTTATTCAGGATTTTTGACATTTTTTAAAATCTAAAAATTGAAATTCAAAATTAAACCCCGAAATGTTTGAGTAAACAATAAACATACGAAACCGGTCCGCAAATAATCGAATCTGGTGCGACAAACAAGTAGCCCCGCCCTCTAACATCGATAAAAATCCAACTCTTTTTGATTTTGGTAAGACCAAATTTTTGTTCATTGACACCAAATAAATGGTACCCATACATAGTACTCGAACCATGTTCGAGCATCTCCAGAGCCCTTGAAAATAGATTGATTGGAAAAAAAAGAAAAGAATACATCTTGTAGCTCTCTTTGAAACGAAAGTTTTGGAATACCCACACTCAATATTTTCGAAAAGGTCGAGGTAGGTCCGTTTTAATTCTAAGTGTCACAATTATATATTTTACGTACTGCTGTGTACTGCCTTTTTATTCCTCGAAGTACTGCTTTCTCAAAAATTAAACGGCAGCCTTGATTCGGACATTTGCCGGATTCGTCCACTGATTTTTTATGGATTTGTCTTCTTCAGTTGATACACAAAAGTTAAAAAATTGCCAACGCATCCAGCAACGACAGTAGCTTCATTTGCAGCTGCGTTGCGTTGTGCTCGTATTATTGAATTTGTGTGTATTCAACTATTTCGCGGCTGCTGCTCCGCCTCCATTGGGTTCAGTAAGCGATTTGCGGATTCACCCGTTGATTTACCTAATTTGTCTGTTGATTTGCTGGATACGTCTGTTGATTTGCATGATTTGTTTGCTGATTTGGATACCCGATTCACCCGTTAATCTTCCAGATCCTTAGTTAATTTTGCTAGATTTACTAGTTGATTTGTCGAGTTCATCCACTAATTTTCTGGATACGTCCGTTGATTAGACTAATTCGTTAGTTTGATTACCGGATTCAGCTATTGCTTGCCAGATTTTTCATATTTGCCGGATTTTTTCTCTGATTTACCGAATTCGTTCGATGATTTTCCGGATTCATACGTTGATTTTCCGGATTCCTCCGTTAAGTTTCCTTATTCATTCGTTAATTTTCTAGATTCGTAAGCTGATTTCCCAGATACATCTGTTGATTTGAAGAATCGTTCCCGTTGAATAATCAGATGCGACGAATAATTTACCGGATTCATCCGTTTATTTGCCGGATTTGTCCGTTGATTTGCCTGATTTGCCCGTAAGCTTGCCGCATATTTTCGTTGATTTTCCGGATTCTTTCATAGATTTTTTAGGTTCATTTGTAGATTTGTCAGGTTCATACGTTGATTTGCAATATTTATTTATTACATTTCTTGTTTGTGGCTTAATTTGCTGGAAGAACCAGTTCATTATTCGTATTCGGAAGCTGATTGACAGGATTCCTCCCTTGATTTTTCGGATTCGTCCAACAATTCCCCAGATGCGTCTGTTGTTTTTCCGGATGATTTGTTCGTTGATTTGACGAATTCGTTCATTGATTTTCCGGACTCTGATTTGCCGTGTTCGTCTGTTAATCTTAATGATTCATCCGTCCAGTTGCTGGATTCGTACGGTGATTTTCCAGTTTGGTTCGTTTGATTTGCATAATTCCTCAGTTGTTTTGCCAGGATAGTGCGTTGATTTGCACGATTCATTCATTGATTTTCTTTATTCTTCTGTTAATTTTCCGCATTCATCTGTAGATTTGCTGGATTCGTCAGTTGATTTGCCGGATTTTTAACAATAATTGCCAGATTTGTCTCGAGTACACAGTTGAGTTTTTCTGTTGATTCTTCGTCTAATCATCCATAAATTAAGAAACACATAAATTCAATACTAAGTTGTCAACACAAGCATCAAGCACCTCTTTGCCTTCAACATAGAAATGTCATCAACTTCAAAATACATTTAATTTCAAGCCAACTAACAACAGGCCCACAGATCAATAGTTAAGGGTTCTAAGTGACAAGGCCCTGGTTCTCCACGAGCTTAATTCGTGAATTTGTCCCATAAGACACTTTCTGAAGCTCTCATTTATTCACATTTCAAAAATACATCACATCCATGTACGATCTTCTGCAATGCTCATAAAATCTTTTATACAACCTAACATGTTCAATATTGAATATTATTTTTCAAAGAGGTACAACTCAAAATATTTTCTGAAATCGTATAAATGCATTATTTTAAGCCTGTGTTATGTTCTACCCTAGCGCAGCATTTAACAACATAGACGCTCTCATTTTAAGTACGTATATATATTTTGGGCTTGATTCAACCAATTGTTCAGACAATACATTTATGAAATTAAACAAAGGTCCAAAACTCAATCAAACTGTTCGAAAATATTATTTCCATCCTAATTACGTATTCGCAGTGAATCTTTGTCCATCATGAATGGCACCCAAATTCCCATATGGTAATGTGAAATGAAATAACAACGTACGATACATACATTCATATGTTGATAGCTTATATATGGAGGTTTTGGGGAAATGCGGTGTTTGGACTAAAATCTGATATCAGACATGGTATCACGTGACATCGAAAACATCTATTGAACAATTGTATTTAGCTTTTCATTGAAACAACAAGGATATCCACAAATACCGCAGCCACATATAAGTAAATGTATATATTATGTATATAGAATCCTTCATCACATACACTCCCAGTCATTTGAATAGGTTTTAAATGTTTTGAAACGAACTGTTCTTTAGTTCGGTTAATGCATGATTGGTTCCAAACTTCCAACTTCTTTCCATGGAATTTTAACTGGATGATAATGATAATTCGATGATAAATGATCGTCATTTTTTGAGGTAGATATTGATATCGTCAAATATGCAATCTTCCTGCTTGATGGTGTTTTCGAAAATTCGATTTTGGCAAACTGCAATATCGAACACAATGCTAAATGCAATAAAATTTGTGTTCGCGTCTTCGAGCTGAAGACTTTTGCAGTCTTCGTTTAAGAATATTCTGCAAATGCAATTTGATGCAGATGAAGTTTTCGAAAATGGCAAAGGGTTTACAAATTTCAAAACCTTATTTTTAGCAAAAATGAATCCACAGATTAAAAAGACACATCTTTCAGTCAAAGCTAACTATGGGTAAGGAATGCAATGGTTGGCGGGTGAAAGAAGTGCTGTAGGAAGCGGGAAGTCACGGAGTGGTGCTAACATGGTGATTTCTGGTGATTTAATGAATAGTATACACACCAATTGTACTTATTTAACCTCCAAGTGGTAACCGTCAGATACTGGTCTCTTCCGTCCGGACTTGCCTTGCAAAACTAATAAGCGCGAGTATTGAACAATGGACAAAAATAGCAACTCTATATGCACTGTCTGAAATGATTGACTGTAAGTATCGGCTGAGTCATTGGAGGGGCTCATCAGAAGGATGGTGTGCGGCAGATGATATGGTGTCACCAATACTCTGGAAGACAGAGACCTTACATTAGCTACTTTGACATACCTGGAGATGATGTCAGTAAGAATTTTCAGTACTTGAAAGAGTGAGATGAACTCTTAGCGCAGCGCTCTTATTCCCTTAGTGGCTACTGGCATCGGATTATTCGACCTGCTATGCGAAGGTAAGACAAGGACCTGGCCCTCCGGGACTGGGGGTAATGTGGCGGGTCAGCAACACTCCAACACGTAAAGAAAACAACCGCTTCGATTCTGCAACTAAGCTACAGCCTCGAACTGATTTAACGACGACTGTTTGGTAAGGAACAAGGACAAAATTGGATTCCAGAATGTTAAAACCCTTTTCGACAACCACGAAGAAGGTCCAAACAACACCAAATTTCGCCAACTTGAGGGAGAATTCCTACGATACAACCTAAGACATCTCGGGACTGATCGAAGTGAGATGGTTAAGCGCAGGTCAGGTGGATTCACCTTCGCACTCTGTTCGAACATAAGATCTCGCACAAGATAATCCACGGGTCAATATAGCACAGCGAACCTTATTCATCACTTTGCGATTAGCGCTTTAAAAATGATCTTCTCGTGTCAGCTCGCGATCAACAGGCAAAAAGGCCAAAACTGGAGAACTGTGAAATATGCCTTTTCAACTGCGGACCTTACGTGTGTGGGCAGAGAAACTTAAGCCCATGGCTCTCTGCAGATACTTGCAGAAAGATCGAGGAAATAAATGCAATCAGATCCCAGCCTCAGAAGGTGAGAGAATTGAATCTCAGTATCATAGGAAAAAAAAAAGAAGTGCAGCATAATTGCAGGCGTGACAAAAGACATCGCATAAATGCCGTCGCAGATCAGGCTGAGGAAGCAGCTTTCAGGTGGGATAATAGCAACTGCTTCAAGATGGCTAAAGAATTTGTTGATAAAGCAATCGAGAAAGTGAAGCGAGTGAATACAGTCGGGTTGACGATTAACACCGGGAATAACAAAGATCCTTAATATTTCTGGTAGCTCTGCTCAAGGTAACGTTGCGGGACAACAGGTTGTGAATAGATGGCTTCGAAACAACCTTGGAATTTTTTGGCCGAACACCATTTACAACGAAGAACTCCATCGGAGAACTTATCAACATCGTAATTCGTTAAAGGAAGTGGCAGTGGATTGGACAAACTTTACGGGTGCTGAAGACTTTATGCGAGACACGCAATGGAGTGGGATCCTTTTTCTCAAGGGGCCAGAGAAGAACTCAGTCCAGAATAGTCGAAAAAGAATCTCAGAATCTGCAAAAAAGTTGGGGAGAGCTCAAAACATTTCGAGAAACAGAACTAGATTGCGTGTAGCGGTAGTTGACGCCCTATACCCCACGGAGAGGTAGAGTTACCAGACGTCCCCCTTTTCATACAAAAATGCTGTTTGTCCCCTCTATAAAAACCTCTGTCCCCTTATTAAGAACAAACTCGAAAGGAGAAAACATTCAATTGTATGAACTGATTTTTTTCATTGAATATGTTCAGGGGTGTCTCCGAATGTAACTATCAGCAACCATCTTGGAAAAAGTGTTTTATCAAATACCTCGTAAACTTTTCTGAAAGCTCATATTCCTCTTTTATTTGCTTTATCAAAATCAAGTTGTTTTGGTGGAAAGTTTTTAGGAAACTAAATTTGAAAGTCTATATGGGTCAATATTTCAAAACATTAATATTTTTCACTCTAAAGTGGACCCTCGCTCAAAAGAACCTATTTTGGTAGACGAACAATTATATCTCTTTATAACTCTATAATAACCACTTTAAAGCAAGGAGTCATAAAATTTGATCAAATCTAACGGTTTTTTAAGTCAGGGGAATGACAAAAATTTATATTTACTCCGTTGATTAGATGGATATTTAATTTTGCAAATGGGTCAATATAGCACAGCGAACCTTATTCATCACTTTGCGATTAGCGCTTTAAAAATGATCTTCTCGTGTCGGCTCGCGATCAACAGGCAAAAAGGCCAAAACTGGAGAACTGTGAAATATGCCTTTTCAACTGCGGACCTTACGTGTGTGGGCAGAGAAACTTAAGCCCATGGCTCTCTGCAGATACTTGCAGAAAGATCGAGGAAATAAATGCAATCAGATCCCAGCCTCAGAAGGTGAGAGAATTGAATCTCAGTATCATAGGAAAAAAAAAGAAGTGCAGCATAATTGCAGGCGTGACAAAAGACATCGCATAAATGCCGTCGCAGATCAGGCTGAGGAAGCAGCTTTCAGGTGGGATAATAGCAACTGCTTCAAGATGGCTAAAGAATTTGTTGATAAAGCAATCGAGAAAGTGAAGCGAGTGAATACAGTCGGGTTGACGATTAACACCGGCAATAACAAAGATCCTTAATATTTCTGGTAGCTCTGCTCAAGGTAACGTTGCGGGACAACAGGTTGTGAATAGATGGCTTTGAAACAACCTTGGAATTTTTTGGCCGAACACTATCAGCAACCATCTTGGAAAACGTGTTTTATCAAATACCTCGTAAACTTTTCTGAAAGCTCATATTCCTCTTTTATTTGCTTTATCAAAATCAAGTTGTTTTGGTGGAAAGTTTTTAGGAAACTAAATTTGAAAGTCTATATGGGTCAATATTTCAAAACATTAATATTTTTCACTCTAAAGTGGACCCTCGCTCAAAAGAACCTATTTTGGTAGACGAACAATTATATCTCTTTATAACTCTATAATAACCACTTTAAAACAAGGAGTCATAAAATTTGATCAAATCTAACGGTTTTTAAGTCAGGGAAATGATACTTGTATCAGGGGAATGACAAAAATTTATATTTACTCCGTTGATTAGATGGATATTTAATTTTGCAAATGGTTTCAGGAGTGTAAAGAAGAAGAAGAACAAATACTAACATGAAAAATAGCATCCACGACTATGTTGCACGAACTTGCTCTCATGATTCAAGAATTTTGCGAGACTAAACATTTTATAGTAATAATCGTATTTTTTATGATATTTTGACCGAGAAAATGTGAAAAAATTCAAAACTACTATAAATACTGTAAATATGTTTAAATGTAATATTATTGATTCTTCTAGAGTTACCAAAACGCAATCAATCATTATAATGAAAACTTGAAAGTCAGGGGAATGACACAAAAAATGATGTTAGGGGAATGACTCCGAAGGGTGTTTTATGACAATTAAATGGAGGTTATTAGAAAATTATATGTTTTATATTATTTTTCACGTAGGCCCTTGTAAAAGACACAGACGAGTAAAAGTTTTTAATTTGTATACCACACAGTTTAGTAATTTCGCTTGACGAAAAACAAAATCATTGCCTTAACTTGAATAAAAAAGACAACAAACTTTTTTTGAAACCCTTACTTCAATTTTCATAAAGAGCAATTCTGTACCGTTAAACAACAAAAAAATCAGTTTTCTATTTTGAGCCTATATATATTTTGTTTAAATTTCCATTGGTGGGATATAAATGATCAATTTATGGGGGACACTTACTTAACAGCTCCTATTTAAAAAAATAACGCAACTTAAAATAATTTAACTATTTTTTAGTAAGGATGCATATATTATTAAAAAGACTGCATCATTAGATTTTTTGTATCGTTTTTAGTTTCGTTGCTAAAATTAAGACAGTGTGGTAAGTAGGCCTGGGGACACGTCAGGGGAATGACATTTTGGGTGGTTAAATGGAGATAGCGGGTATGATATATTTTTTAACTTTATTTTTTCTAGAGCGAATATTAGAACCCGTTTGTTTCAAGCCAATTAACAAACTTATAATAAAATTTTGTACCTCGGTTCAAAAATGAAGGAGACTGAAATATTAATATTTTGAAATATTGACCCATATAGAAAATATACAACTTAAAAAAAACTTCACAATTTTTTTCAAAAATATCGACTTAAAAATTTAACTTCTCAAAACATTTTCAAGAAAACAATTTGATTTAAAAGAAGAAAATAAAAGTATGGAATATTATCTTTGAAAAAATTTTACTTTTTATGTCGTACGACGCACGGTTTAAGAGATATTTGATAAAACGCGTTTTCCAAGATGGCAGCTGACGCTCGCCACCCCTGGGACACCCCAGAACATATTCTATCAAGAAAATCTGTTCAGTAATAAATTGCATTATAAACCTATTTTCTTTGCTCTGGCTCTTGGACTATGTTTTTTGTCACAATTTAGGATATTAAAAAAAACTTTAATACAAAGATAACGGGCTCAGCACCAAACAAAACCGAAAAAACCTTTAAACCTTTTTTTGTGCTTATTAAATTAGTATGGTCTATTCTATACAACTAAATATAAAACTATTTTACACCAGGCAAGTTCAAACAGTATTAGAGCAAGAACGTTCGACCCAGTGCCAGTTGTATTTTATTTTATTAATAATGTAAATGTGTAAATAATGAGGAAGGTAATGCATTATATTTAAAAAAATATCAGTCAACTACAGGCGGTTGATTTAATTTTTTTTTAGGTGTCTTCTAAAACAGTAAAATTTTCCAAATCAGTATCTGCTGTTTTATTATAAAAATTAATTTGTTTGAATGATGCTACTTATTCTCCAACAAAATATTTTGTATGAATATAAATTCTCGAAAACGTTCACACTAATAAATTATTTTTTTTTTACGACAGTAGGTAAGAAAAGAAGCTTTTAATTTATGAAAACTCGTAGAGTAGTTCCACCACCGTGATTTTGCACGTGTTTACAATTAACTCAAGTTAATGTGACTAAAAGATCTAAAACGTTATGTTTTTTCGACATTAATTTTCTTTGAAGAAGCATGTCGAAGTCGATATATTATAATTCCGAGTACCTAAACGTATTGGGCATTTCTAGGAACTCTTTTCAAATAGTTGAATGCTCTTTTCAGTAGCCATCCTAGGCAGTTAGTCATCCCAGATTATTTACCTCCTGTTAAATACACTAGTCAACAAAATTAAAGGAACAAATATTTTTTCAATTTTTGTTAGCGTTTTTTGAAGAGCTGTATCTTTGTGACGAGTGGTCGTATTGAGCTGAAATAAAAAGCATTTTACAGCTTTATGTTTTTTGTTTCGAGATTTGTTTGCAAACAAATTTTTTTTGAAGTACCGTTATTGCGTTATTGCAAAAAATGAGACGAGACAACAAAATTATTTTGTTTTTATTTTTTTGAAGGTCCTCATTTCTATGGATAAATTTTTTTGAGTCAATTAAATGTCATGATCAGATACCTTGTTTATTCAGCTTCAATTCAGTTTTTTTTGTTGTTTTCGTACGATTTTTTTTGACACGGTTTATCTGACTTTGAATGAAAAAAGATACTTTTAGCCTTGATTACCAATATCTCAGCAAATAATGACGTTATACAAAATTCAAAGACAGTTTTGGAAATTTGAAAAAGCGTTTTACAAGATTTTTTTATGATTTTGTATACTTTATAGACTTTTAAATCATCAATATTCTTGTAAATTTTCAAATTGATTCATCAAATCGTTTTTCCTCACCAAAACTTCAAAGTCTTACAAACCAGGTAAAGGAACAAATTGTGGTGTTCCTAAACAATGCGAAGTTGTCATCAAAATGACAAGAAAACCGCAATTCCAGTGGATTTTTTTTCACAGTTTTGCATTAGTTAGATACTTTTTTGAATTGAAATGAAAAAAAATAACATTTTTCAAAAAAAAAAAATAAAAAAATCAAGTTTTTTTGTTTGAATTTTTTTTTTAAATTAATTTTTTTTATTTTTTTGTTTAATGTACTTTTTATTTCATTTCAATTCAAAAAAGTATCTAACTAATGCAAAACTGTGAAAAAAATCCACTGGAATTGCGGTTTTCTTGTCATTTTGATGACAACTTCGCATTGTTTAGGAACACCACAATTTGTTCCTTTACCTGGTTTGTAAGACTTTGAAGTTTTGGTGAGGAAAAACGGTTTGATGAATCAATTTGAAAATTTACAAGAATATTGATGATTTAAAAGTCTATAAATTTGCATACCAACGCAAGCCATGCAATCAATATTTGCAACGAAAAAAAAAGATTTACGAAAAGACCACAAAACGTCGGTTTTTAGTACTTTTTTTAAACTAACGGTGAACAGTAAAAAAAAATAATTTCTACAAAATCATAAAAAAATCTTGTAAAACGCTTTTTCAAATTTCCAAAACTGTCTTTGAATTTTTTATAACGTCATTATTTGCTGAGATATTGGTAATCAAGGCTAAAAGTATCTTTTTTCATTCAAAGTCAGATAAACCATGTCAAAAAAAATCGTACGAAAACAACAAAAAACTGAATTGAAGCTGAATAAACAAGGTATCTGATCATGACATTTAATTGACTCAAAAAAATTTATCCATAGAAATGAGGACCTTCAAAAAAAATAAAAACAAAATAATTTTGTTGTCTCGTCTCATTTTTTGCAATAACGCAATAACGGTACTTCAAAAAAATTTGTTTGCAAACAAATCTCGAAACAAAAAACATAAAGCTGTAAAATGCTTTTTATTTCAACTCAATACGACCACTCGTCACAAAGATACAGCTCTTCAAAAAACGCTAACAAAAATTGAAAAAAAATGTGTTCCTTTAATATTGTTGACTAGTGTACATATTTTATCAAACTGAGACTCACTGCCTCTATACAAGGAAAGTAAAAAAAGTCCAAAATTGCTCAAAATAGTTTTTTCCAGTCTTCTATACAGAGTGCACCACTTTGCATTGCAGAGGTATGACGAAAAACACTTATACCTTTTCGACTTCTCTATCAACTTAGTGTTGTGTTTGATTCAGAACGAATTTTTGAACCACATCAATAGGTAGGTTTTTGTCCTGTTATTTAGAAACAAATAATATTTGTTCATTAAATCGAAATTGTTTGTATGGTTACCATTGGCGTAGGAAGGAATTTTTTCTAAGGTGGGCAACCAGTCCAAACTAAACCTTATCATTAAATAATTTTTCGGTGCAAATGATTCCTCAATAACTATGTATTTTGAATAATTTTCATTCAAAATTATTCGATATAAATTGATGTATAATGCGCAGCATGCACTGCACTTGTGTGTGAATTTCCATTTACACACAAGACCCAACTTAAACTATGTATTTATTTGGGCTTGAGCATTTAATTAATCAGAGGAGATCTAATGAATGAAGCCGACAACCACGTCAACAGTAAAGCAAATTAACAGTCATTAGAAGTTCTACCAAACTCAACTCTGCAACAATGTCTTACGTTGCATCTATATTAAAAATGATTGGTTTTGGATAAAATAAGTTCTCAACCCAGTTTTTATCCGCCGCACTGCCGATAAACTTCTTTCACAACTGGTGCAACTAACCGGAAGCGGTAATGGGGTCTTTTGCAGTTTGTTTATACATTTGAAAATTTCCAATATGTTTTTTTTTTTAATTGTCAAGGTTTATTTCATAGTTCCTTAATTAGAACATATTTTTTCATAATCTAGACTTCGGCACTTAGTGCTATATTGAATTAATTTTAAAGCTTCTTTAAAGTTATTGATAAAATTTGTCTGCAGTACTCATATATAATTTGACGAAGGCGACTAATGAATGGACCAATAGAATATTTCCAAACCGCCTTTTGAAGTTGACATAGTATGTTATCCATCACCTTAGTCGAAAAAAGAGCTATACGGTCGTACTTATAAACTTTGATAGACGTCTTACTCCAAAAAGTTCTTTAAAAACTTTGTTCACCCTTGTCCTAAAGTTATCTTACTTGGACAACGGCATCGGTTTGACAAACTTTGCATTTTATTTAATTAAACAAAGCATATTTCCAACTATTAAGAACTTTTAGAAACTGTCTAACTACTCAACCGTCAAATAAATTTAAATTGAGAGTATAAACAATATTTGATTTTTCTTTAAAACAGAGCTTGTCTTTTGAGTCATTTATTGAAAAGAAAAATAGTTTTTTCCACTCAAACTTTGATCGCATTTTGAAAAGAAACTTCAAAATGTGAATTTAAATATTAGACCATTAAAAACAAATCAAAGCTGCATTAAAAAAAAAAAAAAATTGATTATAAAATTTACCTGTGGTACAAATTATAATATTTAATCTCCAAAAATCTTCAGTTTCGATATGGGATGCCAAATTAACTGTATTGCTTTCGCCACAACTGTTGCTGGAAAGTAAATTTGTTTTTCCTGACCTCTCCTTTTTGGTACTCGTATAGGTTTTAAAGGAATCTCATAATTTTGTGAAAATTTTTCTATTTCAAACCAAATTTTAAAATCATTCCTTAATGTTTCAAAAGTATGAACTATACTATCTGAAGAGTGTAGTTACTGGCACAGAAAAAGTGTATTTTGATCCAAATGTCACCCAATTGCCCTAAAATCATTTTTTCCGGAACAGTAAAAAAACTAAAAATTTCTAATTTTGTTGGGGTTTTTTAATTCATCCACATTTTATTGTTCCGCAGGCAATAAGTAAAAGCAACTCGACTTAGATTTTTTTATAAAATTCCAATTATTCGGTTTGATTTGCCTGTTACAGAGCAAATACTACGTTAAGTCTATACATACCGAAACAGAACAGTAAGCTTTAATTTTAAACAAACCAAATCGAATTACGTTTCGGTTCATGTTCCAAGGAGAATGGGCATTTTTGGGCGTTTCCGGCCATTAATGAAACTAGTGTCAAATGAAAGATATGTTACTCAGGAGCAACTTTCACTATGGGTGTTTCATTGCATTTAATTTAGAAAAGAAAATATTTCAATGTTAATGTATTGCAATTGCATAGAGCAACATCGCAAAGTAATTATATTATTAGTGCGTAGAATGCTTTATCCTTACTTCTAAAGATCTCGTGACACTTTAGTAGTTTGTTTTGTGAGATTTCGGAACCTCTCAAGGTCCCGGTACGGTTTTAAACTGAACCAGTACGATATAAGAATCTGAACAGTTTGTTTTAATATTTTTTTAACATATTTCAATCAGGATTAAAACCTCATGTTTGAAGGCTTTAAACGCTTTTTAAACAACAACGCCTGATAGCGTAAGCACATCCACATTTGTAGATATTAGTAGTTATGACCACTAAAACAACTTAATCACTTGATGGTGGGCTATGATGCTCGAAAAAATATGAATAGGCAAAAGGCAACGTTCCAAAGTACCACTCGTATTGGCCCTTTTTTGACGAAAACAAAACGAAGAACATTCGATTACACGCAACGGAATCAAGTGCGATTTATAGCTTGTCTAAATTTAAATTTTAAATTTAAATTTAAATTTTGCAGATTGAAATAGTTATATATACATGGGATATTACGGAAAAAGTACTTATTGATGATGTTATATGACCATTTTTGTAAATAAAATATTCTTGAGGTTTTTTAGATTTCTTATTGCACTCTGCTTTCCTATTTTTGCATTGGTAAGATTCCAGAATACTAAGTAAAACTTTAATGAAGTGTTAAAACAAAAATGCATTTTTTTGAAAATATTTTTGAGGTACATACACCACAATGAAAAAATTTCTGCACTGATTGTAGGACAAAAGCACATCCAAAAATTACAAAACCATTCTTGGCCGCTCACGCCCATGTTTCATACAAATTTGCCCATTCTCCTTTGTCAGATGTAGCGATTTATCGCCAAACAGACGATTTGAAATTTCATTTGGTGGCATGAAAATCGATTTGGCGACGTACACAAAACAGGCAATATTTTTAGCTTTTGGTGTTTTTTTTTTTGTTGAATTCAAAACTTTCTATTTTTTCCAAGTTTTTACTTGAACTTAACATTCGTTTTATAATTTAATATTTTGCTAGATGGAGCCATCGTAGTACTAAATCTGAACGCACTCCAAATATCTTACATTTGGTGATTCCGTTTTTTAAACCTCAAAACCTACTCATCTTCAAGGTTCAAGCTATATCTTACATTTGGTGATTCCGCTTTTTAAACCTCAAAACCTACTCATCTTCAAGGTTCAAGCTAACTTGAGACAAATTTATACCCGTTCAACTAGGTTTATGCGTGTTGAGGCTTCCCGGACAGTAAAGCAATGTGCAACTGCAAACACATAAAAAATTAAGGTAGGCAAAAATTGCTTTTATGTGACGACCAACTGTAACTGTAGGCAAAATTTTAATTTTCGTGTTTGAAATTTCATTCACAGTTCTTCAATCTTGATTCTTGGGTGGGTTGTAGAACCAGAAAAGTTTAAATGTCGATTTTTCTAAGGTGGGCAGTTCATTTTTTAAGGTGGGCATTGCCCACCTCCGCTCCCCCCTTCCTACGCCTATGATGGTTACCAATTCCTGAGAAAATTAATAACAAAAACGTAATTAACGCTTTAAACGTTGAACCTATTCTCTAGACCAAGAGTGTAAAGCATCCCTCTCAGCATCAACATGCTCTGACTAGTCGACAAAATCGATTTTCGATACGACACACAGCACAATGGCTTTGATTTTATTTTAACAAATAATTAATTAACCAAGCAAGCATTTAAACATGAAACATTGTATCTATAATATTCAAAAAGACTTTGCCATCGTATTTGTGTTTGATCTCATTATGTTGGATAACAACGGAACGGTGCACGGCGCGTAGGCGACAGCGAATGGAAACAGAAGAGCTGTGGCATAGTTGAAAGTTACTGATTAAAGAACTCTTCTCAAAACAACAAAACCATAAGCACTAGCAATACCGATTAGTTTTGAGTAATCAGCCATCAGAATTGGCTAAGGTTTCCGTATGATACGCATTTCTCTTTTATCGAAAATAATACTCCTACCTCACCGCACCGCTTTGTAACGTGAAATTTGGAGGGCAAAGGTGCAATCTGATTAGCACATGGCTTTAATTAAAATAAATTATTACAATAATTAAGCGTGTAAATTCGCTGATTTAATTGGCACCAGCTAATATTTTCATTAAACTGATTATTATTATAGCCCCTGCTTTTGAAATTTTACCCGATCCATTCCATGTTGGAATGGGGATGGGGAAGGAGTCGACTTTCATGTCAGAATAATGATTCCCACAATTGCAATGAGTGATTGAACAGCCCAGCTGGGTTGGCATAATTTGTATAAATGTGGAATCGGTAGATGGAGTGACAATTTGCAATAAATCGCAAATTAGTGTTGCAAATTGAATCAATAACTGCAACTATATTGGGAATTTAAATTACAAAATTCAAAATTAAATTCCACGCTTGAATTATTAGTGCAAACATATTTTTTTTGCTTTTATAGTAATTATTTTATCATTATAATTACATACCTATATATTTTTTTTAATATTTTGTATTTAAATACGGGTGGATATTTTTGAAGGGTTTGCTCTAATTGTATGAAATTTACACAAACCACAATGGGGAACCATAGCTAAAGGGACAATAACATCATTGTATTTTTCTGCTTTAAAATAAGCTCTTTTTAGATTTTAAAATGTAATCCAATGATTTATTATATATGTATTAAATTGATGCGTACAGGCGGATCATGTAAAAGTATGTATTGTCTTTTTATGAAATGATTGTTAGCAGAAGGTTTCAAACGATTTTTGTAATTAAAAATTTAATAAATTGATATTGTTTAAAAAAAGTCCAATATCATTATTATTTTTCCTTATTTAAATACCTAAATAGATATAGGTACATACATACATATACATATGTAGATACCTAGTTCGTTTGAATATTAAATAACTTAAAAAAAAACATTTCCATACCTTTACATAATTATGGCCTTTACCATATTTATTTCGACTAGTTTTTGTATTCAATCAAGTAGCCATCTCTATTGACCAAAGCAAAATGCGGTATAGCGATTATTTCGGCACGAAAAAGCTCGCCTTGACTAAGGCTTGCTGGAGTACACTTAGCTTTCAAATAATCATACAAAAAGAATTACGGAAGGGTCAGATCTGGAGATCTGTATGGCCAGTCAATGTCGTAATTTTTTGATAGCACACGTCCAAGGAATTTTCGTTGCAGATTCATTGTTTGATTCAACCAGTTCATAAGAACGTCTTGGGCGTTGATGAACGTCATGTACAGCGTCACTTTCTCGGAGTGGTGTTTCGGTGTGAAGAGATTCTGGTTAAAAGTGTACTAAATTGACGTTTCGAAAATATGTATATTCAAGTCAATCGGTTGATAAATGACAAAGTTATTCAATGTTTCCATATAGTAATAAAAGATGGCGCACCCGTTATATGTAAATACTAAATTCCAAATATAACAATAGAAGTTATTCTCCTTTACGACTACATCGCGGCGACGGAAAAACAATTGACTGTCTAAAAAAAAACTCCACAAAATATTTTGTCTTATCCGTTTTCCTTCTATTTTTTCAACTAGCACTTTCATTTACCCGGCTAATATTTCGAATTTGAAAGGTCTTGCTGAACATTTAAAAAGTACACTGTGGTGTCTGTTCTGATATTCGATCGAATAGAATCCTCACGGATTGGAAACGGCCAACAAAAAGATGCCGGAATTGAAAACTTAAAAAAAATGGCGGATTGTGGATCCATTAATTTTGTTGAACATTTATGATTCATAGACGTTCAGTAGTACCTCGTGGCATGATAGTTAGTGCGTAGGACTGTCATGCCGAAGGAAGGTCTGGGTTCGATTCCCAGCCGTGCCACCAAAAAACAGAAATGTTTTATTCGAGGTACTGCCTCCTGAAAGGAACTGACATATCCTCCAAGAGTATACTTGTCATGAATAAGTGCTGCTCATTTAGCCGTTCGGACTCGGCAAAAAATTGTAGGTCCCCTCCATTCATGTCAACAACACGCACACAGGAATTGTTGAGAGTTGTAAGTGACTAGACCCCGGCTCTCCACGTGCTGTTGCGCCACCCAATTTTATACGTTCAGCAAAACGAACGAATGCACAATCCGCCATTTTTCTGACTGTTTTAATTGGAATATTGTTTTGTTTTCTGTTTTCAATCCGTACGGAATCAATTCGAATGACTTTCAGAACAGCCTACGTTCAGTTTTTTTTATCAAAATCCTTAGAGCCGCTTTTGAGATAAATAAGCTTTTGCTTGATTTGTGTTTGGCTTCATCTCCAATCTCCAGACAGTCAAACAGACAATATTATGGTACCCACTTTTTTCGTGTATTTTATCATCTTAATGTCATGTTTGGTAATTATCTTAAAAAAGTTTTTTTTGTGAGAATCCAAAATTCAATACTACCTATGCACATTAGGGTGGTTGTTATATGGGTTTTTTTCTGATTATTTATGATTGGGTGGCCCTAAATAAGCTCCAAATGAAGAAAAAAAATTTCCTAATTTTTGTCAGAATTTTATTTTCTTCCTATAGTGTCGCTGTAGGGGTTAATTAAATTCCTTTTTTTTTTGCATACTAGGTGGTTGGGGTAAAATCTTCTAACAAATTCAGAGCGTGTAAGTTGGAAGTAGACAAGAAAAAAAGGCTCCCACAGGAGGGGGTAATATTTTAATATTTTCCCCGCTTGGGCTGGAGGGGCTTTTTTATAAAAAAAATAATTAAAAACAACGGAAATACTTACATTATTGTTCAGCTTTTTGGAAAGCAAGAAATCCATTCTTAAGGTTTATTTAAAAAAAAAAGTTATTTTAGCAAAAAATGTTTTCAAACTTAAAACTTTGAAAAAACAAAATTTAATTTTTCTTCAAAATATTGAGTTTGAAACAATTTTTTGCCAAAAAACTTCATTTAAAAATAAACCATAAGAATAAGCTTCTGGCTTTCCAAAAAGCTAGAAACAATACTGTTAGTGTTGGCGTTATTTTTTAATTAATTGTTTCTATTTTGTGCATTTTTTATAATATATATCGATACCTTCCCGTAAGAATGTATCAAGCGACATTTTAAAAATTTTAAATTAAATTTTTAAAATACCTCTTATTCAATTATTTATTTGGGTATTTTGTTGTAGTAAACAGATTTTTCGAAGCATTTTGAGTCGAAAGTCCCGTTCCAAAACTTTTTATTTTTTTTAATACATAAATAAATAACTGGACCAGAGGTTTTTTTCGATGCCTATAAAATTTTTGAAATGTCGCTTAATACATTCTTACGGGAAGGTATCGATATATTATATATATATTAGGGTGGTCCTTATATTGGGTTTTTTTGAAATTCCAACTTGGATAGGCATCAAATGACTCTAAATGGAGAAAAAAAAAATTCCTAATTTTTTCAGATTTTTATTTCATCCCCCTGGTCTCCCTTTTTTCACTTCAAGGTACAAATAATGGAGTTAGGGTGATTCTTATAACACGCAAAAAAAAAGTCAGAACTTATAGATTAGATTCAGACGAAAACAAAATCGTACTGGAGGGGGGGTCTATTTCCCCCCGTTCAGGTGGGAGGGGTAATTTTCTAAAAATTTGACCCAAAATAGAAAAAAAGTATTAAAAAACAACGGGACCACTTACAATGGCATGCTATAGCTTTTTTTAAAGCCATGAATCCAGTCTCTAAAATGTTTCTTAAATCAAGTTTTAATTGCAAATAGTTTCTGAAAAAAATAATTTTCAAACGTAAAAAACTATTATTTTTGTTTTTATTTTTAAGTTTTGAATTATTTTTTCAAAAACTATTTAAAATAAAAACTTGATTTAAAAAATATATTAGAGACTGGATTCATGGCTTTAAAAAAAGCTATAGCATGCCATTTTAAGTGGTTCCGTTGTTTTTAATATTTTTTCTATTTTGGGTCAATCTTTTAGAAAATTACCCCTCCCGCCTGAACGGGGGGAAGTAGAACCCCCCTCCGGTACAATTTTTTTTTCGTCTGAATCTAATCTATAAGTTCTGACCTTTTATTGCGTGTTATAAGAATCACCCTTACTTCATTATTTGTACCTTGAAGTGAAAAAAGGGAGACCAGGGGGGTGAAATAAAAATCTGAAAAAATTAGGGAAATTTTTGTTCAATGTTCTGAATCGAATGAGGGCTATCCCAGATAATGTCAAATTTAAGGACCACCCTAATATATATATATCTGTGGTGTTTGTGAGAAACATGATAACTCCATTTAAATATTTGCGTCTTTACTTCCACTTCACATCGAGCTAGAGCCTAAACGGGGGCACCGATTTTCTTCAAATTTGGAACTTAATTTGAAAATCAACATGTTCATAACTATACCTATTTGAAGAAAATCGGTAAACCCGGTTTGTTTCTACCTAGATGTTAAGTGGACGTAGAGACGCAAATTTTAAAATGGAGTTATTATGTTTCTCCCAAACACCACAGTATTATATATGTATATACAGTGTTGAACAGAGAATTAGCACACATTAGTGAATCGGATTTTAATAAGGAAAATCTGTACTTTAGCTACATATGTTCTTGGAACATAATTTATTGAAAACTCTTTAATTCAACGCTGAAGAACTTAAATATATACAAACAAAAAATTCAACAAAATAACAACAACAAAAAAATCCTTAAACAAAATTTTTTGGTGTAACATGTGGTGGTCACAGAATTAGCACAAGAAATTAAATAATTTATCACTAAAACAAGTAGTTTTTTTCTAATATTTTGTTGGGTACCCTTTCTGCTTTAACACAGCCTTAAACCGCCGAGGAATGCTCGCCTCTAGTTGCTGGCATTGATGAATAGGAATGCTGTTCCAGCCATTCCTAACTGCCTCCCAAACTTCTGCTAGATTCCTTGAATTCCTTAGTCCAACCAGATATTCAACATCGTTCCATAGATTTTCTATGATATTCAGGTCAGGACTCTACGAGGGATGAGCGATATTGATAAAACATCGATATCAACATCGATGTCTACATCGAAGGCCCAACATCGATGTCAATAATTATCGATCCGAAAACATCGATGTTTCTTAACATCGATATTTTTCACCTAAAAAAAAAACATGTTTCCTAGCATCGATGTTTTTCACGTGTTTTTCATGTTATGAAAATATCGAGCGATTTTCACGTATTCATCATGTTATTAAAACACATAACATGAGGAATTTAAAAGTATTTGGTAAAAAGAAAAAATCTGAAAAGAAAAATGCGTGAAAAACATCGATTTTAAGAAACATCATTTCTTCGATGTCTCTTTGCATCGATGTTTTTTCACGTATTTTTCTTTTCACTTTTTTTTATTACCAAATACATACTTTTAAATTCATCATGTTACGTAAAACTAATACATCGATGTTTTTCACGTATTCATGGTTATGTAAAACACATAACATTCAAAATTTTTTCCATGTTTCTTAGCTAGATGTTTTTTCACTTTTTTTTCTCTCCAGTTTTTTGTTTTCTTACCAAATATTTTTATATTACATATTTTATATGTAGTACCTCGTGGCATGATGGTTAGTGCGTAGGACTGTCATGCCGAAGGTGTGGGTTCGATTCCCAGCCGTGCCACCTAAAAACAGAAATGTTTTATTCGAGGTACTGCCTCTTGCGAGGAACTGACAAATCCTCCAAGAGTATACTTGTCATGAAAAAGTGCTTCTCATTTAGCCGTTCGGACTCGGCAAAAAACTGTAGGTCCCCTCCATTTCTGCCAACAAACACGCACACAGGAATGGTTGTGAGTTGTAAGTCACTAGGCCCTGGTTCTCCGCGAGCTGTTGCGCCACCCAATTTATTATTTATTATTATTATTTATTTGTTTTTATATTTTTATATACATTGGGGCATATTCATAGATGTTGTTTCAGTTGTTGCTAGACAAATCTGGAATTTACCTGATTAAGTTTCAATATGATAAACTCCAGATCTGTGTAGCAACAGCTTAAACAACATCTATGAATATGCCCCATTATGTTTTGTAAAACATCGATATCGATAAAAACATCAATCTCAGTTTTGAACATCGATATTGCAAAATATTGTTGCACAGGAAGTGCGTGCATTTTACTTGTGTAAGCCGGTATCCTTCAGAGAATTGATGGTTTTAATGCTTTCATATCGTTGTTAAATATGTATTTTTACTAATGAACACAAAACAAATTTCATGGAAGCAAAACTGCAAGTCACTCAATGTGTAAACCTTAATTTCTGCCTGTTTTGAACATCAATATTACAAAAAATTTGCACAGAAAGTAGCTTTCGAAAACTTATATGTGTAAACAAGTATTTTTCTTAGCGTCGATAATTTTAATGCTTAAATATCGATGATACGATCTGTATTTCCCACAAATGAAAAAAAAATGTATAAGGCAAAATTGCAAGCCACTTCATGTGTAAAACTATATCTCTGCCTGTTTTGAACATCGAAATTGCAAAACATTGCTGCACCGAAAGGCGCGTTCAAAAACTTTCTTGTGGAAACCGGAATCTTTCTGAGCATCGATGATTTTCGTGCTTGAATATCGATGTTAAGATCTCAATTTTCCAGAAATAAAAAAAAAATCATAAGAAAAAATTGCAAGCCACTTCATGTGTAAACCTAAATCTCTGCCTGTTTTGAAAATCGATACTACAAAATATTTTTGCACAGAAAGTTGCGTGCAAAAACTTACTTGTGTAAACCGGTATCTATCTAAACTTCGTTGATTTTAGTGCTTAAATATCGATGTTAAAATCTGTATTTTCCACAAATGAATATAAAACAAATTTCCTGGAAGCAAAATTACCATCCACTTCTTGTGCTAAGCTTAAATCTGTGCCTTTATGAACATCAAAAATTTTGATGTGGTTCCAAATTGTTCGAGTTGTTTTGGAAGAACCCTTTTACCATTATCATGGACATTCATGCATGATAATGATCCTAAATACATTTCCCGGCTGTTGAAGCAGTGGCTTAATGATGAGCAAATCAATCTTTTGCCTTGGCCTGCGCAGTGTCCTGACCTGAATATCATAGAAAATCTATGGAACGATGTTGAATATCAGGTTGGACTAAGGAATTCAAGGAATCTAGCAGAAGTTTGGGAGGCAGTAAGGAATGGCTGGAACAGCATTCCTATTCATCAAAGCCAGTACCTAGAGGCGAGCATTCCTCGGCGGTTTAAGGCTGTGTTAAAGCAGAAAGGGTACCCAACAAAATATTAGAAAAAAAACTACTTGTTTTAGTGATAAATTATTTAATTTCTTACTTGTGCTAATTCTGTGACCACCACATGTTACACCAAAAAATTAGTTTAAGGATTTTTTTGTTGTTGTTATTTTGTTGAATTTTTTGTTTGTATATATTTAAGTTCTTCAGCGTTGAATTAAAGAGTTTTCAATAAATTATGTTCCAAGAACATATGTAGCTAAAGTACAGATTTTCCTTATTAAAATCCGATTCACTAATGTGTGCTAATTCTCTGTCCAACACTGTACTCCCATTCATTTGAATAGGTTCAAAATTTTCGAGTGCGATTAACCGTTATAACTCCGAATTGAGCGGACTAAATGAAATTTTGAAAATGGCATTAGAAAAGCATCCAATTTAAGAGCGAATAAGAAAACACACAATCTGAAAATTACTGTCATTACACATTTTATTATCATTTCTTTAAATTCATGTGCAAATCGTAGCCCTTTTTTTGGTTTATTTAAATAGGTACACCGCCTTCATCATCACTTTTGCTTTGAACTAGTTGAAGGTCAGGCCTTTTAAAGCTATTTTTGGGTTTGATATCATGGTTTCTTTGACATGACACACAACAATTGAGAAAAAGTGGGTGGAAAAAAGCTTTTGGCGCTGTTGAGTACGCAGGAATTTATAGTTCTCATGATCAAGGACAAACGGGACATCAAAATTCGGAAAAATTAACAGAATCTCTTCTTTGACCTTTAATTATCTGAAAAATAAACAAAAAGATGGCATCGATATGAAAGGATGCACAAAACCTGCTACCTCCGCAAGTGAAAGACGAAAAATTTTTAAGATTTCGTCTAATTCGTTGGTTTAAATGGCTAAACCAAGGGAAGAAGCTGGGTTCAGTGCTAGTATTTCTACAGTCGATAGTGCAATTAATAGTTCTGTTTACCGAAAAAGAATAAAATCAAATGAAACCACCCCTTAACGAAGTTATCAAAAAAAAAAAAAATTCAAACCGAATTCAGTTTTGTAAGATTCATAAGACTAGAAAGAACAAGTGTCTTAAAGTCGTTTTTTCTGATGAAAAAGGCATCAAATTCGACGGAACAGATGGACTCAAATAGTATTTCTATGGCTATTTTGTTACTCAACCATAGTCGTATCAATGCTTCAAAAATGTGGGGTTAAATTTCTTTTCATTGAGTTTTCAAATAATAACTTCTTTCAACTTAGTGGTGGTTTATTTTAATTTTTTTTCCGAAATTTGACGTCCCGTTTGTTCTTGATCATGAAAACTATAAATTCTTGCTTACTCAACTGCGCCAAGAGCTTTTCCTCCACCCTTTGTCCACTTTTTAATTTTTTTGTGTCAGGTCAAAGAAACCATGATATAAAACCCAAAAATAGCTTTAAAAGGTCTGACCTTCAACTAGTTCATTTGAACCAATAAAAGGACTACGATTTGCACATGAATTTAAAGAAATGATAACAAAACGTGTAATGACTGTAATTTTAAGATTGTGTGTTTTCTTATTCGCTCTTAAATTAGATGCTTTCTCTAATGCCATTTACAAAAATTCATTTAGTCCGCTCAATTCGGAGTTATAACGGTCAATCGCACTCGAAAATTTTGAACCTATTCAAATGAACGGGTGTATATGAGGCGATGAGAACCAAAACTTGCCATATCCATGCCAGTAAAACTTATCACAGCCAATGGTTATTGTTAAATATCTTTTTAACGAAACTTTTAATATAATTTTCCTTTCAACCATAGCAAAAAGATTTCAAAATTTATGATTGGATATACAAAACTCTTTTCTAACTAGGTACTCTTATTTAAAAGTTACTAAACAATTAAATTTGGTTATGGAGAGTTTTTCTGAAATGGATACTGCGGATATATATAAATAAAAAATAAATTTACCCCTACAGCGACTATAGGGGATGAATTAAAATATCTGAAAAAAAAATATAGACCAGGAAAAATAGCACAAATCGTATGGGGAACCTTGAAAAAATTAATTCATGAAATATTAAAATTGGAATCGACGCAGAATTGCAACCTCTATAACATATCCAAAGTCCCCCAAAATCCCCGCATTGGCTTTTTGTGTAGATGCATTAAGAGGTGCAGACGGGGAGAATTTGGAGGTCTATTAAACTTAAATATTTGTTTGGGTAAAACCTGATCATATGATACATGCTTTAAGGGTAGTTTTTAACGCCGAATCTAATGAGACCAAATTCAAAATGATACAACCACCCAAAAAGAAGTTATAGTCCATTTTATGTAATGATGACTTTTTTTTCAGGTACAACAGGTAAAATATTACCGAAAACCCTTTGAAAATAACGGTATGTTAATGAAACTTGGAAAGAATGCTTCATTTGTCATAGGAACTTAGAATCAAGAGAGTCCCTAAAAATATCCATGGTGAAAGGGTGTTTTTTTAAAGGGGAGGGGCAACAAAGTATGTTAACCATAACACCCACGTAAAAACTCTTACATTCATGAAACTCGCCAAAAATATTAAACTCTTCATGGCAACCAAGAATCAAAATAGTCCATACAAATATCTTTGTTCTAAGAGTGTTTTTGGTGACTGTTAACTTTTGACTTGTTCTACGGAAAATACGATTTCAAAAATTAATTTTTGCTTGAAAAGGCCCATAACTTTGTTAAGGGTGCTTGTATCATTTTAGTTTTGCTTTTATTAGATTCAGCGTTAAAAAATACCCTTAAATCATATACCATACTTTGTGTATATACCTCAATTACACCAAATCGGAATTTTGGCTCAAATCTTCCAACTTCTTCCCTGATTTTCCCTCTAATAAAAAAAACCTCAGAACAAATATATTTATGAGGACTATTTTGATTCTTGGTTGCCATGACAAATTATATATTTTTGGCGAATTTCATGAGTGTAAGAGTTTTTACGTGGGTGTTATGGTTAACATTCTTTGTTGCCCCTCCCCCTTAAAAAAAAACACCCTTTCACCATGAATATTTTTAAGGACTCTCTTGATTCTTAGTTCCTAAGACAAATGAAACATTCATTCCAAGTTTCATTAACATACCGTTATTTTCAAAGGGGTTTCGGTAATATTTTACCTGTTGTACCTGAAAAAAAAGTCATCATTACATAAAAAGGACTATAACTTCTTTTTGGGTGGTTGTATCATTTTGAATTTGGTCTCATTAGATTCGGCGTTAAAAACTACCCTTAAAGCATGTATCATATGATCAGGTTTTACCCAAACAAATATTTAAGTTTGATAGACCTCCAAATTCTCCCCGTCTGCACCTCTTCAAATGCATCTACACAAAAAGCCAATGCGGGGATTTTGGGGGACTTTGGATATGTTATAGAGGTTGCAATTCTGCGTCGATTCCAATTTTAATATTTCATGAATTAATTTTTTCAACCTCGGAACCTATTTTTCCTGGCCTAATAGGGACATTTTTCGTCATTCAGGCGCCTATAATTCTAGTTTTAAGAAATTTAAATTTAAAAATTTAAGCATATTGTCATAAAATTCACAAGTTAAAAATAAAAGTCGATAAGGTTGTATTCGAGATATTGAGTTTTCAAAAATGTTAAAAAGTATATTTAATTTACAATTTGTTCTTACCAAAATGACGGTCATTCCTACAATAATACTTAGAATTTTCTTTCATGGACATCGTCGAGAAAATAAGATATTCCATAAAGGTTGAAAATCAACCAAGAGTCAAAAATAAAATACAACATAAATCAAAACTTTTTTAAGCTCCTGAATTTCATATTGAAAAGAGAATGCCGACCAGTTTTCAGTTTATCAGACAGTGTTTGTTTCTATCAGTGCAATATTAATCTATATCTGTGAATTGCGATACCTTCAAATCATAATAGCCACAGATTTTTATCACTTCTTAACGAACAGATAAGAAAAAACTTTTTGCAAAAACTTACCGACTAACGCTAATATAACTGTCAATAAAGGAGCTATCGGAAATCTTGCTGTCATATTAAACTCCAACATTTGAAGTAAGTCAACTGAAAAAAAAATACAAATTTAAGATAGCAACAAATTGCATGACAAAACATCATTAAACCTACCGATGAAAACAAAAATCTGATGATGCGAAAAACGCAATAGCATTGAGATCGAGAATGTCTGAAACAAGTTTAATAAGAATTAAATATAATTTATTTTACTTTGACAAAGATTACTTACGAAGAGCAACATAACACAGAATGCTGTTGGATATGAACTCCATGCGGCCCACCACATTGACACAAAACGATAATGCTCTCCTGTAATTACGTTCCTTAAATAACCTTTATTGTCCTCTTGCTCGGCAATTACACGAACAGAGGCCATCAGTAGATCATCGTATCTAAGAACAATAATTGACTTTATTTTAACTACTTATTTAATTGTTTAATTAATCAACGCTCACCCTAAAAATTCTTTAAGAAGGAATTTACTGAATGAGTCTCCAAAGCATTTGTTGTTCATGGGATCTAATTGAACGACTCGAACTGGAATTTTGAGTCGTTGGCGTGTTGCCTGTGAAAGCCTTAAGTGACCATATTCCAAGGAATATTCCACAATATATTGATCTTCTACAAGATAGTTATATTAGATGAGTTTTTTTTATTTCAAGATGAATATTAGGATGAACCTTACCTTCATATTCAGTGTTTTCCGTAGGGGTGTTTTTTTCATTTGATGCAGTTTCTTTCAGTAAATCAGGGGTAGTGTATTCAAAGTATTGCACTGTTGTATCATTAGCAGCAATTGTACCAGCAGCAAAGTATCTTTGACGAAATTGGCCAGATGTTCTTTTAAGAAGTTCTTTGTACTTACTATAATACACTTTGGATTGGGGACCAATGCCATAGTAGCTAGAAAATAAAATTATTGAGAATGAAAACAACAAAATACGAAGGAACGTTAAGTTAACCAAAAGGTACATAAAACCCTTTTCCGGTTACATTTTTTTTAAACATTTCAAAGAGAGAAAATTAGAAGGAGGAAAATCGTGTTTAAAATCCCAAATCTGACCCCGCCTGTTGGTGTACATTCAGTTTTATTTATTTTGAATTCATTTTTAATTTAATTGATTTGTTGGTCAAACATTTTTTTTAACACTATTTTTTATCATTTTATATCGTTAACTTATTACCAATTTCAATAAATAATCGTCCCTTACACTAAATTTCCTTCAAACCTGTTCAGTCCTTTCAGAGTGATTGAAGGATAAACAACGAAACAAACTTATTTTCTCATTTATAATATTAAGTTGGAAGTATAATTATACATATCGATATCCTCCTAAAAAATCGCCAGGGACCAGTCAAATTTGATCACAATAGCCTTTGGTCGGTCGTTTAATCCGACTTACAACAAAAATAATAAAAAAAATACTTATATACGTAGGTACTTTTTCAATTTTAAGTACAGAATAATAAACCAAACCCAGCCAGATTCACATGAGTAAATTTTAATACGCTAAAGTTTGCATTAGCAGTTGCATTCTTTACTTTTATATATTTTTCACTCCTTCTTTTTGTTGGCTTAAAAACATTAAAAAAAGGGAAAATAAAACGGACATGCAACGTATTTGTATAAAGACGATACTTTCATAAGATTACACACATAAAAGGCAAAGGGAGCAAAATCTTATACCTGCTAATGACGTATTTTTGTCTGAAATTTATCATTATATTGTTACAGGCGATACAGTGAAGATAGGGATTGTAGAAAAATTGGTCGTTATGAGCTACGCCGCCGTTGTATTTAATCACGTTTTGAGATCAAACGACATTACTTTTTTCATTAAAGCGGAATGGTTTCGTCCTATATGGTGTTCTATTTTTAGGTCCTTTCCATATATTTCGTTAATGGCTCAGAAAATTTTGTTGCGTTCCATCTTTGTAATACTTTATGACCTACACATATCATTGGAAAGGTCTCAATGAGCACTATTTTTGTTCTATATTGACAAAAGTATGTATCTCGTTCAAGAAAAGTGTTGACAGTTGTCGATAAGTCTACTGACTGGAACAACCGTCCAAGAAATGAATGAACAATGCAATTAAATAAATTTGTATCTAAAATAGTTGAGAGCTCAAAAACAAGAATACTATCTGATAAGCGTTACACTGAACGGTTTTCTAAAAAAAAGTTAGTTGAAACTCGATTCATAGCAACAAAAAAAGAAATTTTAATTGAAAATACTCTTTGGAATAATTTCAGTCCAAAAACTTGTTTTGAAATTATTTTCTTAGTGTAAATTCCTTGGTTTTTGGTCAACAAGTAGTTTTCGAACGCTCTTTGAGTAAAATTCGTGCATTGAAAATATCTGTGGTGTTTGGTAGAAACCTGATAACTCCATTTTAAAATTAGCGTCTTTACGCCCACTATAAATCAAGCTAGAGTGTAAACGAGGCCACAGATTTTCTTCAAATTTGGAATACTTATGAACAAAACCTTTGAAAAATTATGTTTCAAATTTGAAGAAAATCGGTTTACCCGTTTAGGTTGTAGGTCGATGTAAAGTGGACGCAAAGACGCAAATTTTAAAATGGAGTTATCATGTTTCTACCAAACACCACAGATATCCTTTTGTCATATTTCATCTTTGGTCAAGGAAGTTAGGAACGGGCACCAATGATTGCTTTCGATGAATTTGCATATATCAGAACCTAGTACCTACCTACCGATTTTTTTGGGTAAGGCGCTTGGACACAATGTGGCTGTAGTCAAAAAGTTGAATGTTGCTTAACTTTTCAGACACCATACATTTGTAGCTACATCTAGAACTTCACATTAGTAGCACTTTAAACTATTCATTTACATATCAACTTACACAGTGCTTTGTGCTTGTGCTACAAGTACACTATATTATTCAGCCAGTAAGTTGGAGTTTTAGTGGGAAATTACAGTGGGTGATCAAATAATTACGTCTACAAAAAAATATGAATTTGAAGTATAGGGTCCAAATATATGCAGCATAAGCTTTAAACAACATGTTTTTTCGTGTAATCTAAGGAACAATGGCAATTTTGACCCTCAGACCAATAACGATGAGCGTGAGATATATCGCTGAAAAGGTCTATTTACGTACATAAAATGTTTATATTGCAGTTTGTCTCGATTTGCTGTGGGAAAAAAGTTATGACTAAATAAGTAAAAGTAAAATACCAAAAAAAAGGTTATATTACATAACTATGGTTTGTTTTTTATATCAGTTTCATTTTATATACATTTTGTACATATTACGCAAGTGTATTTACATCATTACATTATCTTAGTACTTCAACATAACGTAATTTTTAATTTAGTTCATCAAGAATGACATCGTTTAGAAACGTGGCTGGAGCATTAAAAGTTTCGAATCTTCCGAGTCCAAGATACCAAACGATGAATGGGATAAGTGCACAGGAGCCTACAGTCAGTAGTATTGCACTATTGCATGTATAGAATTTTGAGCCTTGTTAAATAATATATAACAGAAATAGGTTGGTCCCTTGACATGTCGTGACTGGATACGTTCTCTTAACAACCAAAAATTGGAGGGTACAAAGTTAAGATTTAAAATGGCCGGCATTATTTTCAAATATTTCAATTATTTAAAGACCATTTCGTATATGATGACCCTATAGCAAATCTTCCATATTGAAGCCTACAAATAACACAAAACTTATAGTGCCCTTACATTTAAAATAACAATCAAGCAAGAACAAAAAAAAAGAACAGTATGAAAATTGATTTAATCAATGTAGAGCTTTCAAGATTTATTAGCCGCGAACTGCTAAAACGAATTCTGCACGGCATAAGAGCCAACCAAAGATTGATCAATTATATAAAAATAAAGCATCTTTGTTTACCTCCTTCACCGACCTCCTACTATTCATTACTGTTCTACTATTATGTCTATAATTTTTGTATCACAATGAATAGAGACTTGTCACTATATAAACAATTGATCTACGCAAAAATTGTCTTTTGTGGTTATAAAGCTTTAAAAATTTAAAAGATTTAAAAATTGAAAAAAAAAAATATTCCCAAGACCCCAAGCTTTTTAAAGATAGGATCCATTTTTGTATGGAAATCGATTTTTATTTTCCGAGTTTTCGAAAGTTATTGAAAATTGCCAATAACATTCTGAAAACCTGGACGAAAAAGTGCAAAAATGGCACGGGATGAACGAAAATGAATGTTAAAAAGATATGGGATTTGCTTGCCCCCGTCCAGCAAATAAGCTGATTCTTACAACCGTATACTGCAAATTCATATTTTATTTCTGGTGGCCGTAATAATTTGATCACCCACTGTAGGTATGGGGTGCCTCTGTTAACCATCGTGCATAAATCTCAGGGTATTTTTTCGTGAATCTCAGGATATTTCTTAGTGGATTCTAGACGTCCCTTAATCAAAAAAGTATTCTCCGAGGGTTGCTTCTCTGGTCTGGGCAAGGCTGGACCATTCACAAAAGAAGTGTGATGATTCCTCTTCCGCCTTTTCCTCATGATACCTTCTGCATAAGTCAGATCTGCTGATTCCCATTTTGCTTATTTGGATTGCTATTAAGTTGTGAGTTGTGATTCATTATGATTCCAACCTAGAGAGACAGTTTACTGTTTTCGGGAAAGGCATTCAACATTGTATCCACTCCTGAAGTTTCATCACAACATCACCGCATCTGTAAATACTGGAATTGCTGTTAAATAACCATTGAGTTATCGTCGGCTGCCTTCTGGATTTCGTGAAAGCATTCAAAAGTGTATGCATTGAAGCCCTTATCCATAAATTATATTCTCTTTTCTTTCTTCCAGGAACTTTTTCGTGCATTTAGAGAACTGCAAATCTAGCATGGAGAGCAAAAGCTGGTATTTCCCAGGGCTTCAAACTTCCGTACAACATCATGACATCGGACCAACCAGTTTTAAGCGAATGCGAATCGGAGATGATTCGCTCACATATTAGGTACTCTTTATTGTCATCATTGACACTATTGACAGCTATCGAGAGGTGGAGCCCACGTCTGCAAATTCTTTTAATTTTACACCCAGGGGGTTTCAAGATCAACTCATCCGAACTGGAGATTGTCTGCTTTAGAAGACCAGGGCGCGGTCGCTCAGCTGGAAGCTGCAGAAACATTATCCTAGCACTACCAGACGGAACAAGACTACCAGCTAAACGCAACGCTAAGTACCTAGCCATCAACTTCTACGAGCTGTTGAGATTCAACGCACATTCACGGACTGTCTAAAAAGCCAACTTTGCTTTGCACTGCCTGTGCCCGCTCATGAAAAAGAGAATTGGACTAAGCCAACGGAAAAAAAGTTATAATCTACACGAAACTCCTGAGACCAGTTATCAGTTACAGGTTCCTAGTTTGGTTTATCATCTCCAAAACAGCTTTGAAGGAACTGCAAATTAACTTTGATCGCCAGCGGCGTAAGTACTTGAAGAACGAACAACTCTCCTCTGAGGCCAAGGTCGTTCCCCTTTCCCTGGATAAGTACTCAATGCTATCTTCTGATAAACAAGTAAGAAACATCGCCAACCCAACCACTCCTATCAACTGCTGAGAACAATGACAAACGAGCAACTACATCCTGACTTCAGGTAAATTAGAGCCAGGGAAGCCTTTTTAGGTACATAGTTTTAATTTAGCTTTATGGAGTTTGTAAGTTTTATATAAAACCAAAAAATAATCAATTTTTGTCTAGCTTTAACATAGTTTTAAGAAAATGGAAGAATAAAAATGAATTTAAAAAAAAGCCTGGGGTATTATTCCAACAACCAATGATGAAGCAGTACCCTTTTACTTTTGACTCAAGTTCAGCCCGTTACCGTAGTGAAACGCCCACTCTATCTCCACCCTTAATCAATATACCACCACTGGACAACCGGGACTGAACAACCGAGGAAGACAAAGTCAAACCGACTTTTATATTAAGTTTTCATATATTAGGTCCGTTCCTATACTTTGAATTTCTATGATTTTCTGGGTATTTTTTATTGCTTATAAAAAAAAATGACATAAGATTGGACTAAAAATCACAGAAATTCAAAGCAAAGATTCAAAATACATAACCTGAGTTGAACCCATTCAGGTCATTGCACTGTGTCAATACATTATTTATGTGCATAATCTTACTCATCAATAATGTTTCACATTTGCATTTGGCACAAGAGGGAAAAAGCCTTGAAATGCAGAGTGGGCTATTTGGACAGCAGCGATTAAGTATTTATCGGAAATATGAACGATCGGTGTTTCTGTTATTAAACTTTTAACCGGTTGGGTGTTTTATTTCCGTTGTTAATAATAAACAATAACATTATTGCTTCCGTATTTGTGACGGTGTTCTCAACTCATTGTGGTACCTAAAAACCAGTTTTGAATTTGTGATGGTTGAGAAAATTAACTTAACTTCCGCCTGTATTTCTTACGAAGGTATCAGCAATTCTACTGACCATCTCAAATTTAGATAAATATTTTGCGGTTCCTCAATCTGCAAGCAATTACGCCTGGAAACGACTGTAAAAGTTTTTTAGCTTGATTTATTTATGAGGTATGAGGTTTTTTGAAAAGATGCTTGACGTCTGTCTGGGAATCGTTCGTAAAGAGTTATGATGTCTGTAAGTGCCACAGATTAAAACTTTAAATATATGTACGATGGATATGTTTGTTTGAATGTCAATCAGTGCAATTTATCACGGTTCATCTGACCGCAGTGGATCCTTTTTCAATTAACACATTCTTGAAGACGTAGAACTGCCGCAAACTGCTTCATAAATAGATAGAGTGGAACTAGTGAAAGGAGCAACTACCTACAGTCTGACAGAATTTATCTTAAAATTTGTTTTTTTTACTCTTAAAATAGCAAATAAGAATCTAATAATCTAGTTACAAACTTTTTGCGAGTTTTTTGTTTATGGGTAAAGCAGAAGGACTTATTGCGAGAGTTTATGTTCTAAATGCGTTTTCCTTTTTTAGCTCTGAGCAGAGAAATGAGCTGAGGATGATCATCTTCTAAATCCAGTGCATCGTCAACAACGCATAAAGATTTTTAAATTTTTTTGTTTGTTTGAATTTTGCGGATCATTTAATAAAAACTTGCAATAGAAAACACGTTCCACGAAAGTAATGCGGGTTTAATGCATTTATGGAGAAAAGACCAAAGTGATTGTGCATCATTTTAATCTTCTGTGATCCTCATTTTACTGAATGTTTTAAACTTTAGGTTTTTATTACTAAAGTAAAGTAATATTAACTTACAAATTTTCCTGCAGGCTCCTCATTAGCATTCGATCTAACCTAGCTGCTTCCAGTTGAGCTTTGTGTTTGTCTAGATTTGGCAGAACTTCCACGCTAAATTGAGAATTTCAGTAATTTTATGCAATTAAGAAGAAATAACAAAAAGAAATACCGAAGAACACCATCTCGAGGCCAATCCTTAACATCCATCAGACATGTAGCTGGATTCTTAATAAATGTCACATGAATATAGACCAGCGCAAAGAAGAATCCCAACGCCTTCAGAAGGATAATAAGTTCTAAGGCTCGCTGCATTGGCCTGGGAAAGAAATTAAATAGCATTATATCGAAACCAATGACTTTCAATAAATGTATTTCACATACTTGGGAAATATCTGTGCGTAGAGCACCGCTGCCTTGAAGTAAATGGCATGGAATAGCCTGTCCCGCACGTTTATCAAAGCATTCTGGGGAAATAGATTTTAAAGGAAACGATGGAAACTTGACCAATGGCAAACAAATAACATTCGACTTACTTGAGAGTTCCTGTTTCGATTGTTAGCATTATTAACGGGAGGCGAAATGATAACATCCGGATTGTTGTCATTGGCATTCTCTGGGCGCGGCATATTCGTGTTGGCTGCTGGTTCGGTCATGTTTGTTCTTGCTTTCTTGTATGATATCCCTGAGTTGGATTTCTTTTCGTAAATAGGTATTGATGATTGTTGTGTGATGATTTATGTGAATATCTTCATGCGCAACATTTTCGTCTTCGCTTTAAATTATTCAAAAAATAAAAACAAAAGTTCTTAATGCATTTCCAAATTTAAATGCAGACATCTATTTATATAAAGATGAATATAAATAACATCACAAAGCTCATGCTAATTCCAGAGACAGGTGATTCAAAGAACAACTCATAACTTCTGCTAATTATCACATAGAATTGCTGCTTGTAGGTATCTTTATTTTTGGATTTGGGTATGGAATGGATTGATGCAGATGACGCAATTGTTTCTTTACCAACCTTTAGTTTAAAATATTGTCTAGAGCCTAACACTCACGATAAGTGGCTAGCAAAATGTTTGTTAATTGTTTTTCCAAAGCTTCGCAAATCAATTTTTTCTCAAAACAATTTTGAAGGAACAGACAATTTTTGGCAAAAGGCAAACTTCTGACGTTCTGACTAGAAGCCAGAACAACTTGGCTGAAAAATTGTTGACAGCTGTCATGGGAGTTTCGTTTCGTGGAAGACAGAAGCAAGGTGTTGTCAAAACAAATCAATCAATCAGGGATGTTATGGAGAATGTTTCTGCTAGTTGCTAGTTACCGCTAGATGTCACTGGGTTACTTTTTTACAATCCCGTATATCGGGGGTGCGTGTTGAAATGAATAATGGGCGTGTTGTTTGCTAGCCCGGGGGAATTGGATGATTGGGATCGGCAATTAATTGCATAGGTTTTTGATAAATGAATTTTAATTCACTAAACTATGTCATGCATCATCATATTCAACACTTTAATTTAAAATTTTTAATTAAAATTATGGGGAGCCCCATTTTGAAGAAAGGTGAAACGAACGTAACATTTATTTCCTAGATGAAGGAAATCAATAGGTGTTTTTTACTTGCCCGAAATGGTATGGACGAAAAACGACCCCGGCGTCGTTAAGCGATGTACATGTTAAATGCAACAACAACTAGCCTCTTTGGGATAAGCTTAGCCCAGATAATTCTCGGGGCATAACTTAAGCACAGATAAAAACTGTGCTACCGACACGAATTTCATACTTGTTATCTATAGTTGGTATGGAAACTCAATTTTAGTTCTTGTGATGACATATTGCTTATAGGGTTTTCACACCAAACCCCAAACCCCAAACTGGTTTTCGGCTATTCACACCGAATATTACAGGTTTTCGTTCCATTTCCCATGCGAAAAAAAATCAAAATTTTAAAAACGATTTTCCAACTATTCTGCGCACCAAGTTGAATAATATTCAAGGCGAAAAACGTTTGCCTTGTCCTAAACCACCCATTGAGTCATTAATTTACCCTTAATTAACAAACTATAGGCCTAAAAATGGAAAATAATTATTTTTGGATGCGAAAACCATTTGCCTGCAAATAATGCTTTGGGGCGAATATATATTGTAATATTTTCTCAGGTTCGTTAATAAAACATTTTTACTTAATTTAAAACGTCCACTTATTTATTTTGCAAAATAAAACACTTTACTTTTCTTACTACAAACAAAACGATTTATTATTCACCACTGAATTAGTTCACAAACTTAACTTTTCACTTTTATTACAACCAACTTCATTCATTCACGATTAAAAACAAACTGTGTCGCTGCCGTTCAAACATGTGCCTTTTATACTTGTTTTCCAAACTCTCGAAATAAGGAGAACGTTCTGGGGCCTATTTCTCAGATCATATATCATATACATTTCATACAACATACAACATCTTCATACATCATACACATCATACACATCATACAATTTTCTGTTTCTCAGATTTCATTGGAAGTGTTGTATGATACTTCTGTTTGTTGTATGAAATGTATGACTTTGACATTTCATTGTCATTCAATTTGTTTGTGATTTTTGTTTTCTTTTAGCATGTGAAAATAAAATGAAAGAGTGATTCGTAGGTTTTTATTTTTATAGTTCGTGTTCTTTGAGTTTTTTGACTTTGTATATAGTAAAATAAAGTTTGGCTTCGTTCTCTGAATTGCTTAACAAAATTAGCGTTTATTTTTATCGATTTTCACCTCAAGCTAATTTTTAAAAAAATATTTGTGAATACAAAAACTATATTAATACATTGTAATAATGCAGTAATTTGAAGCCAAATAAAAAGAATAAATAGACAAAATGAAAAACAAAAAATGTGGTTTATAATGTTGTGAAGGGAAAACAGCAATTTGATTTGCTGTATGAAATGTATGATACATTTGAGGTTAATTTGTTGTATGATGTGTATGAAAAAATTCTGAGAAACAGAATCATACAATATTCCAATATTTCCAGTGTAATCTCCAGTCATACATTGTTGTATGATAGTGGATCATACAACAAATCTGAGAAATAGAAATCATACAGCAGAACTGTCAAAATCATACAATGTTTGTGATGTATGATCTGAGAAATAGGGCCCTGGTCTCTGCTTCCAGAGCTTTCCGTAGGGTAAATTTCCCAATAATTTCCCTTCCAAAAGCTTTTATTTGACAGCTGGTAAATCTGCTATAATCCGGCAGATGGCGCTTCCTTCATTTGAGGGTTAATATAATTATAGCTACTAAGGGTATGTTTGCACTGCGACCGTAAGCTTTATTGTGTCCGTTTGTTTGCATTTCGGAGTCATTATAGTTCAAATATGGAAAGTTATTACACTGCCCCCCTGTTAGGATATATCGTCCCGAGCAAATCCATCACTTCCTTCATCATTATAACGATGTAAACGGTCGATAAGAACTAATTTTATTTTGCCTCTTAATCCTCTCCTAATGCGGTAGACGCCATCGTTTACTCGTGTTACAACAGTATAAGGGCCTTCCCAATTTTGTTGAAGTTTCAGTGACATTCCCCTCCGACGCTGGGAATTATAAAACCAAACAAGGTCTCCCACTTGGAATCCTGTCTTTGTTGCTTTTGTGTCGTATCGCGTTTTCATCCGACCACTTGATGGCTTCATATTTGCCCTTGTTCTTTCATGAACGTCACTCAGCCTTTCTTCTTCATTTCCCTTATCACTCCGATTCATAAAGGCCAGTCTGTTGAATTTGCACTATCCTTTCGTTGTTCTTCAATGCCTTCTGCTGAGTTTTGATTGTCAGGATACCGTCCATTGAAACCGTTGAGATGACATCTTTGGCATCATACCCCTTTGGTAACTGGTACTTCCGTACAAACTGACGACTTATGTAGCCATGTTCATCTTCACGTTCATGATTACCTTCCACTACCACGCTGTTTCCAACAGTTTTGACCATTAACTCATTTGGCTTGAAATGGCTGACATCCATGCACACTTGAAATCCGTCCGTTCCAACTTTGTAGTCTTCTTTGGAATCACGCTTGTCACCCTTTCGCCGAGTAGGAGTTAACTGCAGCGGAGTCACTTTTGGGCGATATATATCGCTTCCCGAGTCATATTTTTGCGCAGTCCTCATTTTCCTTTTACTCCAATCGTAAATGGGATCGGCTGTCAGTCGCTGGATGGAAACAACTTCATGCGTGCAGCGTGCAATGCTTGTAGTCTGGTTTCCATGGTCTTCTAGGTGGCAATCTGCACTGGCGTTGGAGATGTCCAGTCCTGTTGCAATACCAACATGGAGGCTTTCTAGGTGGCAGTCTGCACTGGCGTTGGAGATGTCCGATCTTGTTACAGTTCCAGCATCGAGCAGGTCCATCTCGTTGGTTTCTTTGGAACGCAGTTCTCTGGCAAGAACACTCCTCAACTCCTAGTTCTCTCAACCGATGAACTCCTTGAGAAGCCTGTTCTGCTGCTTCCATAGTCAGGGCGAATGCTAGTGCTTCAGGAAGCGTGCGTTTGCCAGCAGTTCGAATTGCTCGCTGAAGGTCGATATCAGATACAGCACGGACAAAGGCTTCTGTTGCGAATTGGTTAATGATTTCATGTCCTGCAGCTGGATATGCCAGATGCGCTAATCCTTCGATGTCTGCTTGAAGCTGTTGCAGAGTTTCTCCCATTTTCTGGACTCTTGTATTGAGTTGAACACGGAAGACTTCTTGCATATGGCCATCTCCAAAGCGTTTGTCTATTGCCTGAACAAGAGCGCTGAAGTTGCCATTCTTTTCTGCTGGTATGGTTTGCAGCAGCTCAGCAGCAGTTCCTCTAAGAGCAAGCGTCAGAGCTATATATTTGTCTTCGTCGTCCCAGCCGTTCGTTGCTGCAGCTGCCTCAAACGGCTTTTGTAGATTGACCAAGAAGTTTGTCCATCGAAGGTTGGTGGATGCATCTCCTTTCTCCTTGGACAGTCACCAGAACTTTGTCGAACCTTCATTTTCCTTACTTTGTCCAATTCCTTGGTAATGGATTCGATTTTATCTTCTACCTTTTCAAACTTTGCTTCAACAGTCGAGAATTGTTTATCGACACGCTCGTCAAGGGCAACAATTCTGTTGTCAAAGGCATCTAATTTACCTTCGAGAAGATTTCGAAGATTTTTTTGTTCTTGGCCTTGTTGTTCGAGAAGATTCTTTTGTTCTTGGCTTTGTTGTTCTAGAAGATTCTTCTGCTCTAAGCTTTGCTGTTCTAGAAGATTCTTTTGTTCTTCAAATTTTGCGAGCAGCTGAGACAGCATATTGGTCATGCCCGATGTACTTACTTGTTCTTGCTGTTCTTCCATTTCGATGTCGAATATAAACGTGTCCGGATTTTTTCCACATCTTCTTAAATCTTCTTGCAGACGAATTATAAGATCATTCTTTGTTCCAGCAGTAGTAAGATCTCGCTTATTCAGTTCTGCCTTAAGTTCCACTAAATTTAAATCATTCAAAGATTTACGCATTGTCTTTTTTTTTTTACTTTCCACACAATAAATCTACTGATAAGTTTTATCCCACTTCTGACACCAATGTAATATTTTCTCAGGTTCGTTAATAAAACTTATTTACTTTATTTAAAACGTCCACTTATTTATTTCGTAAAATAAAACACTTTACTTTTCTTACTACAAACAAAACGATTTATTATTCACCACTGAATTAGTTCACAAACTTTACTTTTCACTTTTATTACAACCAACTTTATTCATTCACAATTAAAAACAAACTGTGTCGCTGCCGTTCAAACATGTGCCTTTTATACTTGTTTTCCAAACTCTCGAAATAAGGAGAACGTTCTGGTCTCTGCTTCCAGAGCTTTCCGTAGGGGAAATTTCCCAATAATTTCCCTTCCAAAAGCTTTTATTTGACAGCTGGTAAATCTGCTATAATCCGGCAGATGGCGCTTCCTTCGTTTGAGGGTTGCTATAATTATAGCTAATAAGGGTATGTTCGCACTGCGACCGTAAGCTTTATTGTGTCCGTTTGTTTGCATTTCGGAGTCGTTATAGTTCAAATATGGAAAGTTATTACAATATTTTTTTTTAAGTATAAGCCGACCATCAAAAAAAAAAAATATTTTATTCACCCCACTTTTTTTCGCATGCAAATCAGTTGCCGGTCCATTGTTTTGCATGACATTCCATGACAGCATAGTTTTTTTTTTTGCATGAAACTGTAAACCAATCATGCAAAAAATTAATTTTACATTTCACCTCAATTATTTTTGACATGCGAGAATATTTGCATATATTTTTTTTTGCGCACGGGAACTGTAAACTAGGCTAAGACCTACAATTCTCAGTTTTTTTTTATTTTTTCTAAAAATAACAAAAGCGTAAAGCCGTCGTAAACATTTAAACTTCGTAATTTTGTCATAATTTGTATGGAATATTTGACAGAACTATTAAGTTTACAACTTTACTACGTTTACGACAACTATACGATTTTGCATGAATACCTTAAGTGATTATTTATATAAAAGGGATCCATATAAACAAATTTCTTTCCACAAGCAAATATTTTTAATTTAAAAAAGTTAAATAATTTTGAGATTCGAATTTTATATTGGATACGACAGAACTTCGTCATCTGTGCCGAGATTCAGCTAATTCGAAGCCGCAAGGTGAGATGAGTCACTTTTCGTCGAAAATCGATTCAGTTAGCAAAAGGGAGTGAGTGAGCGAGTGAAATGAAATGTCAGATTACTCGCCAGATATTTCCGCAGTGACTTGGTGTATGTGTTGGTAAATTTCTAGTTTTGGATAGGTATATGTGCTTTTCTCAAGAATTCCTATTCATGGATAGGAAACGAAATAAAAAACAACAACGTACATAGATAAAAACAACTACCCTTTTATTGATTCTTTAATTTTATTTTATTATCATATGCACATTTATATATTAAATAAATTTATATTCTATTCACTTTCAACACTTTTAAACTTTTTATTTCTCAAGGGTGAAACAAAAGATACTCCAAACTCCATTATTAAAGATTCCAATGTTTACATTGTTATATTTGTTGTTTCATTTCGTTTTGCGTAACGAGTGTGACAAGGAGGTAGAATTTAGCTCTTTATATTTATTCTTTGTCTCATGTTCGAAACTAAATTCGAACTTACTCATTTCACTTAAATAGGTGAATCACTTTTGCGAGTGAAGTGAGATGAGTCGGCGAGTCATCTCATCTTACTCGCTGAAATAGCTGAATCTCGGCACTGCTTTCAGTTTCTTTTGGAAGCATCCCATAAGTTTTTTTTTTGACATTTCATTAGGCACTGAACTTTTTAAAAGTTATATGTTTTTTTTTTTTTTTCATCTCTGAGTTCCACCAAATTTTCTACTAATTTTATATAAAACTTGTGTTTTCTATTAGGTTTTTCTCCTAAACCGATATTTTCGCGAAAACCGCGTTTTGAGTTCGGTGTTAAAACGCTATTAGCCCCAATGTCATTTCTTTTCATCCGATTCCCCTGGGCTTGCAAAAAACAGTTCTAATAAATGCCTTTCATCTACTAGTCAATATTGACATTGCCATTTAGGCAAGGAATCTCCGTTTGCCATTGCATTGAGGCAACTTATGACGGTGTTCATACCAGCTTCACGTGAGGCGATTCATTTTGACGTCTCTTATTTGTATCTCATTCACATTTCTAAGAAAGAAAGAGATAGCCAAGTGAGGCTGAAGTTTTTAAATTTTTTGAAAATTTCTGCCTCACCTCCCCATCTCTTTCCTTCCAATAAATAGGAATGAGATAAAAAAGAGAGACGTCAAAATGAGTCGCCAGATTTTGTCAAACAAGTATAAAAGGCACATATTTGAACGGCAGCGATCACACAGTTTGTTTTTAATCGCGAATGAATAAAGTTGGTTGTAATAAAAGTGAAAAGCAAAGTTGGTGAATTTATTTCAGTGGTGAATAATAAATCGTTTGTTTGTAGTAAGAAAAGTAAAGTGTTTTATTTTGTGAAATAAATAAGTGGACGTTTTAAGAAAAGTAAATAAGTTTTATTAACGAACCTGATAAAATATTACATTGGTGTCAGAAGTGGGATAAAACTTATTGTATGTGTGCACTCATCAGTTAATTTATTGTGTGTTAAAAGAAAATAATCACGAAAAAGTGATAGTAGACGGTGAAAAGTGAAAAATAAAAGAAAAGGACAATGGGTAAAACCCTGAATGATTTAAATTTAGTCGAACTTAAGGCAGAACTGAACAAGCGAGATCTTCCTACTGCTGCAACAAAGAATGATCTGATAATTCGGCTGCAGGAAGGTATAAGAAGACACGGAGAAAACCCGGACACGTTGATATTTGACATTGAAATGGAGGAAGAGCAAGAACAAGTAAGTACATCGGGCATGACCAATATGCTGTCTCAGCTGCTCGCAAAATTTGAAAGCCAGGAAAAGAATCTTCTCGAACGATTCGAGCAACAGAGCCAAGAACAACCCAGTGAACAAAAGAATCTTCTCGAATGATTTGAGCAGCAAAGCCAAGAACAAAAGTATCTTCCAGAACAACAAAGCCAAGATCAAAAGAATCTCCTAGAAAAACAAGAAAAGAATCTTCTTCAACAATTCCAAGAACAGAAAAATCTGCTGGAAGGTAAGTTAAATGCCTTTGACAACAGAATTATTGCCCTTAACGAGAGTGTCAATAAACAATTTTCGAATGTCGATAAACAATTTTCGACTGTCGTCAAACAATTTTCGACTGTTGAAGCAAAGTTCGAATGTGTGGAAGATAAAATCGAATCCATTAGAAAATAATTAGATAAAGTTAAGAAAATGAAGGTACGAGAAAGTTCTGGCGACTGTCCAAAGAAAAAGGAGATGCATCCACCAACCTTCGACGGGCAAACTTCTTGGTCAATCTACAAGAAGTAGTTTGAGGCAGCCGCAGCAACAAATGGCTGGGATGAGGAAGACAAATGCTTAGCTCTAACGCTTGCCCTCAGAGGACCTGCGGCTGAGCTGTTACAAAGCATACCAGCAGATAAAAATGGCAACTTCAGTGCTCTCGTTCAGGCCATTGACAAACGTTTTGGAGATGGCCATATGCAAGAAGTCTTCCGCGTCCAACTCAATTCCAGAGTCCAGAAAAGAGGAGAAACTCTGCAACAACTCCAAGCAGACATCGAACGGTTGGCGCACCCGGCATATCCGGCTGCAGGGGACGAAATCATCAACCAATTCGCAACAGAAGCCTTTGTCCGTGCTATATCTGATATCAACCTTCAGCGAGCAATTCGAACTGCTGGCAAACGCACGCTTCCTGAAGCACTAGCATTTGCCCTCACTATGGAAGCAGCAGAACAGGCTTCTCAAGGAGTTCATCGGGTAAGAGAAATAGAAATTGGAGAGTGCTCTTTTTAGAGAACAGCATTCCAAAGGAACCAGTGCGATGGACCTGCTAGATGCTGGAATTGCAACAAAACCGGACATCTGCAACGCTAGTGCAGATTGCCACCTAGAAGATCTGCATGTCAACATTGTGGCAGCAGAAATTTTAACAACAACAATGTCAAAACTCCTACTCGCCCCGTTTCTCAACCGGGAAACGAGTAAAAACCAACTTCGAGGGGCATAAGCTGGTATCGATGGCTCCAGAACCACCATCCAGGTCTCACAGACGAAACGAAACAACAAAAGTCTGACTGTGGAGGCAACACTAAACGGCAAGAAGCAAGTGGCTACGATCGACACCGGTGCCACTGCCTCCATTGTTCGAAAGGCATGGTGAAGATGACATGGCTGCATTACACCAACACTTACCGTCTGTAAACAGCAACAGGAGAGGCAGCCAGAGTGTATGGGAAGGTTACAATCCGTTTGGCAGAACTGGAGTTTTCACATCTATTTCTGGTAGCAGATATATGTGACGAGTGCATCGTTGGAATCGACTTTATGAAAGAACATGGATTAATTCTCGATATCGGAAAGCAAGTTCTCAAATACCGAAATGTGGAGATTTGTATGGTTTATGGCAATGAAAATTCATCAACTCTGAGAACTGTCATAAAGGAAGATATTTGCCTGCCACCTTCTTCAGTAGTGTTGGTTGGAAAATGTGAATCCATATCCGCAATAACTAAAATCACAGAAGTTGATACACAAGAATATGTGGACCACAGGAAAGTGAACACTATGAAGTCAAACATGCTCAAGTCTTCAAAATTAAGTGAATATCAGCTTGGTGTTGCTGGAAGCCTCCTTCACGAGCACGCTGATATACTCTCTTCACCCAATGGGCAGTATGGTCGAACACAACTGGTGCAGCATCGAATCGACACAGGAGACGCAAGACCTATTCGACAACCAACAAAACGTCTCCCATTAGCCAAACAAGCCGAAGTTGAAGAGATGATATTGACCATGAAGAAAGATGGGCTAATCGAAAACTTTAAAAGTCCTTGGGCATCCCCAGTTGTTCTTGTCAAAAAGAAGGACGGAAGTACTCGATTTTGTGTGGACTATCGGAGGCTTAAGGATGTGACAAAGAAAGACAGCTACCCTCTGCCAAGAATCAGCGATACTCAGGATGCGATGGAAGGAGCTGAATGGTTTTCAACATTGGACTTGAAGAGTGGCTACTGGAAGGTAGAAATCCATCCAAAAGATCGAGAAAAGACGGCTTTCTCCACAGGAAATGGTCTGTGGCAATTTAAAGTGATGCCTTTCAGACTATGCAACGCTCCAGCAACATTTGAGCATTTGATGGAGTGCGTTTTACAAGGACTTACTTGGAAATTTAGCCTAGTCTATTTGGACGATGTCATTGAGGCTTCGAGAAGCAAACTTGAAATTGAATCCAGACAAGTGCGAGTTTTTCAAGTCTGAGGTAAAATACTTGGGACATATCATCTCTTCCCAAGGAGTGAAGACTGATCCTGAAAAAGTTGACACCGTAAAGAATTGACCAACACCACAGGATAAGCATCAACTCCGGAGCTTTCTTGGTCTAGCCACGTTCTATCGACGATTTGTGAAGGATTTAGCTGGAATCGCGAAAAGTTTGCACCAGTTAACAGAGAAAGGCAAACCGTTCAAATGGTCAAGCGAGTGCGAGAAAAGCTTCCGGGAACTTAAGCAGCGCCTATGCAATACACCAGTTTTGGCCTATCCGACACCAGGGAAACCTTTCATCATCGACGCTGACGCAAGTAACGTGGGAATTGGTGCCGTATTATCACAAGTCCACGAAGGAGAAGAGAAGGTCGTTGCCTATTACAGAAAGGTGCTCTCAAAGCCAGAAAGAAATTACTGTGTGACCAGAAGAGAACTTCTAGCTTTAGTATCGGCAACAAAACACTTCCATAAGTACATCTATGGACAGAAGTTCCTTCTTCGAACAGATCATGGCACACTTATTTGGCTGTTGATCTTCACAAATCCAGAAGGTCAAGTGGCAAGATGGATTCAGAGATTGCAGACATATGACTACCAGATCCAACATCGAAGAGGAAGGTTGCACTCAAATGCAGATGCTTTATCTCGGAGACCATGCAAGCCGGACACACTGCACACGTCAAGAAGAGAAGGAGGTTGCTTCCATCCAGCGATTAAGAGCCAATCCCATTTACGGTTGGAGTAATGAAGAAATAAGAGCTGCTCATCTCCGATGGAAGTCCAACTCTTAAAGCATATTGGGCACAATGGGATCCGCTTCATGCACAAGAAGGAGTACTAAGACGTAAATGGGAGTCCACAGCCAGCAAATCATATGTGATGCAGCTAGTCGTACCTCGTTCCAAAGTTAGTGACGTTCTTCAAGAGATGCATGATGGAGCTTCCGGAGGACATTTGGGTGTCAATAAGATACTGAAATAGGTAAGGCAGCGATTCTACTGGCTACACGCAAGAGAAGACGCGAAAAATGGTGCCGAAAATGTGATACTTGTGCTGCAAGCAAGGAACCAGGCAGAAAAGTAAGATGCAGCAGCATAATGTGGGCACGCCTTTTGAAAGAATTGCAATAGACGTTGCAGGCCCTTTTCCCGAAACCAGAAGCGGAAACCGATACATCCTGGTAGTAATGGACTACTTCAGCAAGTGGCCTGAGGCATTTGCCATCCCAAATCAGGAAACCAAAACAGTCACGGATCAAATTTATTTTCAACTGGGTAAGCAGGTTTGGTGTACCTATGGAACTCCATTCAGATCAAGGGAGGAACTTCGAGTCCAAAATCTTTCAGGAAATTTGTACACTCCTTGGCATTAAAAAACGAGGACAACACCGCATCACCCACAATCTGATGCGATGGTTGAACGATTCAACCGGACACTTAAAGAACACCTTTCCAAAATTATAAGCGACAACCAACGAGAGTGGGATCGGCATACTCCATTATTCTTGATGGCCTATCGAAGTGCGGTACAAAGCTCAACAGGACATACACCATCGGAAATCCTGCTCGGGAGCACAATACGACTACCAAGTGAAATCAAATTTGGATGTTCTGCAAATGAGCCGCAAGGAATAGACGACTACGTGGTCAACCTCAAAGAAAAGCTAGTTGACATCCACGAAAGGACAAGAGCAAACCTCAAGCTATCAAGTGATCGGATGAAAACTATGACACAAAAGCAACAACAACAGGATTCCAAGTGGGAGACCTTATGTGGTTTTATAATCCCCACCGTCGGAAGGGACTTTCACCGAAGCTTCAACAAAATTGGGAAGGCCCTTATACTGTTGTAACACGAATAAATGATGTCGTCTACCGCATTCAGAGAGGATTAAGAGGCAAACTAAAAGTAGTTCATAGTGACCGTTTACATCGTTATAATGGTGAAGGAAGTGATGGATTTGCTTGGGACGATCAATCCTAAGAGGGGGGCAATGTAATGACTTTCCATATTTGAACTATAACGACTCCGAAATGCAAACAAACGGACACATTAAAGCTATCGGTCGAAGTGCAAACATACCCTTATTAGCTATAATTATAGCGACTCTCAAACGAAAGAAGCGCTATCTGCCGGATTATAGCAGATACACCAGCTGTCAAATAAAAGCTTTTGGAAGGGAAATTATTGGGAAATTTCCCCTACGGAAAGCTCTGGAAGCAGAGACCAGAACCTTCCACTACTTTCCAGAGTTTGGAAAACAAGTATAAAAGGCACATGTTTGAACGGCAGCGACACAGTTTGTTTTTAATCGCGAATGAATAAAGTTGGTTGTAATAACAGTGAAAAGTAAAGTTGGTGAATTAGTAAGGGAAGTAAAGTGTTTTAATTTGTGAAATAAAAAAGTGGACGTTTTAAGTAAAGTGAATAAGTTTTACTAACGAACCTGAGAAAATATCACAATATTTTCAACACCTTTGTACTGGCGTGTGCTGTCGGTAAAAATACGACTGGTGTGTTGGAATGGACGTATGTAATTTGTGTATATAAGGCCACAAGTCTTTTTTACATTTGGAGTTCACTTTATAAAAGCCCCCGACCTTGTCCTCTTTGCAATATTACCCCAACACTATTATCGTCATCTGCTCCGTTACACGACCTCTATGATACTTTCTTTAAGTTAAAAAGGTCTCCTCGATTTGCACAGTTTTTTCCCTGCCACCAATGTTTACTTCAACGTGAGACGCAATAATTTCCGTTATTTCCCGATAATAACTATAGTTATCTATTATTGTAGATTTACTTAATTCACTTTTATGGTCGTGATGGCGCTAAGAGATTAAATGCTTATTTTTAAATAATGATACACATTATGTCTGTTCGTGTACTTCCCAAAACTACGTATTTCTACGAATTTAATTTTTTGTTTATGAGTTTTGACAGAACTTTGGGCTACATTCGTAGAAATTCGTAGTTTTGGGAGGTATGCGAACAGACATAATAATTTAAAAAATATCCCTAAGTTGTAGCTTAAGATTAAATTTACTTACCTACATAAAAAACCGTGTTCACAGGCATTTTGATGACAAAAGGGATTATTAACGCAAGCACCTCGCGAATCTCTAGCCGACATTGAGGCCCATGGAAAAAAGTGCCAATGGATGGGTTGATTGGTTTTTACAACTTTTGTCACCATTTCTTTTTGAGCTTTTTTTCGAGTACCACCATTTCCAACCGAAATTAATGTTTTTAATTATTTCCACCTTCATTGGTAAGTTACAACACGGTGGAGGTGTTGAAGCTTTTGTGGGAATAAGTCCAATTTCTTCAAAAAAAGCTAAAGTCTTTTCGTTGGTCGAAACTAAATCCCCGAACGAACAAAATATTGAAAAATTATTTAATTTTGGATGAAGCAGTGGAGGCCTAGATGCCATTCTTTATTCATTGAAAAAAAACCCTTCACTTTCACAAAAGTTAAAATAACGGTTCAAAATTTGATTGTTTCTTCATTCTTTATGGTCAAAGGCAATTGCATTATATAGGTATTTAAGACATAATCATGTACATATAGTATATATGCTGCAGTCATACAGTAGTGCCCAGTTAATGCGAATTTTTCATAATGCATTACATTTCATGTGGGAAAATTTTAAATGTGTATGTATACATATGTACATTAGGTTGGTCGTTATAATGGGGTTTTTTGAGTTCTAATATTTGGATGGGCCTAAATCAGCTCTAAATAAAAAAAAATCCCTAATTTTTTCTGATTTTATTTTCATACCCTATAGTCGCTGTAGGGAGTAAATTAAATTTCCTCTTTTTTGGAAATTCACGTAAAATCTGCCGAAAAATTCAGAGCATGTAGGTGAGAAGTAGACAAGAAAAAAATCCTACGAGAAGGGGGTAAAATCTCCCACTGCTTGGATGGGAGGGGCAATTTAATAAAATAATTGCATTAAATAGAACAAAATTAACAACATACAACATGCAACATGCAACATACAACATGAAACATGCAACATGCAACATGCAAAATGCAACATGCAATATGCAATATGCAACAAGCAACATGCAACATGCAACATGCAACATGCAACATGCGACATGCAACATGCAACACTCAACATGCAACATGCAACACGCAACATGCAACATGCAACATGCAACATGCAACATGCAACATGCAACATGCAACATGCAACATGCAACATGCAACATGCAACATGCAACATGCAACATGCAACATGCAACATGCAACATGCAACATGCAACATGCAACATGCAACATGCAACATGCCCAATGCAACAAGCAACATGCAACATGCAACATGCAACATGCAACATGCAACATGCAACATGCAACATGCAACATGCAACATGCAACATGCAACATAAAACATGCAACATGCAACATGCAACATGCAACATGCAACATGCAACATGCAACATGCAACATGCAACATGCAACATGCAACATGCAACATGCAACATGCAACATGCAACATGCAACATGCAACATGCAACATGCAACATGCAATATGCAACATGCAACATGCAACATGCAACATGCAACATGCAACATGAAACATGCAACATGCAACATGCAACATGCAACATGCAACATGCAACATGCAACATGCAACATGCAACATGCAACATGCAACATGCAACATGCAACACGCAACATGCAACATGCAACATGCAACATGCAACATGCAACATGCAACATGCAACATGCAACATGCAAAATGCAACATGCAACATGCAACATGCAACATGCAACATGCAACATGCAACATGCAACATGCAACATGCAACATGCAACATGCAACATGCAACATGCAACATGCAACATGCAACACGCAACATGCAACATGCAACATGCAACATGCAACATGAAACATGCAACATGCAACATGCAACATGCAACATGCAACATGATACATGCAACATGCAACATGCAACATGCAACATGCAACATGCAACATGCAACATGCAACATGCAACATGCAACATGCAACATGCAACATGCAACATGCAACATGCAACATGCAACATGCAACATGCAACATGCAACATGCAACATGCAACATGCAACATGCAACATGCAACATGCAACATGCAACAAGCAACATGCAACATGCAACATGCAACATGCAACATGCAACATGCAACATGCAACATGCAACATGCAACATGCAACATGCAACATGCAACATGCAACATGCAACATGCAACATGCAACATGCAACATGCAACATGCAACATGCAACATACAACATGCAACATGCAACATGCAACATGCAACATGCAACATGCAACATGCAACATAAACATGCAACATGCAACATAAAACATGCAACATGCAACATGCAACATGCAACATGCAACATGCAACATGCAACATGCAACATGCAACATGCAACATGCAACATGCAACATGCAACATGCAACATGCAACATGCAACATGCAACATGCAACATGCAACATGCAACATGCAACATGCAACATGCAACATGCAACATGCAACATGCAACATGCAACATGCAACATGCAACATGCAACATGCAACATGCAACATGCAACATGCAACATGCAACATGCAACATGCAACATGCAACATGCAACATGCAACATGCAACAATGCAACATAAAACATGCAACATGCAACATGCAACATGCAACATGCAACATGCAACATGCAACATGCAACATGCAACATGCAACATGCAACATGCAACATGCAACATGCAACATGCAACATGCAACAGGCAACATGCAACATGCAACATGCTACATTCAACATGCAACACTCAACATGCAACATGCAACACGCAACATGCAACATGCAACATGCAACACGCAACATGCAACATGCAATATGCAACATGCAAAATGCAACATGCAACATGCAACATGCAACATGCAACATGCAACATGCAACATGCCAATGCAACAAGCAACATGCAACATGCAACATGCAACATGCAACATGCAACATGCAACATGCAACATGCAACATGCAACATGCAACATGCAACATGCAACATGCAACATGCAACATGAAACATGCAACAATGCAACATGCAACATGCAACATGCAACATGCAACATGCAACATGCAACATGCAACATGCAACATGCAACATGCAACATGCAACATGCAACATGCAACATGCAACATGCAACATGCAACATGCAACATGCAACATGCAACATGCAACATGCAACATGCAACATGCAACATGCAACATGCAACATGCAACATGCAACATGCAACATGCAACATGCAACATGCAACATGCAACATGCAACATGCAACATGCAACATGCAACATGCAACATGCAACATGCAACATGCAACATGCAACATGCAACATGCAACATGCAACATGCAACATGCAACATGCAACATGCAACATGCAACATGCAACATGCAACATGCAACATGCAACATGCAACATGCAACATGCAACATGCAACATGCAACATGCAACATGCAACATGCAACATGCAACATGCAACATGCAACATGCAACATGCAACATGCAACATGCAACATGCAACATGCAACATGCAACATGCAACATGCAACATGCAACATGCAACATGCAACATGCAACATGCAACATGCAACATGCAACATGCAACATGCAACATGCAACATGCAACATGCAACATGCAACATGCAACATGCAACATGCAACATGCAACATGCAACATGCAACATGCAACATGCAACATGCAACATGCAACATGCAACATGCAACATGCAACATGCAACATGCAACATGCAACATGCAACATGCAACATGCAACATGCAACATGCAACATGCAACATGCAACATGCAACATGCAACATGCAACATGCAACATGCAACATGCAACATGCAACATGCAACATGCAACATGCAACATGCAACATGCAACATGCAACATGCAACATGCAACATGCAACATGCAACATGCAACATGCAACATGCAACATGCAACATGCAACATGCAACATGCAACATGCAACATGCAACATGCAACATGCAACATGCAACATGCAACATGCAACATGCAACATGCAACATGCAACATGCAACATGCAACATGCAACATGCAACATGCAACATGCAACATGCAACATGCAACATGCAACATGCAACATGCAACATGCAACATGCAACATGCAACATGCAACATGCAACATGCAACATGCAACATGCAACATGCAACATGCAACATGCAACATGCAACATGCAACATGCAACATGCAACATGCAACATGCAACATGCAACATGCAACATGCAACATGCAACATGCAACATGCAACATGCAACATGCAACATGCAACATGCAACATGCAACATGCAACATGCAACATGCAACATGCAACATGCAACATGCAACATGCAACATGCAACATGCAACATGCAACATGCAACATGCAACATGCAACATGCAACATGCAACATGCAACATGCAACATGCAACATGCAACATGCAACATGCAACATGCAACATGCAACATGCAACATGCAACATGCAACATGCAACATGCAACATGCAACATGCAACATGCAACATGCAACATGCAACATGCAACATGCAACATGCAACATGCAACATGCAACATGCAACATGCAACATGCAACATGCAACATGCAACATGCAACATGCAACATGCAACATGCAACATGCAACATGCAACATGCAACATGCAACATGCAACATGCAACATGCAACATGCAACATGCAACATGCAACATGCAACATGCAACATGCAACATGCAACATGCAACATGCAACATGCAACATGCAACATGCAACATGCAACATGCAACATGCAACATGCAACATGCAACATGCAACATGCAACATGCAACATGCAACATGCAACATGCAACATGCAACATGCAACATGCAACATGCAACATGCAACATGCAACATGCAACATGCAACATGCAACATGCAACATGCAACATGCAACATGCAACATGCAACATGCAACATGCAACATGCAACATGCAACATGCAACATGCAACATGCAACATGCAACATGCAACATGCAACATGCAACATGCAACATGCAACATGCAACATGCAACATGCAACATGCAACATGCAACATGCAACATGCAACATGCAACATGCAACATGCAACATGCAACATGCAACATGCAACATGCAACATGCAACATGCAACATGCAACATGCAACATGCAACATGCAACATGCAACATGCAACATGCAACATGCAACATGCAACATGCAACATGCAAGCAACATGCAACATGCAACATGCAACATGCAACATGCAACATGCAACATGCAACATGCAACATGCAACATGCAACATGCAACATGCAACATGCAACATGCAACATGCAACATGCAACATGCAACATGCAACATGCAACATGCAACATGCAACATGCAACATGCAACATGCAACATGCAACATGCAACATGCAACATGCAACATGCAACATGCAACATGCAACATGCAACATGCAACATGCAACATGCAACATGCAACATGCAACATGCAACATGCAACATGCAACATGCAACATGCAACATGCAACATGCAACATGCAACATGCAACATGCAACATGCAACATGCAACATGCAACATGCAACATGCAACATGCAACATGCAACATGCAACATGCAACATGCAACATGCAACATGCAACATGCAACATGCAACATGCAACATGCAACATGCAACATGCAACATGCAACATGCAACATGCAACATGCAACATGCAACATGCAACATGCAACATGCAACATGCAACATGCAACATGCAACATGCAACATGCAACATGCAACATGCAACATGCAACATGCAACATGCAACATGCAACATGCAACATGCAACATGCAACATGCAACATGCAACATGCAACATGCAACATGCAACATGCAACATGCAACATGCAACATGCAACATGCAACATGCAACATGCAACATGCAACATGCAACATGCAACATGCAACATGCAACATGCAACATGCAACATGCAACATGCAACATGCAACATGCAACATGCAACATGCAACATGCAACATGCAACATGCAACATGCAACATGCAACATGCAACATGCAACATGCAACATGCAACATGCAACATGCAACATGCAACATGCAACATGCAACATGCAACATGCAACATGCAACATGCAACATGCAACATGCAACATGCAACATGCAACATGCAACATGCAACATGCAACATGCAACATGCAACATGCAACATGCAACATGCAACATGCAACATGCAACATGCAACATGCAACATGCAACATGCAACATGCAACATGCAACATGCAACATGCAACATGCAACATGCAACATGCAACATGCAACATGCAACATGCAACATGCAACATGCAACATGCAACATGCAACATGCAACATGCAACATGCAACATGCAACATGCAACATGCAACATGCAACATGCAACATGCAACATGCAACATGCAACATGCAACATGCAACATGCAACATGCAACATGCAACATGCAACATGCAACATGCAACATGCAACATGCAACATGCAACATGCAACATGCAACATGCAACATGCAACATGCAACATGCAACATGCAACATGCAACATGCAACATGCAACATGCAACATGCAACATGCAACATGCAACATGCAACATGCAACATGCAACATGCAACATGCAACATGCAACATGCAACATGCAACATGCAACATGCAACATGCAACATGCAACATGCAACATGCAACATGCAACATGCAACATGCAACATGCAACATGCAACATGCAACATGCAACATGCAACATGCAACATGCAACATGCAACATGCAACATGCAACATGCAACATGCAACATGCAACATGCAACATGCAACATGCAACATGCAACATGCAACATGCAACATGCAACATGCAACATGCAACATGCAACATGCAACATGCAACATGCAACATGCAACATGCAACATGCAACATGCAACATGCAACATGCAACATGCAACATGCAACATGCAACATGCAACATGCAACATGCAACATGCAACATGCAACATGCAACATGCAACATGCAACATGCAACATGCAACATGCAACATGCAACATGCAACATGCAACATGCAACATGCAACATGCAACATGCAACATGCAACATGCAACATGCAACATGCAACATGCAACATGCAACATGCAACATGCAACATGCAACATGCAACATGCAACATGCAACATGCAACATGCAACATGCAACATGCAACATGCAACATGCAACATGCAACATGCAACATGCAACATGCAACATGCAACATGCAACATGCAACATGCAACATGCAACATGCAACATGCAACATGCAACATGCAACATGCAACATGCAACATGCAACATGCAACATGCAACATGCAACATGCAACATGCAACATGCAACATGCAACATGCAACATGCAACATGCAACATGCAACATGCAACATGCAACATGCAACATGCAACATGCAACATGCAACATGCAACATGCAACATGCAACATGCAACATGCAACATGCAACATGCAACATGCAACATGCAACATGCAACATGCAACATGCAACATGCAACATGCAACATGCAACATGCAACATGCAACATGCAACATGCAACATGCAACATGCAACATGCAACATGCAACATGCAACATGCAACATGCAACATGCAACATGCAACATGCAACATGCAACATGCAACATGCAACATGCAACATGCAACATGCAACATGCAACATGCAACATGCAACATGCAACATGCAACATGCAACATGCAACATGCAACATGCAACATGCAACATGCAACATGCAACATGCAACATGCAACATGCAACATGCAACATGCAACATGCAACATGCAACATGCAACATGCAACATGCAACATGCAACATGCAACATGCAACATGCAACATGCAACATGCAACATGCAACATGCAACATGCAACATGCAACATGCAACATGCAACATGCAACATGCAACATGCAACATGCAACATGCAACATGCAACATGCAACATGCAACATGCAACATGCAACATGCAACATGCAACATGCAACATGCAACATGCAACATGCAACATGCAACATGCAACATGCAACATGCAACATGCAACATGCAACATGCAACATGCAACATGCAACATGCAACATGCAACATGCAACATGCAACATGCAACATGCAACATGCAACATGCAACATGCAACATGCAACATGCAACATGCAACATGCAACATGCAACATGCAACATGCAACATGCAACATGCAACATGCAACATGCAACATGCAACATGCAACATGCAACATGCAACATGCAACATGCAACATGCAACATGCAACATGCAACATGCAACATGCAACATGCAACATGCAACATGCAACATGCAACATGCAACATGCAACATGCAACATGCAACATGCAACATGCAACATGCAACATGCAACATGCAACATGCAACATGCAACATGCAACATGCAACATGCAACATGCAACATGCAACATGCAACATGCAACATGCAACATGCAACATGCAACATGCAACATGCAACATGCAACATGCAACATGCAACATGCAACATGCAACATGCAACATGCAACATGCAACATGCAACATGCAACATGCAACATGCAACATGCAACATGCAACATGCAACATGCAACATGCAACATGCAACATGCAACATGCAACATGCAACATGCAACATGCAACATGCAACATGCAACATGCAACATGCAACATGCAACATGCAACATGCAACATGCAACATGCAACATGCAACATGCAACATGCAACATGCAACATGCAACATGCAACATGCAACATGCAACATGCAACATGCAACATGCAACATGCAACATGCAACATGCAACATGCAACATGCAACATGCAACATGCAACATGCAACATGCAACATGCAACATGCAACATGCAACATGCAACATGCAACATGCAACATGCAACATGCAACATGCAACATGCAACATGCAACATGCAACATGCAACATGCAACATGCAACATGCAACATGCAACATGCAACATGCAACATGCAACATGCAACATGCAACATGCAACATGCAACATGCAACATGCAACATGCAACATGCAACATGCAACATGCAACATGCAACATGCAACATGCAACATGCAACATGCAACATGCAACATGCAACATGCAACATGCAACATGCAACATGCAACATGCAACATGCAACATGCAACATGCAACATGCAACATGCAACATGCAACATGCAACATGCAACATGCAACATGCAACATGCAACATGCAACATGCAACATGCAACATGCAACATGCAACATGCAACATGCAACATGCAACATGCAACATGCAACATGCAACATGCAACATGCAACATGCAACATGCAACATGCAACATGCAACATGCAACATGCAACATGCAACATGCAACATGCAACATGCAACATGCAACATGCAACATGCAACATGCAACATGCAACATGCAACATGCAACATGCAACATGCAACATGCAACATGCAACATGCAACATGCAACATGCAACATGCAACATGCAACATGCAACATGCAACATGCAACATGCAACATGCAACATGCAACATGCAACATGCAACATGCAACATGCAACATGCAACATGCAACATGCAACATGCAACATGCAACATGCAACATGCAACATGCAACATGCAACATGCAACATGCAACATGCAACATGCAACATGCAACATGCAACATGCAACATGCAACATGCAACATGCAACATGCAACATGCAACATGCAACATGCAACATGCAACATGCAACATGCAACATGCAACATGCAACATGCAACATGCAACATGCAACATGCAACATGCAACATGCAACATGCAACATGCAACATGCAACATGCAACATGCAACATGCAACATGCAACATGCAACATGCAACATGCAACATGCAACATGCAACATGCAACATGCAACATGCAACATGCAACATGCAACATGCAACATGCAACATGCAACATGCAACATGCAACATGCAACATGCAACATGCAACATGCAACATGCAACATGCAACATGCAACATGCAACATGCAACATGCAACATGCAACATGCAACATGCAACATGCAACATGCAACATGCAACATGCAACATGCAACATGCAACATGCAACATGCAACATGCAACATGCAACATGCAACATGCAACATGCAACATGCAACATGCAACATGCAACATGCAACATGCAACATGCAACATGCAACATGCAACATGCAACATGCAACATGCAACATGCAACATGCAACATGCAACATGCAACATGCAACATGCAACATGCAACATGCAACATGCAACATGCAACATGCAACATGCAACATGCAACATGCAACATGCAACATGCAACATGCAACATGCAACATGCAACATGCAACATGCAACATGCAACATGCAACATGCAACATGCAACATGCAACATGCAACATGCAACATGCAACATGCAACATGCAACATGCAACATGCAACATGCAACATGCAACATGCAACATGCAACATGCAACATGCAACATGCAACATGCAACATGCAACATGCAACATGCAACATGCAACATGCAACATGCAACATGCAACATGCAACATGCAACATGCAACATGCAACATGCAACATGCAACATGCAACATGCAACATGCAACATGCAACATGCAACATGCAACATGCAACATGCAACATGCAACATCAACATGCAACATGCAACATGCAACATGCAACATGCAACATGCAACATGCAACATGCAACATGCAACATGCAACATGCAACATGCAACATGCAACATGCAACATGCAACATGCAACATGCAACATGCAACATGCAACATGCAACATGCAACATGCAACATGCAACATGCAACATGCAACATGCAACATGCAACATGCAACATGCAACATGCAACATGCAACATGCAACATGCAACATGCAACATGCAACATGCAACATGCAACATGCAACATGCAACATGCAACATGCAACATGCAACATGCAACATGCAACATGCAACATGCAACATGCAACATGCAACATGCAACATGCAACATGCAACATGCAACATGCAACATGCAACATGCAACATGCAACATGCAACATGCAACATGCAACATGCAACATGCAACATGCAACATGCAACATGCAACATGCAACATGCAACATGCAACATGCAACATGCAACATGCAACATGCAACATGCAACATGCAACATGCAACATGCAACATGCAACATGCAACATGCAACATGCAACATGCAACATGCAACATGCAACATGCAACATGCAACATGCAACATGCAACATGCAACATGCAACATGCAACATGCAACATGCAACATGCAACATGCAACATGCAACATGCAACATGCAACATGCAACATGCAACATGCAACATGCAACATGCAACATGCAACATGCAACATGCAACATGCAACATGCAACATGCAACATGCAACATGCAACATGCAACATGCAACATGCAACATGCAACATGCAACATGCAACATGCAACATGCAACATGCAACATGCAACATGCAACATGCAACATGCAACATGCAACATGCAACATGCAACATGCAACATGCAACATGCAACATGCAACATGCAACATGCAACATGCAACATGCAACATGCAACATGCAACATGCAACATGCAACATGCAACATGCAACATGCAACATGCAACATGCAACATGCAACATGCAACATGCAACATGCAACATGCAACATGCAACATGCAACATGCAACATGCAACATGCAACATGCAACATGCAACATGCAACATGCAACATGCAACATGCAACATGCAACATGCAACATGCAACATGCAACATGCAACATGCAACATGCAACATGCAACATGCAACATGCAACATGCAACATGCAACATGCAACATGCAACATGCAACATGCAACATGCAACATGCAACATGCAACATGCAACATGCAACATGCAACATGCAACATGCAACATGCAACATGCAACATGCAACATGCAACATGCAACATGCAACATGCAACATGCAACATGCAACATGCAACATGCAACATGCAACATGCAACATGCAACATGCAACATGCAACATGCAACATGCAACATGCAACATGCAACATGCAACATGCAACATGCAACATGCAACATGCAACATGCAACATGCAACATGCAACATGCAACATGCAACATGCAACATGCAACATGCAACATGCAACATGCAACATGCAACATGCAACATGCAACATGCAACATGCAACATGCAACATGCAACATGCAACATGCAACATGCAACATGCAACATGCAACATGCAACATGCAACATGCAACATGCAACATGCAACATGCAACATGCAACATGCAACATGCAACATGCAACATGCAACATGCAACATGCAACATGCAACATGCAACATGCAACATGCAACATGCAACATGCAACATGCAACATGCAACATGCAACATGCAACATGCAACATGCAACATGCAACATGCAACATGCAACATGCAACATGCAACATGCAACATGCAACATGCAACATGCAACATGCAACATGCAACATGCAACATGCAACATGCAACATGCAACATGCAACATGCAACATGCAACATGCAACATGCAACATGCAACATGCAACATGCAACATGCAACATGCAACATGCAACATGCAACATGCAACATGCAACATGCAACATGCAACATGCAACATGCAACATGCAACATGCAACATGCAACATGCAACATGCAACATGCAACATGCAACATGCAACATGCAACATGCAACATGCAACATGCAACATGCAACATGCAACATGCAACATGCAACATGCAACATGCAACATGCAACATGCAACATGCAACATGCAACATGCAACATGCAACATGCAACATGCAACATGCAACATGCAACATGCAACATGCAACATGCAACATGCAACATGCAACATGCAACATGCAACATGCAACATGCAACATGCAACATGCAACATGCAACATGCAACATGCAACATGCAACATGCAACATGCAACAACATGCAACATGCAACATGCAACATGCAACATGCAACATGCAACATGCAACATGCAACATGCAACATGCAACATGCAACATGCAACATGCAACATGCAACATGCAACATGCAACATGCAACATGCAACATGCAACATGCAACATGCAACATGCAACATGCAACATGCAACATGCAACATGCGACATGCAACATGCAACATGCAACATGCAACATGCAACATGCAACATGCAACATGCAACATGCAACATGCAACATGCAACATGCAACATGCAACATGCAACATGCAACATGCAACATGCAACATGCAACATGCAACATGCAACATGCAACATGCAACATGCAACATGCAACATGCAACATGCAACATGCAACATGCAACATGCAACATGCAACATGCAACATGCAACATGCAACATGCAACATGCAACATGCAACATGCAACATGCAACATGCAACATGCAACATGCAACATGCAACATGCAACATGCAACATGCAACATGCAACATGCAACATGCAACATGCAACATGCAACATGCAACATGCAACATGCAACATGCAACATGCAACATGCAACATGCAACATGCAACATGCAACATGCAACATGCAACATGCAACATGCAACATGCAACATGCAACATGCAACATGCAACATGCAACATGCAACATGCAACATGCAGCATGCCACATGCAGCATGCAACATGCAACATTCAACATGCAACATGCAACATGCAACATGCAACATGCGACATGCAACATGCAACATGCAACATGCAACATGCAACATGCAACATGCAACATGCAACATGCAACATGCAACATGCAACATGCAACATGCAACATGCAACATGCAACATGCAACATGCAACATGCAACATGCAACATGCAACATGCAACATGCAACATGCAACATGCAACATGCAACATGCAACATGCAACATGCAACATGCAACATGCAACATGCAACATGCAACATGCAACATGCAACATGCAACATGCAACATGCAACATGCAACATACAACATGCAACATGCAACATGCAACATGCAACATGCAACATGCAACATGCAACATGCAACATGCAGCATGCAACATGCAACATGCAACATGCAACATGCAACATGCAACATGCAACATGCAACATGCAACATGCAACATGCAACATGCAACATGCAACATGCAACATGCAACATGCAACATGCAACATGCAACATGCAACATGCAACATGCAACATGCAACATGCAACATGCAACATGCAACATGCAACATGCAACATGCAACATGCAACATGCAACATGCAACATGCAACATGCAACATGCAACATGCAACATGCAACATGCAACATGCAACATGCAACATGCAACATGCAACATGCAACATGCAACATGCAACATGCAACATGCAACATGCAACATGCAACATGCAACATGCAACATGCAGCATGCCACATGCAGCATGCAGCATGCAACATGCAACATGCAACATGCAACATGCAACATGCAACATGCCACATGCAGTATGCCACATGCAGCATGCAACATGCAACATGCAACATGCAACATGCAACATGCAACATGCAACATGCAACATGCAACATGCAACATGCAACATGCAACATGCAACATGCAACATGCAACCAACATGCAACATGCAACATGCAACATGCAACATGCAACATGCAACATGCAACATGCAACATGCAACATGCAACATGCAACATGCAACATGCAACATGCAACATGCAACATGCAACATGCAACATGCAACATGCAACATGCAACATGCAACATGCAACATGCAACATGCAACATGCAACATGCAACATGCAACATGCAACATGCAACATGCAACATGCAACATGCAACATGCAACATGCAACATGCAACATGCAACATGCAACATGCAACATGCAACATGCAACATGCAACATGCAACATGCAACATGCAACATGCAACATGCAACATGCAACATGCAACATGCAACATGCAACATGCAACATGCAACATGCAACATGCAACATGCAACATGCAACATGCAACATGCAACATGCAACATGCAACATGCAACATGCAACATGCAACATGCAACATGCAACATGCAACATGCAACATGCAACATGCAACATGCAACATGCAACATGCAACATGCAACATGCAACATGCAACATGCAACATGCAACATGCAACATGCAACATGCAACATGCAACATGCAACATGCAACATGCAACATGCAACATGCAACATGCAACATGCAACATGCAACATGCAACATGCAACATGCAACATGCAACATGCAACATGCAACATAAAACATGCGACATGCAACATGCAACATGCAGCATGCCACATGCAGCATGCAACATGCAACATTCAACATGCAACATGCAACATGCAACATGCAACATGCAACATGCAACATGCAACATGCAACATGCAACATGCAACATGCAACATGCAACATGCAACATGCAACATGCAACATGCAACATGCAACATGCAACATGCAACATGCAAAATGCAACATGCAAAATGCAACATGCAACATGCAACATACAACATGCAACATGCAACATGCAACATGCAACATGCAACATGCAACATGCAACATGCAACATGCAACATGCAACATGCAACATGCAACATGCAACATGCAACATGCAACATGCAACATGCAACATGCAACATGCAACATGCAACATGCAACATGCAACATGCAACATGCAAAATGCAACATGCAAAATGCAACATGCAACATGCAACATACAACATGCAACATGCAACATGCCACATGCAACATGCAACATGCAACATGCAACATGCAACATGCAACATGCAACATGCAACATGCAACATGCAACATGCAACATGCAACATGAAACATGCAACATGCAACATGCAACATCCAACTTGATGCATATTTTTCAAGCATGTTTGTCAAGAATGTTTGTCAAGCATGTTTCATGCAAAATGCAAAATGCAACATGCAGCATGCAGCATGCAACATGCAGCATGCAACATGCAACATGCAACATTTAACATGCAACATGCAACATGCAACATGCAACATGCAACATGCAACATGCAACATGCAACATGCAACATGCAACATGCAATATGCAACATGCAACATGCAACATGCAACATGCAACATGCAACATGCAACATGCAACATGCAACATGCAACATGCGACATGCAACATGCAACATGCAACATGCAACATGCAACATGCAACATGCACAGCAACATGCAACATGCAACATGCAACATGCAACATGCAACATGCAACATGCAACATGCAACATGCAACATGCAACATGCAACATGCAACATGCAACATGCAACATGCAACATGCAACATGCAACATGCAACATGCAACATGCGACATGCAACATGCAACATGCAACATGCAACATGCAACATGCAACATGCAACATGCAACATGCAACATGCAACATGCAACATGCAACATGCAACATGCAACATGCAACATGCAACATGCAACATGCAACATGCAACATGCAACATGCAACATGCAACATGCAACATGCAACATGCAACATGCAACATGCAACATGCAACATGCAACATGCAACATGCAACATGCAACATGCAACATGCAACATGCAACATGCAACATGCAACATGCAACATGCAACATGCAACATGCAACATGCAACATGCAACATGCAACATGCAACATGCAACATGCAACATGCAACATGCAACATGCAACATGCAACATGCAACATGCAACATGCAACATGCAACATGCAACATGCAACATGCAACATGCAACATGCAACATGCAACATGCAACATGCAACATGCAACATGCAACATGCAACATGCAACATGCAACATGCAACATGCAACATGCAACATGCAACATGCAACAATGCAACATGCAACATGCAACATGCAACATGCAACATGCAACATGCAACATGCAACATGCAACATGCAACATGCAACATGCAACATGCAACATGCAACATGCAACATGCAACATGCAACATGCAACATGCAACATGCAACATGCAACATGCAACATGCAACATGCAACATGCAACATGCAACATGCAACATGCAACATGCAACATGCAACATGCAACATGCAACATGCAACATGCAACATGCAACATGCAACATGCAACATGCAACATGCAACATGCAACATGCAACATGCAACATGCAACATGCAACATGCAACATGCAACATGCAACATGCAACATGCAACATGCAACATGCAACATGCAACATGCAACATGCAACATGCAACATGCAACATGCAACATGCAACATGCAACATGCAACATGCAACATGCAACATGCAACATGCAACATGAAACATGCAACATGCCACATGCAACATGCAACATGAAACATGCAACATGCAACATGCAACATGCAACATGCAACATGCAACATGCAACATCCAACTTGATGCATATTTTTCAAGCATGTTTGTCAAGAATGTTTGTCAAGCATGTTTCATGCAAAATGCAAAATGCAACATGCAGCATGCAACATGTAGCATGCAACATGCAACATGCAACATTTAACATGCAACATGCAACATGCAACATGCAACATGCAACATGCAACATGCAACATGCAACATGCAACATGCAACATGCAACATGCAATATGCAACATGCAACATGCAACATGCAACATGCAACATGCAACATGCAACATGCAACATGCAACATGCAACATGCAACATGCAACATGCAACATGCAACATGCAACATGCAACATGCAACATGCAACATGCAACATGCAACATGCAACATGCAACATGCAACATGCAACATGCAACATGCAACATGCAACATGCAACATGCAACATGCAACATGCAACATGCAACATGCAACATGCGACATGCAACATGCAACATGCAACATGCAACATGCAACATGCAACATGCAACATGCAACATGCAACATGCAACATGCAACATGCAACATGCAACATGCAACATGCAACATGCAACATGCAACATGCAACATGCAACATGCAACATGCAACATGCAACATGCAACATGCAACATGCAACATGCAACATGCAACATGCAACATGCAACATGCAACATGCAACATGCAACATGCAACATGCAACATGCAACATGCAACATGCAACATGCAACATGCAACATGCAACATGCAACATGCAACATGCAACATGCAACATGCAACATGCAACATGCAACATGCAACATGCAACATGCAACATGCAACATGCAACATGCAACATGCAACATGCAACATGCAACATGCAACATGCAACATGCAACATGCAACATGCAACATGCAACATGCAACATGCAACATGCAACATGCAACATGCAACATGCAACATGCAACATGCAACATGCGACATGCAACATGCAACATGCAGCATGCCACATGCAGCATGCAACATGCAACATTCAACATGCAACATGCAACATGCAACATGCAACATGCAACATGCGACATGCAACATTCAACATGCAACATGCAACATGCAACATGCAACATGCAACATGCATGCAACATGCAACATGCAACATGCAACATGCAACATGCAACATGCAACATGCAACATGCAACATGCAACATGCAACATGCAACATGCAACATGCAACATGCAACATGCAACATGCAACATGCAACATGCAACATGCAACATGCAACATGCAACATGCAACATGCAACATGCAACATGCAACATGCAACATCAACATGCACATGCAACATGCAACATGCAACATGCAACATGCAACATGCAACATGCAACATGCAACATGCAACATGCAACATGCAACATGCAACATGCAACATGCAACATGCAACATGCAACATGCAACATGCAACATGCAACATGCAACATGCAACATGCAACATGCAACATGCAACATGCAACATGCAACATGACATGCAACATGCAACATGCAACATGCAACATGCAACATGCAACATGCAACATGCAACATGCAACATGCAACATGCAACATGCAACATGCAACATGCAACATGCAACATGCAACATGCAACATGCAACATGCAACATGCAACATGCAACATGCAACATGCAACATGCAACATGCAACATGCAACATGCAACATGCAACATGCAACATGCAACATGCAACATGCAAACATGCAACATGCAGCATGCCACATGCAGCATGCCACATGCAGCATGCTACATGCAGCATGCAACATGCAACATGCAACATGCAACATGCAACATGCAACATGCCACATGCAGTATGCCACATGCAGCATGCAACATGCAACATGCAACATGCAACATGCAACATGCAACATGCAACATGCAACATGCAACATGCAACATGCAACATGCAACATGCAACATGCAACATGCAAACATGCAACATGCAACATGCAACATGCAACATGCAACATGCAACATGCAAACAACATGCAACATGCAACATGCAACATGCAACATGCAACATGCAACATGCAACATGCAACATGCAACATGCAACATGCAACATGCAACATGCAACATGCAACATGCAACATGCAACATGCAACATGCAACATGCAACATGCAACATGCAACATGCAACATGCACATGCAACATGCAACATGCAACATGCAACATGCAACATGCAACATGCAACATGCAACATGCAACATGCAACATGCAACATGCAACATGCAACATGCAACATGCAACATGCAACATGCAACATGCAACATGCAACATGCAACATGCAACATGCAACATGCAACATGCAACATGCAACATGCAACATGCAACATGCAACATGCAACATGCAACATGCAACATGCCAACATGCAACATGCAACATGCAACATGCAACATGCAACATCGCAACATGCACAGCAACATGCAAACATGCAACATGCAACAGCAACATGCAACATGCAACATGCAACATGCAACATGCAACATGCAACATGCAACATGCAACATGCAACATGCAACATGCAACATGCAACATGCCAACAATGCAACATGCAACATGCAACATGCAACATGCAACATGCAACATGCAACAAGCAACATGCAACATGCAACATGCAACATGCAACATGCAACATGCAACATGCAACATCACATGCAACATGCAACATGCAACATGCAACATGCAACATGCAACATGCAACATGCAACATGCAACATGCAACATGCAACATGCAACATGCAACATGCAAAATGCAACATGCAACATGCAACATGCAACATGCAACATGCAACATGCAACATGCAACATGCAACATGCAACATGCAACATGCAACATGCAACATGCAACATGCAACATGCAACATGCAAAAGCAACATGCAACATGCAACATGCAAACATGCAACATGCAACATGCAACATGCAACATGCAACATGCAACATGCAACATGCAACATGCAACATGCAATACATGCAACATGCAACATGCAACATGCAACATGCAACATGCAACATGCAACATGCAACATGCAACATGCAACATGCAACATGCAACATGCAACATGCAACATGCAACATGCAACATGCAACATGCAACATGCAACATGCAACATGCAACATGCAACATGCAACATGCAACATGCAACATGCAACATGCAACATGCAACATGCAACATGCAACATGCAACATGCAACATGCAACATGCAACATGCAACATGCAACATGCAACATGCAACAGCAACATGCAACATGCAACATGCAACATGCAACATGCAACATGCAACATGCAACATGCAACATGCAACATGCAACATGCAAATGCAACATGCAACATGCAACATGCAACATGCAACATGCAACATGCAACATGCAACATGCAACATGCAACATGCAACATGCAACATGCAACATGCAACATGCAACATGCAACATGCAACATGCAACATGCAACATGCAACATGCAACATGCAACATGCAACATGCAACATGCAACATGCAACATGCAACATGCAACATGCAACATGCAACATGCAACATGCAACATGCAACATGCCAACATGCAACATGCAACATGCAACATGCAACATGCAACATGCAACATGCAACATGCAACATGCAACATGAAACATGCAACATGCCACATGCAACATGCAACATGAAACATGCAACATGCAACATGCAACATGCAACATCCAACTTGATGCATATTTTCAAGCATGTTTGTCAAGAATGTTTGTCAAGCATGTTTCATGCAAAATGCAAAATGCAACATGCAGCATGCAACATGCAGCATGCAACATGCAACATGCAACATTTAACATGCAACATGCAACATGCAACATGCAACATGCAACATGCAACCATGCAACATGCAACATGCAACTGCAACATGCAACATGCAACATGCAAATAATGCAACATGCAACATGCAACATGCAACATGCAACATGCAACATGCAACATGCAACATGCAACATGCAACATGCAACATGCAACATGCAACATGCAACATGCAACATGCAACATGCAACATGCAACATGCAACATGCAACATGCAACATGCAACATGCAACATGCAACATGCAACATGCAACATGCAACATGCAACATGCAACATGCAACATGCAACATGCAACATGCAACATGCACATGCAACATGCGACATGCAACATGCAGACATGCAACATGCAACATGCAACATGCAACATGCAACATGCAACATGCAACATGCAACATGCAACATGCAACATGCAACAATGCAACATGCAACATGCAACATGCAACATGCAACATGCAACATGCAACATGCAACATGCAACATGCAACATGCAACATGCAACATGCAACATGCAACATGCAACATGCAACATGCAACATGCAACATGCAACATGCAACATGCAACATGCAACATGCACATGCACATGCAACATGCAACATGCAACATGCAACATGCAACATGCAACATGCAACATGCAACATGCAACATGCAACATGCAACATGCAACATGCAACATGCAACATGCAACATGCAACATGCAACATGCAAACATGCAACATGCAACATGCAACATGCAACATGCAAACATGCAACATGCAACATGCAACATGCAACATGCAACATGCAACATGCAACATGCAACATGCAACATGCAACATGCAACATGCAACATGCGACATGCAACATGGCAACATGCAGCATGCCACATGCAGGCATGCAACATGCAACATTCAACATGCAACATGCAACATGCAACATGCAACATGCAACATGCGACATGCAACATGCAACATGCAAATGCAACATGCAACATGCAACATGCAACATGCAACATGCAACATGGCAACATGCAACATGCAACATGCAACATGCAACATGCAACATGCAACATGCAACATGCAACATGCAACATGCAACATGCAACATGCAACCATGCAACATGCAACATGCAACATGCAACATGCAACATTCAACATGCAACATGCAACATGCAACATGCAACATACAACATGCAACATGCAACATGCAACATGCAACATGCAACATGCAACATGCAACATGCAACATGCAACATGCAACATGCAACATGCAACATGCAACATGCAACATGCAACATGCAGCATGCAACATGCAACATGCAACATGCAACATGCAACATGCAACATGCAACATGCAACATGCAACATGCAACATGCAACATGCAACATGCAACATGCAACATGCAACATGCAACATGCAACATGCAACATGCAACATGCAACATGCAACATGCAACATGCAACATGCAACATGCAACATGCAACATGCAACATGCAACATGCAACATGCAACATGCAACATGCAACATGCAACATGCAACATGCAACATGCAACATGCAACATGCAACATGCAACATGCAACATGCAACATGCAACATGCAACATGCAACATGCAACATGCAACATGCAACATGCAACATGCAACATGCAACATGCAACATGCAACATGCAACATGCAACATGCAACATGCAACATGCAACATGCAACATGCAACATGCAACATGCAGCATGCCACATGCAGCATGCCACATGCAGCATGCTACATGCAGCATGCAACATGCAACATGCAACATGCAACATGCAACATGCAACATGCACATGCAGTATGCCCACATGCAACATGCAACATGCAACATGCAACATGCAACATGCAACATGCAACATGCAACATGCAACATGCAACATGCAAAATGCAACATGCAACATGCAACATGCAACATGCAACATGCAACATGCAACATGCAACATGCAACATGCAACATGCAACATGCAACATGCAACATGCAACATGCAACATGCAACATGCAACATGCCAACATGCAACATGCAACATGCAACATGCAACATGCAACATGCAACATGCAACATGCAACATGCAACATGCAACATGCAACATGCAATCATGCACATGCAACATGCGACATGCAACATGCAACATGCAGCATGCCACATGCAGCATGCAACATGCAACATTCAACATGCAACATGCAACATGCAACATGCAACATGCAACATGCAACATGCAACATGCAACATGCAACATGCAACATGCAACATGCAACATGCAACATGCAACATGCAACATGCAACATGCAACATGCAACATGCAACATGCAACATGCAACATGCAACATGCAACAAGCAAACATGCAACATGCAACATGCAACATGCAACATGCAACATGCAACATGCAACATGCACATGCAACTTGCAACATGCAACATGCAACATGCCAACATGCGACATGCAACATGCAACATGCAGCATGCCACATGCAGCATGCAACATGCAACATTCAACATGCAACATGCAACATGCAACATGCAACATGCAACATGCAACATGCAACATGCAACATGCAACATGCAACATGCAACATGCAACATGCAACATGCAACATGCAACATGCAACATGCAACATGCAACAGCAACAAGCAACATGCCAACATGCAACATGCAACATGCAACATGCAACATGCAACATGCAACATGCAACATGCAACATGCAACATGCAACATGCAACATGCAACATGCAACATGCACATGCAAACATGCAACATGCAAAATGCAACATGCAACATGCAACATGCAACATGCAACATGCAAACATGCAACATGCAACATGCAACATGCAACATGCAACATGCAACATGGCAACATGCAACATGCAACATGCAACATGCAACATGCAACATGCAACATGCAACATGCAACATGCAACATGCAACATGCAACATGCAACATGCAACATGCAACATGCAACATGCAACATGCAACATGCAACATGCAACATGCAACATGCAACATGCAAACATGCAACATGCAGCATGCCACATGCAGCATGCCACATGCAGCATACCACAAGCAGCATGCAAACATGCAACATGCAACATGCAACATGCAACATGCAACATGCAACATGCAACATGCAACATGCAACATGCAGCATGCCACATGCAGCATGCCACAAGCAGCATGCAACATGCAACATGCAACATGCAACATGCAACATGCAACATGCAACATGCAACATGCAACATGCAACATGCAACATGCAACATGCAACATGCAACATGCAACATGCAACATGCAACATGCAAATGCAACATGCAACATGCAACATGCAACATGCAACATGCAACATGCAACATGCAACATGCAACATGCAACAAGCAACATGCAACATGCAACATGCAACATGCAACATGCAACATGCACATGCAACATGCACATGCAACATGCAACATGCAACATGCAACATGCAACATGCAACATGCAACATGCAACATGCAACATGCAACATGCAACATGCAACATGCAACATGCAACATGCAACATGCAACATGCAACATGCAACATGCAACATGCAACATGCAACATGCAACATGCAACATGCAACATGCAACATGCAACATGCAACATGCAACATGCAACATGCAACATGCAACATGCAACATGCAAAATGCAACATGCAACATGCAACATGCAACATGCAACATGCAACATGCAACATGCAACATGCAACATGCAACATGCAACATGCAACATGCAACATGCAACATGCAACATACGACATGCCAACATGCAACATGCAACATGCAAAATGCAAAATACAACATGTAACATGCAACATGCAACATGCAACAAGCAACAAGCAACATGCAACATGCAACATGCAACATGCAACATGCAACATGCAACATGCAACATGCAACATGCAACATGCAACATGCAACATGCAACATGCAACATGCAACAATGCAACATGCAACATGCAACATGCAACATGCAACATGCAACATGCAACATGCAACATGCAACATGCAACATGCAACATGCAACATGCAACATGCAACATGCAACATGCAACATGCAACATGCACATGCAACATGCAACATGCAACATGCAACATGCAACAACATGCAACATGCAACATGCAACATGCAACATGCAACATTGCAACATGCAACATGCAACATGCAACATGCAACATGCAACATGCAACATGCAACATGCAACATGCAACATGCAACATGCAACATGCAACATGCAACAGCAACATGCAACATGCAACATGCAACATGCAGCATGCCACATGCAGCATGCCACATGCAGCATGCCACATGCAGCATACCACATGCAGCATACCACATGCAGCATGCAACATGCAACATGCAACATGCAACATGCAACATGCAACATGCAACATGCAGCATGCCACATGCAGCATGCCACAAGCAGCATGCAACATGCAACATGCAACATGCAACATGCAACATGCAACATGCAACATGCAACATGCAACATGCAAACATGCAACATGCAACATGCAACATGCAACATGCAACATGCAACATGCAACATGCAACATGCAACATGCAACATGCAACATGCAACATGCAACATGCAACATGCAACATGCAACATGCAACATGCAACATGCAACATGCAACATGCACACATGCAACATGCAACATGCAACATGCAACATGCAACATGCAACATGCAACATGCAACATGCAACATGCAAACATGCAACATGCAACATGCAACATGCAACATGCAACATGCACATGCAACATGCAACATGCAACATGCAACATGCAACATGCAACATGCAACATGCAACATGCAACATGCAACATGCAACATGCAACATGCAACATGCAACATGCAACATGCAACATGCAACATGCAACATGCAACATGCAACATGCAACATGCAACATGCAACATGCAACATGCAACATGCAACATGCAACATGCAACATGCAACATGCAACATGCAACATGCAACATGCAACATGCAACATGCAACATGCAACATGCAACATGCCACATGCAACATGCAACATGCAACATGCCACATGCAGCATGCCACATGCAGCATGCAACATGCAACATGCAACATGCAACATGCAACATACAACATTCAACATGCAACATGCAACATGCAACATGCAACATGCAACATGCAACATGCAACATGCAACATGCAACATGCAACATGCAACATGCAACATGCAACATGCAACATGCAACATGCAACATGCAACATGCAACATGCAACATGCAACATGCAACATGCAACATGCAACATGCAACATGCAACATGCAACATGCAACATGCAACATGCAACATGCAACATGCAACATGCAACATGCAACATGCAACATGCAACATGCAACATGCAACATGCAACATGCAACATGCAACATGCAACATGCAACATGCAACATGCAACATGCAACATGCAACATGCAACATGCAACATGCAACATGCAACAAGCAACAAGCAACATGCAACATGCAACATGCAACATGCAACATGCAACATGCAACATGCAACATGCAACATGCAACATGCAACATGCAACATGCAACATGCAACATGCAACATGCAACATGCAACATGCAACATGCAACATGCAACATGCAACATGCAGCATGCCACATGCAGCATGCAACATGCAACATGCAACATGCAAACATGCAACATGCAACATCACATAACATTCAACATGCAACATGCAACATGCAACATGCAACATGCAACATGCAACATGCAATACATGCAACATGCAACATGCAACATGCAACATGCAACATGCAACATGCAACATGCAACATGCAACATGCAACATGCAACATGCAACATGCAAACATGCAACATGCAACATGCAACATGCAACATGCAACATGCAACATGCAACATGCAACATGCAACATGCAACATGCAACATGCAACATGCAACATGCAACATGCAACATGCAACATGCAACATGCAACATGCAACATGCAACATGCAACATGCAACATGCAAATGCAACATGCAACATGCAACATGCAACATGCAACATGCAACATGCAACATGCAACATGCAACATGCAACATGCAACATGCAACATGCAACCATGCAACATGCAACATGCAACATGCAAACATGCAACATGCAACATGCAACATGCAACCTGCAACATGCAACATGCAACATGCAACATGCAACATGCAACATGCAACATACAACATGCAACATGCAACATGCAACATGCAAAATGCAAAATACAACATGTAACAGCAACATGCAACATGCAACATGCAAAAGCAACATGCAACATGCAACATGCAACATACAACATGCAACATGCAACATGCAACATGCAACATGCAACATGCAACATGCAACATGCAACATGCAACATGCAACATGCAACATGCAACATGCAACATGCAACATGCAACATGCAACATGCAACATGCAACATGCAACATGCAACATGCAACATGCAACATGCAACATGCAACATGCAACATGCAACATGCAACATGCAACATGCAACATGCAACATGCAACATGCAACATGCAACATGCAACATGCAACATGCAACATGCAACATGCAACATGCAACATGCAACATGCAACATGCAACATGCAACATGCAACATGCAACATGCAACATGCAACATGCAACATGCAACATGCAACATGCAACATGCAACATGCAACATGCAACATGCCAACATGCAACATGCAACATGCCACATGCAACATGCAACATGCAACATGCCACATGCAGCATGCCACATGCAGCATGCAACATGCAACATGCAACATGCAACATGCAACATACAACATTCAACATGCAACATGCACATGCAACATGCAACATGCAACATGCAACATGCAACATGCAACATGCAACATGCAACATGCCAACATGCAACATGCAACATGCAACATGCAACATGCAACATGCAACATGCAACATGCAACATGCAACATGCAACATGCAACATGCAACATGCAACATGCAACATGCAACATGCAACATGCAACATGCAACATGCAACATGCAACATGCAACATGCAACATGCAACATGCAACATGCAACATGCAACATGCAACATGCAACATGCAACATGCAACATGCAACATGCAACATGCAACATGCAACATGCAACATGCAACATGCAACATGCAACATGCAACATGCAACATGCAACATGCAACATGCAACATGCAACATGCAACATGCAACATGCAACATGCAACATGCAACATGCAACATGCAACATGCAACATGCAACATGCAACATGCAACATGCAACATGCAACATGCAACATGCAACATGCAACATGCAACATGCAACATGCAACATGCAACATGCAACATGCAACATGCAACATGCAACATGCAACATGCAACATGCAACATGCAACATGCAACATGCAACATGCAACATGCAACATGCAACATGCAACATGCAACATGCAACATGCAACATGCAACATGCAACATGCAACATGCAACATGCAACATGCAACATGCAACATGCAACATGCAACATGCAACATGCAACATGCAACATGCAACATGCAACATGCAACATGCAACATGCAACATGCAACATGCAACATGCAACATGCAACATGCAACATGCAACATGCTTCATGCATGTTTGTCAAGCATGTTTTTGAAGACGTTTGTGAAGTTGGCATAACAATTTTGAGCTAGACCATAGGACCATGGATGAAATTTCAGTTCACCAAATATTGGATGTAACCGACTGCACTGCTTACTTTACTGTGAAGTTAGCAGTGCCTGTCCTTGAAAACATAATGGGTTTTTAATTTGATAGGATAAAGGATGAGGATCAACAATGATGGTCAAGTAGGATGAGGGGATGAAAGATGGCGACTTGAGGGGTTTCTTAGGCGAGATAGGTAACCATGACAGGGTGGGTATTGACAAGCGTTTCTAGCAACATCATAACACCTCCAAGTTGAGCCTGGCATGATTTTGTCTGTGCGGTTCCGATAGGGGCAACAGCCAACACCCTCCGACGAGCGTGAGGCTGGTCAAGCATGACAGTGCCAGCACTGACCCCGACGGCAAGAAAGGAGCCCGCAACAATGGCATTCACTGTGAAGTTAGCATAAAAGTCCTTTTCTCAGAAATGGTGATACCTAGAAATTTGCAGTTAGGCAAGGCTCCAAATTTGCAGTTTAGTTTGCGTTTCAAGAAAAATTAAAGTCCAAATTTTTAAGTCCGAAAAAAATCGAATAAATTCATTTTTCACTGTTAACGTCACTGTGAAGTTAGCAGTACATATCCTTTTTCTCAGTAACGGAGCTGGATATAAATTTCCAAAAAGGCTTCAAATTTGCAGTTTTGTATGCACTTCAAGAAAAAACTAAGTTCAAATTTTTAAGTCCAAATTTGACAAAAAAAATACAAAAATTCACTTTGAACTGTTAAAGTCACTGTGAATTTAGCAGTACATGTTCTTTTCTCAGGAACTGAGCTAGTTAGAAAATTGAAGTTTGGGTCCAAATTTGCAGTTTTTATGTACTTGATAAAAAAGTCAAAAAATTCACTTTGCACTGTCAGTTTCACGGTGAATTTAGCAGAAAAGCCATTTTTTCAGCAAAGAAGTTTGCTATAAATTTGGAGTTAGGTCCCAAATTTTCAGTTTTGTATGCATTTCAAGAAAAAACTCTGTTCAAATTTCTATGTCCAAATTTGACAAAAATATCAAAAAATTCACTGCACTGTTAACGTCACTGTGAATTTAGCAGTAGGTACATGTTCTTTTCTCAGGAACGGAGCTAGTTAGAAAATTGAAGCTAGGGTCCAAATTTGCAGTTTTTATGTATGCAAAGGGCTCCATATGGTTTTCCAAAATGCTCTTGTACTGAGGCTCGTCCATTTGCTGATCTATTTTCACAAAAGGCCCTACACCGTACCATGAAAACGCACTACAAAACACTGGTGTCAAAAACAAATATTACAGCCAGGCTTAAGTTCACCAGAGTACGGATCCAAATCCTTATCGTTTTGGAAAAATGTTTTTTGGAGTGATGAGTCGCAATTTAATCAATTGGGCTCTGATGAAAAGCGTCATGTTTAGCAAAACTAGGAAACACGGTGGTGTGTGTATTATGGTTTGGGCTGCATTTTCATAGTGCGGTGTAGGGTCTATTGTGAAAATAGAGCAGCAAATGGACCAGCATCAGTACAAAAGCATTTTGGAAAACCATATGGAGCCCTTTGTAGACGATAATTTACCATTATCATTGGCATGCACGATAATGATCCTAAATACACTTCCCGGCTGGTGAAGCAGTGGATTAGTGATCACCAAATCAATCTTTTGCCTTGGCCTACGCAGAGTAGTGACCTGAATCCCAAAGAAAATCTATAGAACGATGTTGAATATCAGGTTGGACTAAGGAAGCCAAGGAATCTAGCAGAACTTGGGGAGGCAATTAGGGATGGCTGGAACAGCATTCCTATTCGCCTAGAGGCGAGTATTCCTTGCTGGTTTAAGGCTGTTGTAAAGCAAAAAGGGTACCCAACAAAATATTAGAAAAAAACTACTTGTTTTAGTGATAAATTATTTAATTTCGTACTTGTGCTAATTCTGTGACCACCACATGTTACACCAACAAATTTTGTTTAAAAGATTTTATGTTTTTATTTTTTGAATTCTTTTTTTGTATATAGTAGGTAATGTTTTTCAGCTTTGAATTAAAGAGTTCTCAATAAATTATGTTCCAAAAACATAGCAAAATTAAAGATCTCCCTTGTTTAAATCCCATCCACAAATGGAGCATTCCATGAAAAAGAGGAACTCTCAGCTAATTTACAAATATTTGAATTTTTAGTTTCAATGTTCGTTTATAGCAAAACCGGTGAACTGATTTGCTTCAAACTGGTACTGGTACAGCGCATTAATATGTAATAATCTACACGGAAAACTTGAAATTTTATTTTAGCTCACCTTAAACGTCCAAAACGCAGGTGATTTATCTTCCAGTCTCTAAAATGCCTCACTAAAATAGGCTGTGTTGTCATATGAAATCGCCAGACTCCTACTTGGACTTTCGAGTTCTCACTGCATTCAAACTCACAAAAATAGGATAGAGTACCAAATTCATAGCCTGTCAAAACCCTGCCGGGTGCTTAGCTATTAAAAAAACTACTAAAAATGATTACCGAATTGAACTCTGTCCGACACGTGACGTGATTTGTCTGTACGTGACAGAACATTAAAAAATGGTTTGAAATATAACGATGTGCATTTTTGAAGTTTTTTTTTCTCGTTATTATTGCTTCTGATTCATTCTCATAATTTGGTTCTAACACATTTGTGATCGATGATCCATAGTTTCGCTGAAATTTGAACATTAAGATAGCTGTCCGTACGTGACAGCTCTTCTTATTTTTTTTCTTAGACATTTAAAGGAATACCATTGTATATCCAATCTATAGTATTCTCATGAAACATGATTTTGTAGGCAGACATTTGGTCGATAGGTTCGCTGTGATCGCCTTACCGAGATCCCTTAACAAAAATTAGTATTACATTTGGACGCATAGATGGCCACGAGCAATTTTTCTTCATGAGAATACTATTGAATTTATATACAATGGGAATACCTTCAGAATGTTTGCATATAATAAAAGACTCATGTAGAACCTATTAAATAAAATAATATATGACATGTCTAAGTAACGAATCAAAAACTAGACGTTAAATGATAACATAAAAGTACATAGTTGAATTTGTCCGTACGTGACCATGGAATGCTCCTAATATGTGCAAATTCTCTGTCCAACACTGTATATGATGTGTTAAGACTTATTTTTGTTTTGTAATAAATCAACTTTTTATGCAAATTAACGCATTTCCTTAAGTTTCCTGGATTTAACCTAACTTCATTTTTTCGTCAAAATGTGGCATTTCAAAGTTGATGAGCACCGTGTTTCCATAAATTTAAAAGGCTGAAACTTCGCACACATGTTGTTATAGGAAGGTATAACAAAATTTTAAGGTGAGTTGCCATCTAGGATATAGTTTCTTTTTACCTCATAAACGTGAACCACCCTAATGTACATATACGCATATACAAACAAAATTCGGCCGAAATTAGTCTAATCAAATGAATATCGAAATAACCTGTATTAATTAATTCTTTCCAGAAAGTTGTCCATCAATGCCGAAAATAAAAATAAAATAAAAATAAACAATTTTTTAATTAACTCCAAATGTCCATTAATTATATTCCAGGATTTTAGCAACCATGATTACGGTCATAACAGCCCATTGCAAACATTATTAATTATAATTCTCCTTCTCCAAAATCTCAAGAACCGATCACTTTGAACAGTTAATTAAATTGATCCTTTAGGTATTTTGTAAAATTAAAATATTAAAATCTTTTTTATTTAAAATTTATATTTTCATTTTGATGGTGAGTAAGTAGGTTAACACTTCAATTATTACTTGTTATACTTGAATGCACCTACACATACAATTAAAATAATTGCAAAACAAAGATTAAACACATAGCAAAATATAACTCCCAGGCGAACTGAACGCTCGGTGCAATCAAATTCGTTTAATTGGTCAAATAGAACGTCACTATTATGGATCGGAATTCGTCCTTCTTCAAGTAAAATTTGATGCATATCTGAGAATTAATACATTTTAAATTCGAACAAAAAGAAATTTGTTATATGAAATTCACCATTCATTTTTTTTTTAAACTGATGGACTCTGAACGTTTAATAGAAAAATATTCGATTGTACCTACTTGATTGAAACTGAAAACACCAATATGTTGAATTTGGTATCCAAGCATTTAAGCATCCAAGACGCATCAGCTATTCAAATTAATTTCAAGAAAAAGGTTAAGATTGAGTCGCATTAACCTGCTGTCCTCTAATTGAACTCAATTTTTTCGTAATTTATTCAGGAAGATGTTTTTTTTTTTCTAAATACAGTAGACGCTCGATATAGTGAAGCAATAAAAGCCAGGGCTCTTCGCTCTATCGAGATTGTTCACTTTTTGGAGCGGGGTTTCACATTTTGTTCGATGTGAATGTTTTTACATTTATTTAAGCCTTAAAAACAGAACAGAAATAATGCCTGAGTGTTCTCAAGTAATCTTATAAGCTTGCGAGACATTTTCATACAAAATACCTTTTTATATTAAATTTTGTATGTTCACTGTTGTGGATAGTTCACTTTTTTGAGATTCACTAAATCGACGTCTACTGTATAAACATACAAAAAATAATTCCAGAATATTCAAACTTGCTCTAGTCTTAGCAGAAGAATTTTTCAAATTCAAATTTGGTGTAAGCGTTGCTTTTAATTCAAATTTCATGTCTGAATTAAATCTCGATCTCCATTTTTTTACGAATGGTTAACTATGGCTTTATTAATCGCAGAATAATATTGTTTATTTTCAGGAGATAAGTGAAGATTCTTCGTATGAAGAGGAAGCATATGGAGTGAACTGTTAAGAACTTCTACATCTAACCCGATAAAAATGTGTCAACGTAGCCATTTCTGATTTGTAAACATTGTGAGAGGAGAGCAATGGCTTTACAAAGAAGTCAAAGAGGTATTTACGTATGTTGGCATACATAACTAGGTAGAGGTACACAGGGCCGTAACTAGATTCGAATTTAAGGTAGGGCAGCGATGGGAACAAGAAGGGAAGAATTAAAAAAAAATTACTTATGACTGGATCGCACGAAATAGCTTTTGTGGTCCAAGGCTCTAGCGTTGTTGTGAAGGCATAAGTTTTAAAAAAAGTAATAACAAAATTAAATTTTCCACTGACCGTCGCTGATGGGGAAAACAATTTCGTTTGGCATTTGTGTTTTCTTTTGCATAGAACTGTTTCGTTGCGATTTTGTTTGCGAATTGTACATTCACAGCGCACAAAAAAAATCGTTTACACACTTTTCCTTTGACGATTTTCTTCTAACCACCAAGCTTATTTTTTTCAAAGGGTTTTATAACAAACAACAAATTTCGAAATGGAATTATATTAGTATTTTGAAAAGGTACAAGTGTTGCAAAGAAATATAAAACAGAATAAACCGAAAGTAAAACAGTTGCAACAGGTACACATTTTAAAACAAATTCCTAGATAAAGTCTGAGAAAATTAAAATATGGTGGGTTCACTGGTCAAGTTTTCATACATTTAAAATTTGTGATTAAGTAAGTAATCAAGAGAAAACTTGCCAAGTAAATCCACCAAATTTTAATCAGCAATCATTAAATACCAAATTTCTGTCATGATTTGGAATTGTTTCGATATTACTCTACTTAAGATATTTTATATTAAACTTCATGAACTTAAAACTTGGCATATGTTTTAAATCGCATTACTTTTTTTGGCAGACTTTTTACGCACATATAAGAACTTGGCTCTTTTTTATCATTTATGTTTTTGTTGTGATTTCACTCCTTTTTGCAAAGATTTATTTTGCCAGGTGAAAATCAAGCCCTACCGCTCCAAAAGTTTCATAATTCTACGACAACCGAAAGTGCTCCATATAAATATTAGCAATTCTGATAAAGTGGATGGATGGCACGCCCCCTGAATGGAAAATTCCAAATTTTCGATTTTTTTTTCTTGCAAAGCACTTCAAGCCTTACCGAGCTACCAATTTTCATCATTCTAAAAAAATCGGAAGTGCTTCATATAATTTATAAGAATTTTTAAGAATGTGGGTGGATGCCACGCTCCCAGAATGGAAAATTCCAATTTTTGATATTTTTTTCTAAGTACTTCAAGCCCTACCAATCTACCAATTTTCATCGTTCTACAACAATCGGAAGTGCTCCATATAATTTATAAGAATTTTTAAGAATGTGGGTGGATGCCACGTTTCCTGAATAGAAAATTCCAATTTTTCAGTTTTTTTCTTTCTAAGCACTTTGAGCCCTACCGACCTACAAGTTTCCATCGTTCTACAACAATCGAAAGTTCTCCATATAATTTATAAGATTTTATAAGAAAGTGGGTGGATGCCACGCCCCCTGAATATAAAATTGCAGAGTTTCGATGTTTTCCTTTGTATGCACCACAAGGCCTACCGTTGTGCGAAATTTCAAGTTTCTACAATGACGGGAAGTGCTCCATAGTTTTGATGATCTGTCAGTGAGTCAGTCAGTTACGGTTTTTGCGATTTTTGAAGTCATATATCTCGGGAATTACTAATGTTAAAGAGTTGGAATTTGGTGAGCCACTTGTGTTTGTTTGATTGTTTGTGCTAACAGGTACTACTTTTTCCAATACACATCTCAAAGGTGGGGGTGGTAAGAAACTTTGTATGACCTAATTTTTAAAAAAGGCAATCTCTACACATTTTACTCTAGGTTTCTCTCTAATATTTTTCTTAAGGAAACGATAAAAAAAAGAAATTTTGTGGGCAGGGCAAATATTTAGCATCATATTGTTTTCTTTAACCTTTTATTAGGGTAATTCGTTTTGTTTTCATACAAATTAGTCAAAAAACTATATTTAAGTTAAAAGTCCCCCCAAAAGTGGGCTTGGAAAAGTCTTTTTTTAGAAAAATTGTTATAAATTACATTTTCTACAACTTTTCTAAGGAACACTCCCCTCGTTTATATCAACTTGCGACGATAAGATGACCTTCCTTCAAGTTCATTTCTTTTTTGTAAACTAAAGAAAATCAGGAAAATTGTAGCGATGGTTGATTGTATTTTTAAGGAAGGGCATTGGTATTTTAAGGTAGGGCGTTGCCCCACAATGCCCTACCGTAGCTACGGCCCTGGAGGGACATACCTATATTTTTATTGTTTCAGCTATACCATTGAATAATTACAAATAGAAGGGACACTCAGCAAAACGTCCGGCAGGTGGCCAATATTTTAAATGTCGCTCTATCAAATACAACAACCATTTAATAAATTTGTTCCTTTTGGGAAATCTGTTCCTTTCAGTAAATTAACTTCTAAACTGAGTAGCCGTTTAAGTTTGGTTGTTCGGGTATTTTCTTCAATGCCATTCAAGGACTCAAGGTTAACACCTTGTGAGGTAGAGACAAAAAATTATATTTTATTTTTTTGGTTTGTTTTGCTTTTGTATTCATTAAATAAAATTGTTGTTAGTGCTTGCTTCCAATTTGGGATGTTAACGATGATGGCTTTGTTTTTGCTTTAGTTTTTGACTTTGTTCGTTTTTTTTTATTTCTTGAGACTTATAGACAGTGAATTAATTTAATATTACAAGTCATATGCAATTATTCATTGATTTTCACGGATCAAATATTGGAGATTATCAAGATACATATATTCAATTTTAAATTCGTGCCTATTTATTGCATAATGTATATGACTACTACATAGTTGGTATTTGGTATCTATGACGGTGTCCGCATTGGGTATGAAAAAGTGGATTTTTAATGACTTTTCAGTATTCACATCTCAGATCTCACTTCAATGAAGGAGTGGGAGCGAGATATGAATACTGAAACGTCATTAAAAATTCACTTTTTCATACCCAATGTGGACACCGTCTATGTCCATATCATTCACAGAAAAACAATAAAATAATGGTTTATCATTTTTTCTCATTCATTGTTTTTTCAACGATTTTTTTTATACCTATATACTCGTACATATGTAGGTATTTACTCGATAAGAAAAATAAAAATTATATACACGTAAGTACATATTATTATGTGCATAAATAGTGTAAAAAAAACTAATGCAACCAGTGATAGTCAGGGGCGTCTTTAGACTATTGGGGGCCCTGGGCCCTTATGGATATGGGGGCCCCTTGAAAAAGTTTATTGAAAACTGTTGCGATTTATAAGTTTTACAATAAAGTTCTGTAAAATCTAACTATTAACATTCAATTATTTGGGGGGATATTAAAAAGGATGGAAAATTCGTTCGTATTTTTGTCTTGAACAAAAACAGTTTTCTAGCTAAAGACAAATTTTGAACATTTTATGACTAAAATTCGATTAAATGAATGTTATCAGCATTTTTCACGTGACACTCAATACTTCTTTTTTCGATGGTAAAAATGTGGTTTATATCTTTTCTCTTTTATCCTTTTGCTTTCAGAGCAAAAATATGCATTGATACTTCTTTTGGTCGATTGTAGAACGATGTCTGAATAACCAGCAATGGAAAAATTACGTTCCCATTTTTGCAAATAAAATTCATAAAATAGAGAACATAGACTTTTCAAAATACAGTTTTTTCACAAAAATTCTGTTTATCAAAATTGTGTTTTTTTTCAGTTCTGTGTTTTGTCTGTTAAAATTCTGCTGTCATTTAAAATACTAAAAAATAAAGTTCTGCCTATTCTGTTTTTTGCTCAATAAACTCATATTGTGTCTGTTCGCGTACCTCCCAAAACTATGAACATCTTCGAATTTAGTCCAAAGTTCTTTCAAAGCTCATATACAAAAAATTAAAGTTTTCGGAAGTAGGTACACGAACAGTCAATCAATTAAAATTATCAAAAGTCTGATTCAATTTGGTGGGAACATAGCATAATATTACTGAATTTGAAATTCAAGCGTTTCATATTTTTGGAAAACTGAGATATACTGAAGAATTTAAAATAGCATCTTAAATAGATTTTGACGAGTAAATGTAAAAGTAAAATACAAGAGAATCGGTTTTTCTTAAAAAGTTAGCTACAACACCTTTGTACGTATAACCTCAATTATTGTTTTAGACAAACAAAAGAGCAGTCTTAAAACTAAAAAAAAGAAATTTTCCCAATAATTCATGGTAAGGTAAGTATGAGAAAGTAGCTTTATAAAATGTTGCCAATAACAAAAAGAAAAAGCGTGCGGCCGACTGGATGTATGGATAAAATGTGCCTATTAATTGACTCTGAGTCCCTCCGTTAAAGCAAGGGGCACGCGAATAAAAAAGAAATTAAGGCAATTCAGTCATAGCTATTGCTAGTATCTTCCTAAATTTGGACAGCTCCAGCTTTAGCTTTCTTTTATGTGAATAAAAAAATGTTGATTTACCTTAACTGTTTCCTTGCTCTTTATGCTTTTCATGTAAAAAAACAAGTCAAAGCCTTCTTGTCCAGTAATCTTGAAACTTTTGTAGCTTTTACTATAACATTCAAGCATAAGCTATTTTTTATCTCACAAATTGGAGTTTAAGCTGGAAAAACAAGCTAAGCTACATAAATTTACCTTTGGCTGAAACCAGATTAAGCACCAGTAAAGGAGTCTGAAGATCGATAGGGCAGAAAAGGTTTAATAGAACGATCTACTTTCAAAAAAAACAATGCATGATTGGATCGAACAAACTTGCTCCTAGCGTTCAAGGCTGCACCGTAAAAAAATCGTTTTTGAAGTTTTTTTTGAAAAAATAAAACAAAAAGTACATATATTTGTTTTGTTTTGAGTTTTCAGAATTCGTTTCATATATTTTTATTTATTAAACAAGTTAATCAATAATCTATTTGAATATTTATACTTCCACAAACGTCTTGTCAAAAACATAACTAGACAAACTACTAATAATTGTCAATCATGTCATTTTTCTTTGGTCACTCCTAGTAGTCCTATTTCACTCCTTTTGAATTCCAAAAGTTTTCCAGTGGGTTGGCTCATTGCAGTTATGTTTTAAGACTGTTTTTTTACTTCCCGATTTCAATTAGGAGAGTCAGAGAGCACACCTATACACGTAAACATATATGTAAAGTCATTCTTCGGATTACTTGTCCGAGAAATAAATGTTTGAAAAAACGTTTCTCATATAAGGCGGTCGTTTTATACTTTATTAGAAAATAACAGTAGAATCAACAGTACTCTGAGCGCTAAAAAAAGCATCTACCAAATCGGCAGGAAGAGAAATATCACTGTAAAAATTCCGACAGAAAATAGTTTGTTTCCGTAGCAATTTCGTAGGCACTGATATATGCATAATTCAAAAACCATGAAGTTTACTCAAAATATGCATATTCTTGTATAATGTTTTCCCTTGGAGGTGGCAAAGTACTTATGAGTAGATGAAAACCCTAATCTAGTACTACCAACTGCACATGCTTTCATGAAAGCAGTTTGATGTGTTCCATTGAAAAAATCTAGGAAAGTACTTGCAAGTACTTCGCCACCTCCAAAGGAAAATCCGTTGAACATTATTCATACTATAGTACTGAAAAAGGAGCTGTTAAAAAAGAGTACGCCAATACTTATCTTCACTCTTTGAAAAAAAAAAAAAAAAATTGAAATTCATCTGTCATTTTACCGAGCAATTGGAAAGTGTGTTGAGATTTAAAATCGTTAAAAAATTGAAAAAAGCTTATTAAACTAAATAAAAAAGTGTAATATAATAAGTGTAATGAGCACTTACAATACTTTACTAAACAAAAATGTAAAAAAAGCACGCGGTGCTATGTTAAATCCTACAAAAATGCCTATAATAAAGAGTACAAATGTTTCATTTCACAAGTTAGTTTCTTCTTATTATTATTCTTACATAAAGCAATGTGAAGTGATGTGTTTTAGGTTATCATCATCATCGTGTCCTGTAACCCCGGCTGGGGCATAGGGCGTCAACAAAACGTCTCCATCCTTCACGGTCTGCTGCAAGGTACTTTAGCTGTGGCCACGTCTTTCTCTGGGATTCTGCTTCCGCTAAGACAGTTGATTTCCATGTTGTTCTTGGTCTTCCAACCCGCCGTGCACCCTGAGGATTCCATTCAAAGGACTGCTTTGCAATTTCATTGTTTGGTTTCCTCAGTGTGTGACCAATCCAACGCCATTTACGCTTTCTTATGTCGACGTCCAGCCGCTCTTGACTTGTCCTGCGCCACAATTCCTCATTTGATATTATTTGTGGCCACCGAATCTTTAGGATATGGCGAAGACAGCGATTCACAAAAGCCTGCAATTTCTTCGAAATGATAGACGTGACTTTCCAGGTTTCACAAGCATATAACAGCACGGATTTGACATTGGATTCGAAGAATCTCAACTTAGTGCGTAAGGAGATTTGACTTGATTTCCAGATTGGGGACAGAGTACCGAAGGCAGCACGAGCTTTATTTATTCTACTTTTAACGTCCAGATCCGTACCACCGTTTGCAGAGACAATACTGCCAAGGTAGTTGAACTGTTCCACTACTTCAACTGGCGTCTCCTGTAGAATAATACGCTGCTGTGTGGAGCGGCCTGTGAGCATTATTTTTGTCTTTTTGCTGTTTATTCTTAGACCACTCGACTCTCCCTTCACTTGCAGTGTTTGGCACATCCCGTTCAGCCCACTGATGTTATTTGCCAGTAGACATATGTCATCGGCATAGTCTAAATGACTGAGCCTTTCGAACGGTCTCCATTGAATGCCCTGTCGCTCTGCTGTACCTACACTGGCCGTCAATACGTCGTCCATCGCCAGCAGGAAGAGAATTGGCGATAGAACATCCCCTTGTCTCACACCCTGTTGCACTACAAAGGAGTCGGATAGCTGCCCGTTGTGCAAAACAAAACACCTTGCGTTGTTGTAGGACTCTTTAATAATGGCAACTATTTTTGGTGGAATTCCTCTACCAAGCAACGATCTCCATATACATTCTCGGTTAACTCGATCAAAGGCTTTCTCAAAATCCACGAACATGAGGTAAAGCGGTGATTGAAATTCCATCGACTGCTCGAGGACGATACGCAGGGTGTTGATATGGTCGACACACGATCGACCACTGCGGAAGCCAGCTTGATGCCTCTTGAGTGTAGACTCGATTCTCTCCTTTATTCGCTCGAGAATGATGGTTGCCATTAGTTTTGGGAAAACGGACAAAACGGTGATACCACGCCAATTGTTGCAATTCTTTAAGTCACCTTTCTTTGGCAACTTAACAATCACACCATCCTTCCAATCCCTGGGATAGCTTTCGTTTTCCCAAATGTTTTTTATCAACGGATGTAAAATACTAGCCGCTGTTACGGGATCGGCTTTCAGGAATTCAGCTGGTATTCCGTCCAGTCCAGCTGCCTTGTTGTTTTTGAGGAGATTTATTGATGTCTGGATTTCCGATTCTGACGGGGGTTCGATGTCAATACCCCTATAGGACCTGCGCATCTCGTTTAGTTGGGGCACTTCAGCACTCTGCTCAACTGAATCCTCATTTAGCAGGGCACAAAAATGGTCCTTCCATCTACGAAGCTGATCCTCAATTGATACCAAAAGTGTGCCATCCACATCCATTACAGGATGATTGGTGTTGCTTTTTTTCCCGATAACATCTTTGGCTATTAGGTTTTAGGTTATACCATAGACTAACTAATAATAAAGACAGGCCGCTTCATATAAAGAAAAAGGACCCGATTTGAGATTGCCTCCACCTAGATTGCCTCCACTTCATACATGTTTTGTACTTGGCGAGAAAAGCTTTTGTTTCATATGAAGCTTTCAAGTTGCATCGAACTGAAATTCATTTCACCACTATCGCAAGTGTACCTGTTTTTGTTGTTAGTTTTTGGGTATTTTGTCTGTTTTTTTTTTTGTTTTGCAATTAATGAAGGTTGTGAAGCAGTGGTGGTAGTTTTTTTGTCTTCTTAGTTTGCTCTAACTTAAATTTAGCTTGTGTGTGTGTACACTTCAGGTAGGTATATTTATTTCATTCTTGTTGATCTTGGCAAGAATTTTCGTTTTTGGGTTTTGATTTGGTAGGTTTGAAGGAAAAATTTGTTCTTCGAGGATTTCTCTTTTTTCACGTTTGGGGGTGGATGTTGAGAATATATGACTGTTCTGAAGTAATGGTAGACTTGGTGGCGGTTGTTTCATTTATTCTTTTTTGTGCGCTTGCTTGTGTACTCTTCCATATAGGTACATTCATAAATATAATCTCGATCTTCTAGTAATGACATAAGGATTTTCGTTTTTGGTGGTTTCGAGGATTTCTATACAGCATTATGAAGGAATATTTTTTTTTATTTTATGCATTTATTTATTCAGTACCGAAATAAAAAAATGTTAAGAAATACAGGTGAATAACATACCTTATCTGTTAAATTGCAAAAATAAACTTACCGAGTCGAGGAGTATGTTCGCAAATGATGTGTATAACATTTCTTTAAATCGAGTAAACTTATTGTAAAGTTAAAATGCTTTTTTTTTTACATATTTAAAGCATAAATAAAGATTCATTATTTCTATACATTCATGTGTTTTTGTTAAAATTTTCTAGGGAAATGCGCCCGAAAATAGCCACATTTTCACTCTAAACGAATTTGCACTTCTCATACTTAGTAATTTATCATGTTCACTTCAATCATTATAGTTTTCTAAAAATATAATCCTTGTTATATTATCATTCATTTCATACCTTAAAAAAGAATTACTGAAGTTATAAACCATTTCCGGAGAGCTTATTCGTGATATTCCAAATACTGTATTTGTACCTAGTTTGCAAAATTTTGGGTTGAGTAATTTTCAAAAATCGATATAACATCATGTGGTTAACCAAGAAATATGTCTGATACACCAAAATAGCCTGTTATTAATCAAAATTATTTTAAAATACAAATTTTTAAAATCGTAGCGTTTCTCGACTTTTATAGAATTTAATGCAGCGGGATCGAGATTTTTTTGATTTTTTTTTTTGCTTTACCTGGATCAAAATACAAATTTACTTGCAATTGATTAATATATTGAAACTTAACGGTGGAGCTTGTGAGCAACACACATAAACATACTCGTATATGTACGAGTATAATCAAATTTTAGTTAGGTTATGCAAAATAGAATTTTGGAAAACTAAAATCATTTGGTGGGTGTGGTCAACAGATATGAACTATATAATTCGCTGGTAGGAGGTGGAGGATTAATTTAGCAGTTTTTGAATGTATGTAAATTATCTTTAAAAAATCCATTTTCTTTTCTTTCTATTCGAAAATACTATTATTTTGGATATTTAAAGCATAATTTAAGATTCTGTATTTTGTTTAAGATTCATTTTATTTCTTAATATTCAAGCTTACTATTGATTTTCAGGAAAATGAGCTCGAAAGAATTGATATTTTCTCTGTAAACCAAGTTACACCTCATACAATAATTTCATATTCATTGGAACTATTACAGCTTTTATAAAAATATAAATGATAGGTATAAGTATAAAATTTCATCGAATTTATCGTTTTTATAGAATAGAAATTTGAGTTGAAATTAAAAGTCATTAGAAGCTCAAATGCTTAAATATTATTCAAAAAAAAATTTAACACTTAAAAAAAAAAAAAAAAAAAAATACAAAAAAATATAGGCACGAGTATAACTACCTATGGAAACAGAATTGAAGAACTAAAATTAATAAGAAATAAAAAAAAAAAAAAACACTTAAAACATAAAATAAAAATATTCAGAACCTCAAGAATTAAAACTATAAACAAATAAAATAAAATAAAAACGTAAAAAAATAAGAAAGAGTAACAAAAATGAAAAAAAAAAAATAAAAAAGTTGCATAAATAAATGGTGCATAAATAAAAGAATGGTTATTCCAGCTGAATTGAAATGAGAGCAACCATTGCTTTTTGCTTATTTTCCAAAAAAAAGAAAAATGAAAAAACGAAAATGAACATACTGGTACATAATGAACATACCTTTAAAATTTGAGACCTTTTTGTTCAAAGAAATTGCTCATTCAACAAACAGTAATTTAAAAGGAATATGTAAATTATCGATTTAACTGAATTAAAAATATAACAAAATTAAAACCACTTAGCAATCTTGAAATTAATCAGAAAAATAATGCCGACAAAAAATTAAAACTCAAAAAAAAAATATTTAAAAATGCAAAAAAAAGAAAAACTAAACTACAAAAAAACAAAAAAGGTAAGAAAAAGACGAGAAAAACATAAAAATGAACTTTTCGAATAGGATAGCAAATTGAGAGCAAAAATACGAATAATTTCTCAATTTTGTTTACTGATTAAAACTGAATTTCTATCTACATGCCAACTTTCATGAGCAAAGATCTGTTAGAGTAGAGAAGTGCACTAACTATTTGCCTCAATTATTTAAATAAATCATTTTTTATTTAAATAAAGAAAGGTTCTCTACTTTCAAAATTTAAATGGAAATGGCATTAAATCATACTGCTATTTTGATATACCTATCATAAGAAATAATTTCACTATCAACATAAGCTGAAATAAAAAAATTTTTCTATATCCGTTAAGCCAATAATGGGAAAATTCAAAATAAAAAACATAAAATATAAAAAATGTCTTTTTAAAAAGTCTTGTATTAAGAAACTGCTAAATTGATCCTCCTTATGGCAAACTATATGGGTTATATATTTCAACCACCCCCCCACCAGATGGTTTCATTGTTTTATTCATGAAGTCCTAAGAAACGTGTTGTTGCTGTGCATTGCTCACAAGCTTAAGTATTAAAATTGAATTCAATATTACCTTTTGTTTTGCTTCATAAAAGTTCAATAAAACGCATTGTGTATTTTTATTTTTATTGTCTATGCCTATATATGCATATCGAGGTCTAATTTCCTCATCTTCAGGCTTGTTTCACACATATTCGGTTTCATTCGGTTCAGTCTCTATTCGGTTCGGTTTCAGTTTTGTATTTTCACACATACGGTTCCTATAAGGTTTGCATTCAAATATATCAATTTTTAATTCCAAAAATTTCAACATACTTCAGGGGGTCAATTCTCGATCTGTGAAACTGTGAAGTGATAAATATGATAACGCCTCCACGCCAAATGCGATTCTCCAAGTGTGAAAAAATGAAAACATGTCAAAATGTTTTCATATGATGATTCGTTTATCACAATCATTTCCTTCTGTGAAAACCTGTGAAAAGCAAAACGATAAACACAAACAAATTGTGCTCATTTGATACACTCAAGTCGCCATCTTGGCCTTTCTATGACGTCACAATCATCTTTTTCTATGAGCAAGTGGTAGCATTTTTCATGTTAGTACTTTTTAGTACTCACTTTGACAGCTGATTTTCATAACGAGTTCGGGAATCGCCTTGCGCGCGTTTGTGAAGTGATAAAACGATAAGACTCTGTGAAAACTGAAATGATAACTTTGTTTTCATTTCACAGTTTCATAGATCGAGAATTGACCCCCAGCACTATAGTTGTTAATTCCAAATAAAAACGAACAAAAAAAACCTTATACAACCGAATATTTGTGAACGATACGATAAGTTTGTGTGCCCTTGAAACCGAATGAAACCGATTCGTGTCGAGGGGACGTTCGGTGCTATTCGGTTTCTATTTATTTTTTATTCTTACCGTTTTCATCGGTTCACACTTATCAGGTCCGACCGAAAATGAACCGAATAGAGACCAAACCGAATGAAACTGAATATGTGTGAAACAAGCAGGGTCATACGGAAATATTAATAGAATTATGTATAATGTATATATTGAACTTTTTCAGAAAGTTCTAAGAAAAGTTTTCATATATATAAAACATTGCTGTACATTATTGCTCACATGTATCGATAAAATTCGAGATTTGGAAAGTCATACACAAGCTCTCCCAAAATGGCTTATAACTTCAGTAATTTTTTTTTTTCTAACAAATGAGGTAGGTATCAACTAAAAGATAATATAAAAAGTTTATATTTTTATTAAACCAGTAATATTTCGAATGAATATGAAATTATTGTAAAAGGTGCAACTTGGTTTATAGAGAAAATACCACTTCTTCGAGTACATGTGCCTAGAAAATCAATAGTTTACTTGAATTTTGAGAAGATACAGATTCTTAATATAAGCTTAAAATAATTAATAAATAACATTTTCAAACAGAAAGCATAGATAATGGATTCTTAAAGATATTTACATACATTCAAAAACTGCCATTTAAATCCCCGGTACCGTGACATAAGGCCAAGTGACATAAGGCCAAATTTAAAAGTTTGGCCTTAAGTCACTTTCCAAAAGCGACTTAAGACCAAGTTTTAAGAGTTGGCCTTATGTCGCTTTTACAAAGTGACATAAGGCCAAATTTGTTTGTGACTTAAGGCCAAACCTAAATTTTTTTGTAAAAAAAACAGTAATTTTTGGAAAAGAAACTTTGCATACACCCAACCTTGCACCCACCCCAAATCCTATAGTGAGCCCAAGCAGGGGGGTTGCAGGGGGGCAGCATGCCCCCCGATACATACCTCACTGTTTATTGCGAATTTTTAAATTTCACAAACCTAATAAAACCTCTCCTTTATTTGGTTTGTGAAATATAAAAATTTTCAAATGAACAGTGAGGTATGTATGGGGGGGGGGGCATGCTGCCCCCCTGCAACCCAACTGCTAGGGCTCACGATAGGATTTGGGGTGGGTGCAAATTCGGGTGTATGCATTTAAGAAACTGGATTTAATGAAATTTTTCAATGAAAAATGAAAAAAAATAACAGGTACGCTAGTATTAAAAGTGACACAAGGCCAAATTGGCCTTATGTCACTTTGTATAGGCGACAATAGGCCAACTCTTAAAATCTGGCCTTATGTCACTTTTGTAAAGTGACATAAGGCCAAATATTCAAATTTGGCCTTATGTCGCTTGGCCTTATGTCACGGCACCTAAATCCCCCAACCTGTGAATTATATAGTTCATATCTGTTGACCACACCCACCAAATGATTTTAGTTTTCCAAAATTCTATTTTGCATAACCTAACTAAAATTTGATTATACTCGTACATATACGAGTATGTTTATGTGTGTTGCTCACAAGCTCCACCGTTAAGTTTCAATATATTAATCAATTGCAAGCAAATTTGTATTTTGATCGAGGTAAAGCAAAAAAAAAAAAATCAAAAAAATATCGATCCCGCTGCATTAAATTCTATATAAGTCGAGAAACGCTACGATTTTAAAAATTTGTATTTTAAAATAATTTTGATTAATAACAGGCTATTTTGGTGTATCAGACATATTTCTTGGTTAACCACATGATGTTATATCGATTTTTGAAAATTACTCAACCCAAAATTTTGCAAACTAGGTACAAATACAGTATTTGGAATATCACGAATAAGCTCTCCGGAAATGGTTTATAACTTCAGTAATTCTTTTTTAAGGTATGAAATGAATGATAATATAACAAGGATTATATTTTTAGAAAACTATAATGATTGAAGTGAACATGATAAATTACTAAGTATGAGAAGTGCAAATTCGTTTAGAGTGCAAATGTGGCAATTTTCGGGCGCATTTCCCTAGAAAATTTTAACAAAAACACATGAATGTATAGAAATAATGAATCTTTATTTATGCTTTAAATATGTAAAAAAAAAAGCATTTTAACTTTACAATAAGTTTACTCGATTTAAAGAAATGTTATACACATCATTTGCGAACATACTCCTCGACTCGGTAAGTTTATTTTTGCAATTTAACAAATAAGGTATGTTATTCACCTGTATTTCTTAACATTTTTTATTTCGGTACTGAATAAATAAATGCATAAAATAAAAAAAAATATTCCTTCATAATGCTGTATAGAAATCCTCGAAACCACCAAAAACGAAAATCCTTATGTCATTACTAGAAGATCGAGATTATATTTATGAATGTACCTATATGCAAGAGTACACAAGCAAGCGCACAAAAAAGAATAAATGAAACAACCGCCACCAAGTCTACCATTACTTCAGAACAGTCATATATTCTCAACATCCACCCCCAAACGTGAAAAAAGAGAAATCCTCGAAGAACAAATTTTTCCTTCAAACCTACCAAATCAAAACCCAAAAACGAAAATTCTTGCCAAGATCGACAAGAATGAAATAAATATACCTACCTGAAGTGTACACACACACAAGCTAAATTTAAGTTAGAGCAAACTATGAAGACAAAAAAACTACCACCACTGCTTCACAACCTTCATTAATTGCAAAACAAAAAAAAAAACAGACAAAATACCCAAAAACTAACAACAAAAACAGGTACACTTGCGATAGTGGTGAAATGAATTTCAGTTCGATGCAACTTGAAAGCTTCATATGAAGCGAAAGCTTTTCTCGCCAAGTACAAAACATGTATGAAGTGGAGGCAATCTAGGTGGAGGCAATCTCAAATCGGGTCCTTTTTCTTTATATGAAGCGGCCTGTCTTTATTATTAGTTAGTCTATGGTTATACCTAGTCCAGTCAAATAAGCAAAAAAAAGGGGTTAACCTCGGAATGAGAGATAATAAGCTGGAAACTCGTATATACCTTCATATTAGCGTTCTAAAAGCTGTCTCAAAAGTCTCATAAGATCTCGTGTCTGTAACGTCAGTTATTCAAGGTCAAAGGTAACAAAAATCGGTTTTTCGCGATTGTGTTTGTGTATTTCTTCTTCTATGTTTTTACTTGAGTTATTGTAGTGTGTGTTTTTTAGAGCATATTTGATAGAAATTGTAGTAGATTAAAGGAAAGTCTCAGGATTTAGTTAGCAAAAGGGTAAAATTGATTATTGGTAGCATTTTGTTAAAGCTACACACTTAACTTTGATCTTAAAGTTAACTTATAATGGACATTAGTGTTTGGTTATTAGTAAGGTCCAAAGAAGGGAATTTAATTAACCCCTACAGCGACTATAGGAGATCAGAGTTAAAATCTGAAAAAAATTAGGGATTTTTTTTTGCTTCATTTTGAAAAAAAAGTAAAATTGTCAAATTTGGTTTCCGAATTTCTAATATAGAAACTATTCCTGCTTAATGATTAGGAATTCTAATCTTGTTAGATATAGTAACAGTGTTTTTTTTGTCAAAAAATCCACGTAAGTTGAACTGAAATTAATACAAATTGTGTATGATAAGGCCCTCACTATGTCACTGATGAGACCAAGTGAGTAAGCCGGATGAAACGCCAATTTGTAGGACTAAAGGCCATTAAAAGCTACATGTTTTGCATCAAGAATAATATGGAATATGCCGATCCCAGTCTCATTGGTTGTGGCTTACAACTTTGGAAAGGTGTTCTTTAAGGGTCCTGTTGAATCGTTCAACCATCCCATCATATTGTGGATGAAGCGGTGTTGTCCTAGTTGTTTTTAATTCCAAGAAGTGATGAAACAAACTTCCTGAATAATTTTGGACTCGAAGTTCTTTCCTTGGCCTGAATGGAGTTCCTCAGGTACACCACACCTACTTTACCCAGTTGAAAACAATCTGATCCGCGACTGTTTTAGTTTCCTGATTTGGGATGGCAAATGCCTCAGGCCACTTGCTGAAGTAGTCCATTGCTACCAAGTTGTATCGGTTTCCGCTTTCAGTTTCTGGAAAAAAACCTGCATAGCATCTCTTGCAATCCTCTCAAAAGGCGTGCCCACATTATACTGATGCATTTTACTCTGGACTTTTCTGCCTGGTCCCTTGCTTGCAGCATAAGTATCATATTTTTGACACCAGTTGTGTTCGATCATATATGCCCACTGAGTGAAGAGAGTATATCAGCGTACCACGGTTGCCGCTGTGCGACTTTAGTCGCACTTTGACCCCTTTTATTGCATCATGCGACCATGAGACGACTTTTTAAAAAACTAGCTCTTTTTACCCTTTTTTAGAAATCTTGCGACTTTTCTGATCCCATCTCAAAACTTGAATGGACAAGGTTAAGCTCTTGCTCTATTCTTAGAAAAAAACTTTCCGATTTCCATTTAAATAAAAGAAGAAAACACATGTAGGTATATGATATGACTCAGAGCAGAGCATGGAACTGTCAAACAAAAGTTCTGTTTCTTTTTTAGCTCAGACATATTTTTTTTTTCCGTGGGTAGGTGCAAAACCTGGATCAGGCTCTATGAGGACCGGAAAACGCGTGCTCATAGAAGTGTGAGATTCTTACTACACTAAAACCACCTCCACTTCCCGATTGCAACTAAGTTGAAACTTATCTAGCAATTTATTTATAACGAAATTAAGTAACGTGTTGCAGCTTGCAGGTAACTTTCCGGTGAAATTTTCTGCTTATTCCGCGATTTTAAGGCGGTTTTGTGTTCACCGCACCAAGTCGGAAGGTTTTGTTCTTTGCAGACGGCGTACTAAATTTGACTCGTCAAGAATATCAATAATCGTTGGATTAGCGTGATCTAATAGCCGATTTCTATGTTTTCGCGCGAAACTCTCAATTTCGTCTCGAACCGTAGGAATCCCGAGATCCCTGTGAAGATCTTCGTTTCTTATATACCATGGTGCATTTACAAATGATCTAAGCAATTTATTTTCAAACGTTTGTAAGATATTTAAATTTGTATCGCAGGTACAACCCCAGAGTTGTATACCATAAGTCCAGACAGGTTTAAGTACCTCTCAATTACGTCGGTTATCCTATGCACTTGATCAATGGTCGAATGCTTTCTTCTAAATCCGAACTGATGTTCAGGTATTAATTGTTTTTCTTCTATTATCGGCTGCAGGCGAAGGAGTACTATTCTTTCAAAAACTTTTGATATTACAGGAAGAAGCGAAATCGGTCTGTAAGACTTCTTTTCATGAGATGGTTTTCCAGGTTTCAAAACTATTATTACTTCCGCAACTTTCCATTGGCTCGGAACATATTCTAACCTAAGGGCGGCATTTATTATATAAAGAAGGTTGATCAAACCTTTACGAGGAAGCATTTTTAGAATTTCTGCCGTGATTAAGTCATAACCTGGAGCTTTATTGGATTTAAGCTTCTATATTTCTCTTTTTAACTCGGCAAGTGTAGCATTTCCAATTCTTCTTAATATCGCCTACAAGATCTTCTCTGCCGTACTTTGTGAACGCCTGAAGCCATTCGTCAACAACCTGATAGGTCCATATCAGTGTGGCTTTAGGCCAGGGAAGTCCACCATCGACCAAATATTCGCGCTACGGCAGATCTTGGAGAAAACCCAGGAGTTCCAAATCGATACCCACCACCTTTTTATCGATTTCAAGGCCGCGTATGACAGCATCTATAGAGACGAGCTATATAGAGCAATGTCTAGTTTTGGCATCCCTGCCAAACTCGTCCGTTTGTGCAGGATGACGATGGAGAATGCACGCTGCTCCATCAAGGTCGGCAAAGACCTCACCGACACCTTTGATGTCAAAAAAGGTTTTAGGCAAGGCGACGCGCTGTCATGCGACTTCTTCAACATCGTTCTTGAAAGAATAGTGCAAAACTCTCACGTCAACACCAGAGGCACAATCTTTCAAAAGTCCGTCCAATTACTCGCTTACGCTGACGACATTGACATAATCGGACGAACAAAGCGTGATGTCAGTGGTGCTTTTGTGAGCATTGAGAAGGAAGCCAAGAAGATGGGTTTAACGGTGAATGAAAGCAAAACAAAATATATGCTGTCCACAAGAAAGGACACCCAACACCGACGTCTCGGACAGAACGTCACTATAGACAGCTATAATTTTGAGGTAGTCAGAGACTTTGTCTACCTAGGATCCGCTATAAACTCAGCGAACGACACCAGCGCTGAGATCAAACGAAGAATTACTCTTGCCAATCGCTGTTTCTTTGGGCTAAGAAGGCAATTGAGAAGCAAAGCTCTCTCTCGAGCAACTAAACTGTCCCTGTATAAGACGCTTATCATCCCGGTCCTGATGTATGGTGCAGAGGCATGGACACTGCTAACAGTGGATGAGAACGCGTTAGGCTGTTTTGAGAGGAAAATTCTCCGGGTGATTTTTGGTCCCGTCTGCATAGATGGGGAATGGAGAAGAAGATACAACAACGAACTGTATGGGCTGTACAGCGACACCGACCTAGCCACAAAAGTGAAAAGCCAACGACTGAGATGGCTGGGTCATCTAGAGCGAATGGACACCAATGCTCCGGCCCGGAAAGTCTTTGAATCTAACCCCGTGGGACAACGCAGTAGAGGTGGACAGCGTAAAAGGTGGCGCACGCAAGTGGAAGAGGACCTCAACCAACTTGGCGTGCGAAACTGGAGACAGCTAGCTAGAAACCGAGCCGGCTGGAAGAAGCTTGTTGGTTGAGGCCCTGGTCCACCCCGGACTGTAGCGCCACCTTAAGTAAGTAAGTAAGTAAGCATTTCCAATTATGTAGCTGTCATTTGATGTTAAATTCATATTAAAATTTTCGTTGAGTACTTGTCCATCGAAAGGCTTAAATGTTTCCTCCAGGTAATCGGCGAATACCATAGCTTTTTCTTTGTCACTTTTAGCCCATTCATTTTGGCCTTTCTTAATAGGAGGCGCTGGAAGCTTTGGTCTTTTTGTTACTTTTATAGCTCTCCAAAGTGAGTAATTAGAATCTTTTCCTGCTGTCAGATTTTCGAGGTAATTTTCAACTTCACCGTTTTTGAAATCTGATATTCTCGTTTTAAGCAAATTACACAATCGATTTAAATTAGCTTTGTGTTGAGGAGCACGGGTTCGCTGCCATTTCTTGCGTGCTTTCCTTTTCTCTTTCACTAAATCTTTTATTTCTTGCGGATATTTTATATCTTTGTGGCGCGGCATTTCCCATTGATAAGGTGTGTTATTTCATGCGGCCTTTTGTATCATATCAACAAAGGTATCTACTGCGTCTTCAAGTTCGAGAGACGTTTGTAATGATATTCTTAATTCAACGCTGTCCTCGATATCTTTCTTAAATCCATCCCAGTTGGTTTTACCGTTTGTTAATCTGGGTGGTTTTTCAATTTTTATAAGACTTTCGCTCGTATTGAGTATGATGGCAGAATGATCCGAGAAGAGATCAAAGCTCTCTGTAATTTCAACATAGTTAGAGGGTATTCCTTTTACCATATATAAATCGATTAGGTCAGGTATTTTTGACGGATCAGTTGGCCAGTAAGTTGGCTTTCCAGTTGAATGAAAATCGCAATTATTTTCCATTCCTGCCTCATATAGCATTCGACCTTTTTGAGATATGCATCTTGAGGCCCAGAAGGTGTGTTTTGCATTAAAGTCACCACCAACAATGAAGTTTGGACTTAGTGACTTTATCAGTGTCGTAAATTCACTCTTATCAATTTTGCAACGCGGAGGGCAATATATTGAAGAGACATTGAGAAAAATATTTTTAGTTCTAACCTGAACACTACTCAATTGCATTGATTCCACCTCTATTTTCAAGCCTATTGAGTGTTCAATGCACTCTTTTATATATAACGATGATCCACCTCTTACTTTGTTTGACGGATGAACAGCGTGGTAGTCATGAAACCCGTGGATTTTAAGATTTGATTCATTTTTTGCATGCGTTTCTGATATCAAACATATGTCGATATCATTTTCCTGCATAAACATCTCTAATTCTCCTAGTTTTTGCCATAATCCGTTGGCATTCCATGTAAGAATTTTAAGTTTTTCCATCATATATTTTTTGAAAGAGGTTTGGGTCGAAAACAATTTTCGAGCTTACTTAACCTATCAAAGATAAGTTTATTTGTTTCACATTGTTCTTCAAGTTTCGAAACCGGATCTGTTTCAGTATCATTATTAACGGGTATATTTTTGGCCGCTATTTGGGCATATGTTTCTGTATTACCTTGCTTTGATATTTTGTCCGTAGGTTTTGACACTGTTTTCTTTTCCTGATTTAAAGCTTTCCCTGATTTAAAAGTCTTGGGAGTTCCGTTTTTAATTAGTCTTGGTGGTTTTCTTTGCGTTTGGGCAGATTTTGATCTTCGCTTTTGCAATTCTTTAGCTACTTCGCAGCCCCTATAGTTTGCCGGGTGATTTCCATTACAATTAATACACGTTGGTGGACTTTCACTTTTACCGTTGCAGTCAGCGGTTAGATGTTTTCCGGCACATTTTACACACCTTGGCTCTTTTTTGCAATAGGTTTGGGTGTGATTGAATTCTTGGCAGCGTTTACACTGAGGGACTAACCTTGTGCTCTTTCTTAGAGGTTCGATCTTGACTACGATGTTTAAAATTGTTTTAATTTTATAAACTTCATTTATTTTTGCAGTCTCATCGAACGACAGTATAAATAGTGGAAGGCCACGTTGTACCACTGTCGTTTCGCCCTCTTTTTTCTGTTTCTCTCTTTTGACGATGTTCATTGCATCTGAGATATTGAAGTTGCGCTCTTTTAGATCACTAATGATATCGTCTTTTGAACATGATGCGTGTAAACCTCTCGCCACAACACGTAAGGGTCTTTCTGACTTATTTTCATAGGTATGTATACCATTCTACTTTTTCTTCGTTTAGTTTTCGCGACAGAAGACGATAACTTTCAGGGTCTTTCACACATACTTTCCATTTGTTGTTATTGAGCGAAATAACTTTAAAAGACGATGGTAGTAATGCCTTTAATATGGTTTGCAACTTGTTATACTCCGCAATACCGATAACATTTATCGGTGGCGGGGGCCGCTCCTTAACAGGTTTTTCTTTTACTGTCGCATGTTTTGGTGAGACTATTATTTCAAAGGACGAGGCTGCCTCAGGTGAAGAGCCAGCTTTACGCTTTTTACTTAATAGTTTTTTTGAGGACTTTTCCGTTTCACGTGCTAGCTCTTCTTCGTCTGTTTCATATCTAGAATTATTGGCTTGTGGCAAGCTAGCTTTGGAGTTTATTGGAGAACTTTTGCCTTTCAACATCTCATTTTCTTTTCGAAGAAGATCGACTTCTTTCTTTAACTCTTGATAAAGTTCCATTACTTCATCAAGTCTGCGTCGAAGTTTGTTATTATCTTTTTCAAGATTTTCTGTTTTATCTGAGTCTTTTTTGGCGCGAATTACGTTTTTCCTAACTCCAAGAGTTTAAAAAAAACAACTTTATTCTTTGAAGTTCTATAATCAAATGCACAGTGTTAAAGTTTTATTTTCATAACCTGGATAAAATAGATACATACATACATATGGAGTATAAGGTGTGAGAACGTAAACCAAAAGAGTATCTCACACCTGAATTTAAGGTTTTAGTTTACATTGGTTGAAAAAATATTTAAATGAAAATAATTATTTGATGACGATGAAAATAATATTTGATTACAATTGAAAAGGTTATGATTACATTAATATATTAATATATATTTATATTATATATAGATATACAGATATACTGATACATAACTCCTCCCGCCTAAGTGTGAAGTGACGGCCATGATAATGTTACATTATCATTCGGAACTTCTTGGTCCATTGCTTCCTCTTCTGGATTATTGTTTCGATGACGTCTAAGGTAAAGTATGGTTGCAATTAAGATAAAGATGATGATTATGTAGATCAAAAACTCTGGTCGGTGGTCTGGCATATCATTGGTCAAGGTGATAACTTCGGTGTTAGTTATTTTGGTTGCTTTCAATGTACTGCTATTGAATTTGTCTATTGAATGAAGAGAGTTATTAATTTTGATAAAAATTGATGGGATAATCTTAATTTGATCCCAAAACATAGTTGATTTATTTTTGTAAATGACATTATTAATTTTTATTTCACATTCTTCATAATGCAAAAGCAGGGTTCCGGAGATAATTTTGTCATCGATTCCGCATGTTGAAGTCATCTTTGTAGTGGGGGAATTAATTAAAAGTATGAATCCTTCTTCTGGTTGGGTGATACTACTGTTGATGGTTGTTTCAATGACGTCACAGGTTGCTTCTTTGTGTTGAATGATTTTTGGAATGCATCTATCGGAGGTCAGGTTCTTCAGCTCTTCTTTTGGACAGTAAAACGTATGTTCAATGGATGTACAAGGTTTGTTCATATATTGGATGAAATGTTCATTCATAATGACATAGGATTGATTTAAATTTATATTGAGAGTTTCATTTATAGGGAGTTTTATCAAATGGTATAGGTTAAAAGGTTGTTGGAGAAGGATGGGTAGTTTTATACTGAAAATTATGTTTGTATTATTATAATAAGCTTGTAGAGATAAAAACTCATAAAGTTGTTCATCAGAAGAAATTTTAACATTTTGTAAATTCATATGTTCATGTATCAGATCAAGCATTAGGTATTTCTGAATGTTCGTATTGAATTTTCGGTGGATGTCTGTCGTATTTAAGAAGCTTACACTTTTCGCAGTTATTAATTGTTTTGGTTATTTTCTCTTTCATTTTGGGAAAGTAATAAGTTCTTCGAAGATGGTTAAAAGTTTCATTGATGCCACGATGATTGCTATCTTCATGGTATTTGTTAATAATTTCATCTTGTTGGTCGGAATTAGTAACATCGTTTAATTTTTCTGTACATCTAATAAGTTTAAATATTTTATTACTTGCAAAATATTTTGAAAATACATGTTGCACTAGTCTGAATGTATCATTGTCAGTATAAACAGCTGTTAGTCTTTTAGGGTTGAGATATTCTTTTAAAATTGAAATTATAACAGATTCTTTGTCTAAGTCAGGTTGTCTAAAAATGCGTCTATGTTTGGTCTCAAAGAGAACATTGTAAACCATGTTTGGTTTCACTACACAGTTAGTTTTGTTCAAAACTAATTGTTCAGTAAACTCATTAAGTGGTCTTTCAGAGATGTATATGCCATCGTTTAGATTTTCAGAAGCAGAATGAACAGTTGATATATTAGAATTATTTTCTGATAGACTTGCATTATTTTGAACAGATACATTTGAGGCTTGTAAAATAGAGTTCGAATCATTAGATTCGTTAAAATGAATTTCTATCCGACTTAAGGCATCAGCATTTGTGTTTGATTTGCCTTTTTTATACATGATCTCATAATCAAATTCTTCCAATTTTAAACGCCATCTCACAAGTTTTGAATTTGGTTCTTTGAGGGAAAACAGCCAATTAAGAGGCTTATGGTCCGTTATGATTTTAAATTTACGACCATACAAATAAGGTCGGAAATATTTGGTCGACCAGACAATAGCTAGGAGCTCTTTTTCAATTGTACTGTAATTTTGTTCCGAACTCGTGAGTGTTCTTGAAGCGTAGCAAACTGGTCTATCAGATCCTATTGGGCCTTGACTAAGTACTCCTCCTATTGCGACATTACTAGCGTCAGTTGTAAGATTAAATTCTTTAGTAAAGTCGGGATATTGTAATAAAGGATCATTACTTAGAATGTCTTTGCAATGATTGAAACATTTTATATATCGTTCGTTAAGAACTATTTTATTTCCCTTTTTTAAGCATTCTGTTAAGGGTTTCGTAAGATTTGCAAAATCTTTTATAAATTTGCGGTAATATCCAAGCAAACCCAAAAAGGATTTTATTTCAGTTTGAGTTGATGGAATTGGATAATTTTTAATTGCATGGATTTTACTAGGATTCGGTTTCACACCTTCAGATGTCACTAAGTGACCAAGAAATTCTACTTCTTTGCGTAGGAATTCTGATTTGTCCAATTGAATCTTAAGGTTAGCCGATCGTAATTTTGAAAAAACCTTTTCTAAGTTTTCCATATGTTCTTGTAAAGACGTTGAATAAACGATAATATCGTCCATATACACAAGACACACTTTACCTATTAATTCACGCAGAATATTATCCATTATTCTTTGGAATGTTGACGGGGCATTTTTGAGTCCGAAAGGCATTCGGATATTTATTTATTTATTTATTTATTTAGCTACAAATTCACATGTTATTAGCTTTGAGATTGTAAAATTCTATATAAATCTTTTTTTAAACAATATTTTGATACATTAAAATCAATAACATTAAAATATTTATTAAAAGCTGTACATGCAGCAAACAAAGGTTCATGAATTCCATAATTTGTTCTATTAAATCTTTCATGCAAAAAATCTATAGATCTTAAAGATCGGGGATAAGTATTTAAGTTGAGTTGAGATAATAAATACTCGGAATCAATTTTTTATACTCGTAATGTCCATGATCAACAGTAAAAGCGGTCTTTTCTATATCCCGAGGATCCACTTCGATCTGGTGGAACCCAGATGCAAGATCCAAGGTGGAAAAATATATAGATTTTCCAAGCTTGTCTAATACCTCTGTTATGTTCGGTAAAGGGTAACGATCGCCAATTGTTTTATGATTTAATTTACGGTAGTCTACAACTAGCCGCCATTTCTGAATACCTGATGCATCACGTTTCTTTGGAACAATCCAAATAGGGCTGCTCCAAGGAGAAAAGCTAGGTCTTATTATTCCTTGTTCCAAGAGTTTTTCAATTTGAGACTTTATCTCTTGTTTATGTATTTCTGGATAACGATAAGATTTTGTATAAATCGGAATATCATCTGTAGTTTGAATACGATGTTTAATTGTGTTTGAAAAAGAAAGTTTTTCACCTTCAATGAAGAAAACATCATCGTATTTCCTGCATAACTTAAAGATTTCTTTTTGTTCTTCGGTGTTGAGATGTTCGGATCGAATTAATTTTGTTATATCCATTAAGAGTGATATATCTTTACTGTTTTCATTAGATGGGCATATACTAACATGGTTGATTTCTGTAAAGTTATCAAGGTTTTCTACTGGGATGGGCTGCTCTACAAAAAATGTTTGTTCTGAGTTTGAAAAATTACAGACTTCAAGTTCACTATACCAATCTTTGGAATGATAGATTCCTTCAGGGATTTCTAAGTGCTTATTAATTTTTGTAGGTTTTATATAAATATCTCCATTTTTGTAATCTACGGGTAATTTTGCTATTATTCTACAGTTTGCTGGAATGTTATATACCTTTGATATTAAATTTGGTTTGAATAACAAGGGAATAATTGAATTTTTAGTAATTAGTATTTTGTTAGGTAAATCTATGGTTGCGCCAAGTTTTTTAAGAGTTTCTAGACCTATTAATCCATCAAAATAATTGTGAAACTTAAAAAGTAAAAATGTTATAGTTTCGTTGCTATTAAATTCGGGAAATGCATTAAAAATTATTTTTTTGTTAAGTGTATGAGTATTAAGGACTGTTTTAATTATAACGTCTTTAATATTTTCATGATATTGAGGATTTGTATATTCAGGGTTAATGAAATTTGCACAAGCACCGGTATCTATTAAAAACTTTAATTTTTTACCATATGGCGAACCTATACTAATATATGGCAATTGATTATTTCCGTGGTTATTTAGTTCTAAGAAATCAAATTGTTCTCCGAGGCTTTTAACTGAAAATTTGAATCATCAAATTCTTTTATTTGATTTTCTGATTGGGCTTCTGTATGCAATGTATTACTGTTGTATTGATAATAATTATAATCATCATCTTGCTGAACGTAGTAATCTAAATTTGGTTCATAATTATTGTAATTGTCAAAACTTTGATAATAATCACATTCGTTGGTCTCGGGATCATATTCTAAATTGTGTAGGGGAGGGTGGGGTTAAAAGTAACAGGGGTAAGAAGTAACAGCTAAAAAAAACAGGGTTCCTCTCAATATTAAGAATCGCGTAAAAGAGAAAAGTGTTAGTTTTTTTCATATCTACCGGCATATCTTCTTCAGTTGCCGATTAGACGTCAGCGGGAGAAGTTATGCTAGTGGTGCCCAAAAAATGCAGGTTTGTAACTTTATTTTTGTTTGTTATTTTTGGTCTATCTCTTTACACGAAAGAGATATAGTGCTGAGTGTTTTTTTTTTGTATGCATTTGTGTATTGGCTGTAATTGTGTGTACATGTTATGTGTATGTGAATTTTAGTTATTTTTCAATTGTTTTCTCTGTGTTAAATTTCATGCTGGGGCTAGTTGTAACATTTTTCCGGGGCAAGTTGTAACATGCTTAAACCTACCCCGTTTAATTTCTCCATTACCACCACCAACACCAACAGAACAAAACGGAATAATATCTGCTTCTTAACAGCCTACAACCAATGAACAAGGCCCTCAGGCAACTCCATCACAACCATCGGGACTAAAAAGAGTTTCTTTTAACCCGGAAGAAATTAGGCCTTATCCAAAGGCCCAACCGCGAAAAAAAATAACTTCGAGAAAGTCAAGGAAGTCTGCCATTTTAACTGATACCCCGGAGAAACAAACACTTCTTGAAGAAAGGAACAAAACCTTGACCAAAAAGGGAGCAAAACTCAAGCAAAAAAAAAATAGATGAGAAAAAAGTTTTAGCCTCAAAATCCGAAGAAGAAGATGATCAATATTTGTGCCTTATTTGCTGTGAACCATTTTCTCAAAGCTTGCCTATGGAAAAATGGTTGCAGTGCATATTATGCAAGAAGTAGGCGCACACCAAGTGTACAAGAGGATCCGTTCGCTTATATGTTTGCCTGAACTGTGACTCAGATGGAGATTCCTCCTAATTTGTTTTCATTCAACTTTATTTAACTTTCTTTTTGCCAAATGAATTGTGATTTTTTGTTTTTACAATCTTATTTATTTTGTATTGCAACAAAGGCTGTTTGTTTTTAAATCAAATAATATAAAATAATTTTTGGAATATGTATTTAAGTTATTAAATGAAAAATTATGTTTTTTATTATTTATTATTACTTATTAAAATTAAATTAATATAAAAAAGATTAAGGTATTAGGTCTCCTTTTTTCTTAAGTTCTTGTTACAACTTACCCCGTTATATGTTACACTTTGCCCCATAGGCGGGGTAAGTTGAAACAACACGATTTTTTTTTTGAAAGTCATATCTTTGCACATCACAATTAAGTTTTGCTTAACTTTTTTGATGAATCTTGTAGTTAAAACATGGCTCTTTAATTTAAAAAAGGTTTGGTTGACTTATTTCTAAAGTTGTAGGAGGACCATCGGTTTTAGTAAAAAGTGTTACTTTTGGCCCCACTCTCCCCTACTTCTTTAATCGAATATCTGGGATTAAAATTTGATTGATTGAAATTTCTTTGGTAGGGATGATTCTGAATAGGAGTTGGGAGTGTTCGGGCTTGGCCGCTTGCAACTTCCATTGGAGTCGAATGAAGTTGTGGTCTATTGAAATTCGGTCTAGGAGCAAAAGAATTTTGCAATGGGTAAATTGGTTTGCTTTGTAACCCAAAAGTTCTATTATTTACTTGATGCTGTGGGAAAAATGGTGGCCTTTGAAAGGTTTGTTGGTGTGATCTGTACTGTGGTAATTGGTTGTATTGAAGGTTTTTAAAAGGATGTTGTGTGGAAGAATTATTAAAATTAGGTTGGATTGGCTTATTAGGTCTGGAGAATAACAAATTAGAACTCGATGAAGGTTTAATCAAAGAAAAATTTTGGTTGTTCATATTTTGAGAAGGTAATTTGTTTTGAGTTATGGAATGTTTCATATAAAACATATTTTGTTCTTGAACACAATAATTAAAGGCTTCTGTAAGCGTTTTAGGCTTCATTGCACGAATTGTTGAACCTAATGGTTCTTTCAATCCGATTAGGAAGGTATTTAGACACATCTGTAAAAAGAGATTTTTTTGCTGTAACAACTGTTGATAATTTTTCATGAATTTGAACATGGTTTACTATCGTGGACAGTAATTCTACTACTTTCGCATAAAATTGTTCAATAGTTTCTGTTGTTTGTCTAAGACCGTGGAGGTCTCTTATAAGGGATGTTTCATTTCTCTTGTCTGCGTAATGTAGAATGAGATTAGCTTTAATAGTATCCCAATTTGTTGGGGTGCCATACATATTTAGTACTTCATTGGCATCTCCCACAATTTTGTTTCGGACAGCTCGTAAAATAACATTCGCATACGGTGTCCCATCTATTTGTGGTAATAAAACTAATATTTCCTCTACGTTTTTAATGAAGTCATACAATGACCTAGGGTTACCATCATAGTGTGGTAGGTCCTTTATAGCGTCCGGAATGCGGAGACTATGAAATATAGCGTTCACGTCTGGAGAAGTTGAGATTGTTGGGTTAGACATTGTTGTGTTAGCAGAAAGATTTGGAAGGTCTTTAGTTTCTGTACTGATATGATTTTCTTCCAAAATTGTTTTTGATTCGTAGGGAGCTGTATTAGATACACGAAATGGTTTATCTTTAGGCATATGTAAAAAAAATATTTTTTAGGACTAACTTTATAACTTTTTTCTCTAGGCTTAAATTAATTTATTTATTATTTATATCTTAATTAAAAGGCAATTTGATTAAGGAAATGAACAATATTCATCAATACAGAACTCACATTAATACAATCCAGTAGAACATTGTTTCCTATCCTGAATTTCGGTCTGGTATAGTTCTTCTTTGTTGTAGCAGGTTCCTGGTTTGATGAAAGTGTTGTACTTCTGTTGTTACGTAAGTTCTTTGTTTCTTTTTCACAGTATTCACAGCTAACCGGTGTCTTTAATTTTTTTTTTTTTTTTAAATATCCACAATAAACCGTTGTGATTTTCTTATTTTATTATTCACTATTTACAGTAGTGTTTTTTGATTTTACACAATAAACCGTTGTGATTTTCTTATTTTATTATTAACTATTTACAGTAGTGTTTTTGATTTTACACAATAAACCTTTGTGATTTTCTTATTTTATTATTCACTATTTACAGTAGTGTTTTTGATTTTACACAATAAACCTTTGTGTTTTTCTATTTTATTGTACACGATTAACTGTATTTATTTTACACAATAAACCGTTGTGTTTTCTTGTGAAAAAAAGAAATCCGCACGACTGCGCCAATTACGTTTTTCCTAACTCCAAGAGTTTAAAAAAAACAACTTTATTCTTTGAAGTTCTATAATCAAATGCACAGTGTTAAAGTTTTATTTTCATAACCTGGATAAAATAGATACATACATACATATGGAGTATAAGGTGTGAGAACGTAAACCAAAAGAGTATCTCACACCTGAATTTAAGGTTTTAGTTTACATTGGTTGAAAAAATATTTAAATGAAAATAATTATTTGATGACGATGAAAATAATATTTGATTACAATTGAAAAGGTTATGATTACATTAATATATTAATATATATTTATATTATATATAGATATACAGATATACTGATACATAACTCGCGCGCTGGCGTGACGGGTGGACTCTTTTGCCCGAATTTAGATTGTTTTATACTCGATTTAGATGGTGGTGATCGAGATACCCTTGCACTTTTTAGGAAGGGATTTATTAAATGCAATAATTGGCTCTCCCCAGAATCCATAGAGCCGACCTCCGAAGAGGGTGGATTTTCCAGTGAACCTGGACTGCCACCTGGGGTACTATATCTTATTGTTTTGCTCATTGCATAGTTTTGTATACATCAATCTCAGTATACGGAGTTTGGATTTTAGTCGCCTCTTACGACAGGCATGCCTACCTCGGGTTTATTCTTGCCCCTAACCCGCAGGGACATATGAGAGCATAAAAGTGTGTTCCTTTTTTTCTGTCAGAGCAAGCTCAGAGCTTGCTCAATTAGCTCAGGATTAAATGACCGAGCGAAACGCTGAGCGAAGCCAACTTCACTCATTTTGTTAGTGATACAGTCCCTGGACACTCGCCCGTCAGTTGTAAAAAATTGCAAGAAATTTCACGTTATGTAGCAAAATCACCTATGAAATGACAGTTCAGTGCTCAGTGTGTTTCACAATTAAATCTGAGGAATCTGCTCATAATCTGCTCGGAACTCTGCTTTGATCGCTTAGCCTCTGCTCAGAGCTTTGCTCAAAGCCAAAAAAAGAAAAACGACATATGATTTGAAATCGGCTTGGTTCATCGGGATCGCAGACGGTCAGTGGAATTGAGTCAAATCCTGCTACCTCTATATTTTTAAAATCCAATTCGATTTTTCTATGTTGTGCATATAAACGTACAGTAACTGTCCAGTAATTAAGTTTTGAAATAATCCGAACATTTTTTCATATTTGCCTATATGCAAAGAATATAAAGTTACCAATAAATCGCATCTCATACAAATTTTGACGGGTTCCAATGTTCTATTTAAAGTGAACCGTGGATGTGAAGAAGCAAATTAATTTTAAGACTTAATATTTTTACGAAAACTATACAGATTTAAATGTGTTTGTGAAGGTGAATAGAATTTGAATGAATATATGATTTTTTGTTATCAAATTTTTGTTTACTGCTATTTATCAAAAAATTTCTTAGTGCGACTTTTTTTTCCTCGTGACCCTTTTTTATGCGACCTTTTCAAATTCCTCAGCGGCAACACTGCAGCGTACTAGTGAAGGAGCCTTCCCGCAACAGAAAGCTGACATTCATTAATTTGGATGACTTAAGAATTTTCGCCTTCATAGAGTTCACTTTTCCGGGTTCCACAGATTTTATGCGTCAGCTTCTGTGATCGTAGTTATTGCGGACACGGACCCACACTTTCCAACAACTTTCGATAGCTACCCAAATAACCCTTTATTTTCGTTCAAACGAAGGTAGAAAGCACCACTGATCTCTATAATACACTGGATAGTGTATCGATACAAAAAAATGCTTCCATTTGAAGAATTGTTATATTATGAAGCTGACCACTTTTTTGTATACCAGTATAACTGAATAACATGTAATACAAAGATAATCCATTAAGAAGAGATAAAATCTCCGTTCGTTTCAACCCCCGAGATCTGTTTGCTAACATTTGTTGTGTTCGTAATTTCATTTCATTCACTAATCGTTAAATGAAACGGAATAACAAACGTAAAGAGTGTGACAAGGAGGTAAAATCATAAAAAAAAACGCCGAATATGTAATCGCATCCTCCTCATCATAATTATTCATTAGCTGTTTTGCTCAACTTGTTTGCAAACTGCAATGATTTATCTCATTCCACGGTAATTATACTAAAAAAAAGTACACCAAATGCACACAGTGAATAACTTAAAGATAAAAAATAATAAAACAAACTTCCACAAAAGTTTTTATTTTCATATCATGGTCTGTTTCCCTTTTTTTCAGAATATTGACATCTGGAAATAGGAATGAGCGATTTTTATCGATATTAGCAAAATATCGATAGTAAAGATTTTGATGTTTTGCAACATCGATATTAACATCCAAAACATCGGCCTAAAAAATAAACAAAAAGTTAGTACGAAAATTATTGATTCTGCTAGTAAAATGTAGATGGAGTGACTTTCATAGTTTTAAAGGCATCTTTAACATTTGGAATTTTTTGAAAAAGGAAAATATCAAAGGTTCTCCCCAACCAAACAGAAAAATTCAGAACCACAACGAGACTTTCGATGTGCAAAAAGGCACAGATATAATTTTACACATGAAGTGCCTATCAATTTTGCTTCCATTAAATTTGTTTTGTGTTCATTTGTGCAAAAGAAATATTTTTACATCGATACTCAAGCATTAATATCATCGATGCTCAGCAAGACGTCTTTTAAACTATACAATTTTTTTTACACAGTTTTGTAAGCAAAAATATCTTGCAATATCGATAGATAACAGTTTACACATGGAATACTTGCAATATTGCTTCTAGCCCGATAAATCTAGGAATTCAATCAAAGTTAAATGAAGTACAAAATGTTTTGATGCAGTTTTGTTCCAATGATAGGTAAGAATATAAAACCACAGTTTTACACCAAAATTTGTAATGGCGTCTAGGGTAAAATGGGGTAAAACTGAAAAAGGGCCAATTCTAAACGGGAGTTTCTAGAATTTTGTTTTGTTTTTTTGTCGATAGATGTTAAAAATATAAGAAAGTCATGCATATATTTTAAAATTCTAAAAAAATTTTTGAAGGAGTTATGATTGTTTAAAAGTTGAAAACAAGAAAATAGTTATTTATAAAATAATTCACCAAAAATCAGAAGTTCAACCGATTTTGATTAAATTTCTATTTTTAGAAAGATAATAAGAAAAAAACTTAACCATATTTAAGGATATTTTGATGCTCCTTTTTTACAATTTTTCTTTATTTTTTAAAAAACATGCTTTTTTAGTGTCAATTTTTGACACATTTTTGCCTATATCTTTCTAAGGGGGCGGTCTAAAAACTTCAAATTTTCACAGCACATACATAATATTGATTTAAATTTTTGAGCGAAATTTTGATTTTTCAAAATACCGTTTAACAGAGATATTTCCATTTTACAGTTAGTTTAAAAAACACATCATATGTCTGGAGTTTATGAATATATAACTTTTGTTTTTTTTTAGTTAAAAAGTTTAATATCTTTTTGTTATTCAAATATATAATACATAACTGTACATGCTATACAAGCTTCACAAATCGAGTCGAAAATCGAAAAAAATATCACCTATTTTACTGTCTTTTAAGGGTAATAACCAAAAATAATAATAATAAAAGATTATAACGGTTGATTTTTCGTGAAAATTTTGTCTTTCCAAAACTTAGGTATTTGCATTTAACAGTTAGTTTGAAGACAACTCATAACTCTGGAATGCAGTAGCGTATACAGGGGGGGGGGGGTTATATGGACTAAAGCCCCCCCGGGCTATATGGACAAAAGACCCCGGGCTATATGGACCCAATCCCTTCCCCACAGGTGATTTAAAAAACTCAAAGGGAGGGGTGGGGTCTATATGGACTAAAGCCCCCCCCCGCATCGAAGTTGATTCTTTAAAAAATTCATTTGAAATATTCAAATACAGCAGACGACACAAGGAATGATCAAAAATGAGTTCGGGGCTTTCTTGATCATTCCTTGAATATTTCAAATGAATTTTTTAAAGAATCAACTTCGATGCAGGGGGGGCTTTAGTCCATATAGCCCCCACCCCTCCCTTTGAGTTTTTTAAATCTCCTGTGGGGAAGGGATTGGGTCTATATAGGCCGGGGTCTTTTGTCCATATAGCCCGGGGGGCTTTAGTCCATATAACCCCCCCCCCTGTATATGCTACTGCATTCCAGAGTTATGAGTTGTCTTCAAACTAACTGTTAAATGCAGATACCTAAGTTTTGGAAAGACAAAATTTTCACGAAAAATCAACCGTTATAATCTTTTATTATTATTATTTTTGGTTATTACCCTTAAAAGACAGTAAAATAGGTGATATTTTTTTCGATTTTCGACTCGATTTTTGAAGCTTGTATAGCATGTACAGTTATGTATTATATATTTGAATAACAAAAAGATATTAAACTTTTTAACTAAAAAAAAAACAAAAGTTATATATTCATAAACTCCAGACATATGATGTGTTTTTTAAACTAACTGTAAAATGTAAATATCTCTGTTAAACGGTATTTAGAAAAATCAAAATTTTGCTCAAAAATTTAAATCAATATTATGTATGTGCTGTGAAAATCTGAAGTTTTTAGACCGCCCCCTTAGAAAGATATAGGCAAAAATGTGTCAAAAATTGACACTAAAAAAGCATGTTTTTAAAAAAAATCAAGAAAAATTGTAAAAAAGGAGCATCAAAATATCCTTAAATATGGTTAAGTTTTTTTCTTATTATCTTTCTAAAAATAGAAATTTAATCAAAATCGGTTGAACTTCTGATTTTTGGTGAATTATTTTATAGATAACTATTTTCTTGTTTTCAACTTTTAAACAATCATAACTCCTTCAAAAATTTTTTTAGAATTTTAAAATATATGCATGACTTTCTTATATTTTTAACATCTATCGACAAAAAAACAAAACAAAATTCTAGAAACTCCCGTTTAGAATTGGCCCTTTTTCAGTTTTACCCCATTTTACCCTAGACGCCATTACAAATTTTGGTGTAAAACTGTGGTTTTATATTCTTATCTATCATTGGAACAAAACTGCATCAAAACATTTTGTACTTCATTTAACTTTGATATATAGTCAAATTTTGTCTAGGATGATCGGGCTATTCTATCAAATCTGTTGACGATAATTTTTGCAGAATAACAATTTTAACATCGATTTCCACGCATTGAAGTAATATGTGCTCAGAAAGACCCAGTTTACACCAGTGAAAGTTTTTGCACACACCTTCGTGCTTTGCATTATCGATATATTCTAAAAAGCCACAGAAAACAGACATGAATTCCTTGAAATATTACTGCAAAATACATATATAATATCGATTTTCACGAATTTATATTATCGATGGTCAGAAACACGCAGTTTACACCATGTAAGTTCTTGCGCACACCTTCCTGTGAAACAAGATTTTGAAATATCGGTTTTCAAAGAGGGCACATAACAGCTTTACACATGAGTTGCCTTGCAATATTGATTTTATAAAATTTTTTGATATTCATTCGTGCAAAATACATATTTTAACATCGATTTTTACCCATTAAAATCATTGACACCGCTTACACGCAGTCTTAGCCCACGAGCTTCTGTGCACCATAATCAATTCGGTATTTTAAGTTGAAATACCTTGCTTATGACTTCTTATACTAAATTTTTGTTAAAACTTAAATCGATTTTAAAAAACTTAAGAAAAAATGGCCAGCACCAGAAATTTTGGAATCAAAAATACATTAGAGACTAGAGCATAATATGACGCATTTTGTACTTTGGTCAAACAAAAAACTAAAACAAAAATACCTGAAAAAACATCGATGTTAAGTAGCATCGATGTTTTCGGTTCGATTTTTATTGACATCGATGTTGGGTCTTCGATTTTAAAATCGATGTTCACATCTATGTTGTTTCAATATCGCTCATCCCTATCTGGAAAATATTTTTTTTTTGTGTAATTCAGACGTCAAACTATGAAGCCGACCACCTAATTGTCATCTTCAAATGGAAGCAAAGAAACTGTTATACTTTATAAGGAATACACTATCTATAGTCCAGTAAATAGAGAAATTTTACTACTGACCAAATGGAAAAAAATAGCGGCAGGCTGAAATTTTGCAGGTCAATTTAGATGTAGGTATACAACTTAAATCTAAGTTGGCGACCTCCTACCCCTTGCAGGGGTGGTGCCACGCCCACTTTTCTGCAATCATGGTTTATGAAGAAACGGCTCGACCGATACGAATGGAATTTTCATAATTTGTTAATAAAGTTGTAGAAAAAATTAAGAAAATTGTTAAAGTATAATCCACCCACTGCCACGCCCACTTTTCTTATTTCTTTGTTTCTCATAAACTGGTCTAAGGACTTCCATGAAATTTTAAGAGTTTGTTCTTATGTATGAGAAAAAGTTGTCAAATCGGTTTCAGTAAAATCCGCCCACTGGCACGCCCACTTTTCTCATGTCTTTGTCTCTCGGAAACGCCTCCTGCGATTTGTATAAAATTCTGAGAGTTCATTCTTATGTACGAGAAAAAAAATTAAAAAAGTTGTTTTATTTAAATCCCCGTCTTAGACTAATAGTATATAAATGTACAAAAAATGTACACAAATTTGCAAGAATTGCAGTGGGGAAATCTGCGACCATAGTCGTCGTCGACGGCGATGAAATTTCAATTGAAAAACGTGACGCTGGGCCTCTGATTGGGAATGAGAATGAACTACCAGGTCCTTCTCAAAAACGAAAAAAATATTAAAATATTAATAAGATTTTATGTAGATTAGGCCTACAGTGTACCCAATGTGCTGTTAACTACTCCATCTCCAGGGTGAAGTGGAAACGAGTGATATGCTTAATCAACACATTTGGATTTCCCAACCCCCTATGATACTGATGAATAATATTAATTGTTAGTCACGCTCGAAAAAACAAGATTTAAAAATTTTACACACTCCAAATAGCCGTCTTATAGAGACAATATTGAAGAAAAGTCGGAGTTTAGTGGGTGGATCTTACTAAAAGTGCTTTTTGAATCAATATATAATATATGTATACAATGATTGTCCATTTAGCAGCGAAATTAAGAACAAATCCTTATGCTATGAAAGAACTCAAATAACTGATTTTCATCAATCTGAAGACTTCGAGGCCTGATTTGGGTTTTTATTTTTTATTTGAAAACTAAATCGTTACCCCCTAATGCAGTTCGTAGAGATTAATAAATATACATGAAAGAGGAGCGTGACTGCCTGTGAGTTTCACAAAACCAAAAGTGCTTCTCAAATCTTTATATCACTAGTATGAAAAAACTCTCAAAGTTTTATCCAAATCAGTTTCTGAGAAATCAAAATAAAAAAGTGGGCGTGGTAGTGGGCAGATTTAAATGAAATTTTGTTTTAAATTTTTTTTCTCGTTCATAAGAGTAAACTCTGAAAATTTCATGCAAATCTTAGGAGCCATTTTCGAGAAAAAAAGAAAGAAGAAAAGTGGGCGTGGCAGTGGGCGGATTTTACTTTAACAATTTTCTTAATTTTTTCTACAACTTTATTAACAAATTATGAAAATTTCATCCATATCGGTGCAGCTGCTTCTTCAGAAACCAGAATTTAAGAAAAGAGGGCGTGGCACCACCCCTGCAAGGGGTAGAAGGTCGCCAACTTAGATTTAAGTTGTATACCTACCCCCGAAACGACCTGTAAAATTTCAGCCTGCCGCTATTTTTTTCCATTTACAATTCTAATTTTACTGTACTACTAGTGTATTATAGAGATCAGTGGAAAGCACATATTCTCCTGTATGACAGTCCGTTGATGAGTTTTCGTTGCCATAAACCATACGCTGAGGGAAAAATGAATGCACTCCGTACAGAACCATAAATGTAAATTGTATGTACCGATGTTTGCAAAGGATTGCCATCGAAGGTCTATTCACTAAGTAAAGTTAATGTGTACTAGTTATAATTCAAGTTATGTATCGAATAAAACTAACAATCTAGAGTACCGATTTGTGTATTGGATAAAGACGTAATATACTCATTACAAAACTATGGACCTGCTAAAGTCAAATATGTTTCGATTTAATAAAATTTAAATTTAAAAATTAAGCTTATGTGCTGAGTATAAGCAATGTGTACTAAGTCCATCTCGATATCTATTCAATAGAGACGTTTAATACCCAACACATATCAAGTGCCAGCCATCAAAATAAAAAATAATTATACTACATTAAGTTATGTGCTGTGTAAATACGACGTGTACTGAGTCTATGTCTACATTTATAGAATGCAGACGGTATATAATCAGCGCATATCAAGCGCCAGCCATCCAACAGTAAAAAACATTTGATACATAAAGTTATATACTGAGTATATGCAACGTGCACTGAGTCTATAGTGACATTCATTCAATGCAAACAGTTAATACTCAAGCGCCAGCCATCCACCAATAAAAAACATTTATTACATGAAGTTATGTACTGAGCAAATATGACGTATACTGAGCCTTTGTCGAGATTTATTCATTGCAGATGGTATTTACTCAGTTCATATCAAGCACCAGCCATCAAAGTATAGAAAACATTTATTACATAAAGTTATGTACTGAGTATATGCAACCTGCACAGAGCCTATGGTGATATTTGTTCAATACAGACGGTATATACTCAACACATATCAAGCGCAACCCATGCAAGTGAAACTGTTATAGGTTACATTAAGTTATGTGTTGAGTAAATACGACGTGTGCCATTTCGACATTTATTCAATACAGACGGTATATACTCAATACCTACACATGTATCTATTGACTAGCTACAGTGCTGAGTCCACGCAACTTGTACTGACTCTATGTGTATATTGAGCACTTCAGCCATCCAAGCAATGAGTTTCAACTTATTCAGTTTTGGCACCAGTTTTTTGTGCCCCCAAGTGGCCTGGTGGATGCGTGCTATCTTCGTGTGTGAAAGGTTCCCAGTTCAAATCCGAGTAAGTATCACAAAGTATTTTTAAAATAAAATAAATATCTAGAAAATAAACTTTCAGAATAAGGTGAAACGTTACAGAGGATTCTCTTAAATGTATGTAGTGAGGACATACACACATAGAGTACATAAACATATGGACTCATTACATAAATATGTACTCATTACATACAAATTGATCTGTCCTCACTATAAAGAATCTGTACTTATCACAGATAACCGGTTTGTTTTTAGTAAATTCATACATAAAATATTTATATTTATTTATTGAGTGCATAGACACTGTACTAATCGCAGAAAACTAACAGTTTTTTCAAAAAATGCCTAAATAGATTTATTTACATTTATTTAATAAGTGCATATGAGCTATACTCAGTACATCATCATGCGACAACCTACACATAATTATTTACTGAGTCCATGGAAAGTTTATATTTACGCAATGATACCAAAAAATAGTGCATAGAATCTATTCTCACTACATAATCGTATGCTGGCGTGGTACATATTCGTGTAATGAGTCTACAGAACTATTTAGTAGCTGCTTCACTGGTAATAGGTTTATGTTGTCAGTATATATTTCATTAGGTAATGAGTACAGAAAAGTATATGTGCAGAAAAATATAGGATGAGTAAATAAAATGATGTGCTGAGTGCATACATTTTTCCCTCAGTGTAGGAATTTCCACATTTCGGTACTTGAGAACTTCTATTTGTACTTGAGAACTTCCTTCCCGATATCAAGGATTACTTCGTGCTCTTTCATAAAGTCGATTGCAATGATGCATTTGTCACATATATCTGCTACCAGAAACAGATGTGAGAACTCCAGTTTGGCCAAACATATCGTAGGACGAACCTCCCCGTACACTGGCTGCCTCTCCTGTTGCAGTTTTCAGACGATAAGTGTTGGTGTTATGCAGCCATGTCATCTTCACCAAGTTCCTTCGAATAATGGACATAGTGGCATCGGTGTCGATCGTATAGCCACTAACTTCTTGCCGTTAAATGATGCTTCCATAGTCATGGCGAACGCTAATACTCCAGAAAGCTTTCGATTTCCAACAGTTAAATTCCTCGCTGATGGTTGATATCAGATACAGTACGGACAAATTCTTCTGTTGCGAATTGGTTGACGATTTCATCCCTTACGCCAAATGCGCCAACCGTTCAATGTCAGCTTGGAGCTGTAGCAATATTAAAAAGTGGCCAGGGATAAATAGATAGACAGACACCCCTACTGCAATTGTAAATTTATCTTGAGTTACATTCCACTTCTACTCTTAAACGATTCCTCCCTCAGTCAGACTCACTACTTTATGAATGCTTATCAGTTTAACATTGAGCCCAATTTCGAATGAAAGTCAAATACACTTTCTTTCTTAAATCGCACTGTACGAAAGTAGAATGCGGTATCTAGTTCTATTTCAAAAGATCTGTACTAGGTACGTATGTAACTACAAAAGAATAATACAAAATACAAAAAAATCACAAATTCAAAATAAATTTATTCAGCCATAAAAATTGTTAAATAGGTATCATTTATTCTTGAAAATGATTTTTTTGCTTGTGTTGCATGTGGAGAACTTATTTCATAATAATAATAATAAATCAATTTTTACAATCAGTTTTTTTTACAGCGTTTTCTTTGCTTTTTTAGGAATTGACATATATTTACTCTTTGCATAAATAGATAACAGCATTAGTAATTGTGATTTGTTTTATATTTTTTTTGTTAGAGTTTTGTTTTACATTTTTTAAGGTTTTCTTTTTTTTATTTATTATTTTTTTTGTTTCATCATAATATTCAATAAGAATGGGACAATATTTGATTAAGTGGACATTTTGGGTGATGTGGGGAGGGATTCACACAAACAAAAAACTTGGTGTTGAGTGTTTGCTTTGAATTGTGTTTGGTTCTTGCGAAATCGGTGTACAATAATTAATTATTATTAATTATTATTTTATTATGAAGTTGGATAGTTTAACAGAGGGGCAGTTTAAATATACACATACTCACATAATGAAGGTGTTTACATATAAATTGACATTATCTACTTTATATTGATTTTAGTTTACAATTACACTCATGAATCGCTGAATTTTGAATGCTTTGCGGTGAATTTATTAATAATTGAAAGTTGTTTTTGTGAAAACAAACAAATTGAATTGGTTAAGAATACGAAATGAAAAATTCCGAGTTTAATTTGCTAGTATTTCGTCAAAACTAGAAGGGTAAAGCGAAGACGGTCATGAAGAGGCCTCTAAAAAAATGCTAATCTGGGGTTTCATCTTATGTGATTGAAATCAAGTTTACTTGCGCTTTCATTACACGCGGAGATGTTGATTGAGCCATAGGTAGGTACAACTTAAAATCACAGTCTATCGACACTTCTGTTTTCTTTTCCGCTTATTTGACAAAGAACTTCTTTAACTAATTATAGTTAATTTCATCCCTTAAACTGTGATTCAATGACCTCGTCACAATGTTTCCTAAATTGTTCACAGGTCTCTTTAATTTCATCGTCAGACATTTTATAAAAATATACCAAAAATCCAACTTAGAAATTTATTTCCCGGTTTTAGTAATCAGTAAATAATGTATCCAATACATTTAACATTTTAACAAAATACTCTTAACATCAAAATCAAAATGTTGTTCGCCCCCTATATGTCAAGTCGTTAAGTGTCAAATTCAATTGAAGGATGGCTATAATGTTTTTAAATGGCTGAGTTCAAGTTGCAATAGGATAGCCTTTATATAGGTAGTGTTGGATTCAAGATTGACCACGGGTACTTAGAAACCCCAAAAGCTGGATTTACATCTTCGTTCTTCTTTCGGTGTACGTTGTTTCACTAACAACGAGTAAAGTTTATCCAAAATTCAAAACAGCTTTGAATTTCTTCGTTGTTCGTGTTCGGTGTTATCATTGTTCCACGTACGGGCAAAACCGAACAACGTACACGGACGATAACAACGAAGGTGTAAATCCAGCTTAAGGGCCAGTTTTTCAGTCCAGGGTTAACTCTGAGTTGAATCAGAGTTAGTTAACTCTGAAAATAAATTAACCCCGAATGAACTCAGAAACAATTTTTAGTTAATGATTAACTTTGTCATTGAGTTGTCAAAAATCTATTGTCATCGATGTGCGACACTATGGATATCACCTTTCTATGCTTTTAACGCATTACGGATGGCGCCACATCGGAACTGTATTCTGAGTAGCTTTCATTATCAAAATTAAGATGGTGCCACAGCTGAAAAGGCCGTCAATTTGATCCTGAGTTAACTCTCCAAATTAGGATTTCAACTGACTCAAAAACACGCTTATGGAGTTAACTCAGGTTTAACTCCGAGACTAAGATGATCTCGCACATGAAGAACTTGCCCTAAGAAAAACATTGAAATGTCCTGATTGATTTTAATGCCAAACTAGGAAGAGTACGTGTCTTTGGTGGCAAAATGGGAAAATATAGCCTGCACGACACCAACTCCGCGATTACGGACTCATGTCAATATTTTGGCGAAAAAAACATTTCCCACGCCAATTCTTCATACAAATTATTGAAATTTGGTACACTTATCGATTTGGGGATGCTGAATTTAGTGGAATTGCCTATTTTTTCTACTTCAAACAGGGGCTTCCCAATTTTGGCCTGAACATGATACCAAATTTCATAAATAAGAAAAAGTTTTGTCGAAGTCAAGAACCGAGTCAAGTTTATGTTTGAAATGTCCTAAATTCTATGGGCATACCTGTTAGCACACTTAATTTGGGCCGTAGCTTTATGAATGAATGAGCTTGGAAGTTGCATTCAAGTAGGGAACCGTCTTATACTCTGACTTTTGTATGTTTGTAAGCAAGAAAAATTGTCACAGTAAGAGGTTGAGGTAGATGCTTTCCTGAAATCTTCTCTCAAGAGGACTCTCTTCTTTTCCTAGAGTATGATTCTCGCACAATTCCTAAGTTTTGATGTTCCCATATCACGGTTAAATTATTCACTTTGTGGGCAAGTTTGGTCACTTGTTTTACCAAACAATATTTAATACTGTCTTACCTGGGCGAAGCGCATTTGGACTAAATGCTAAAGTTCATGCAAATTTTTAAAACGGAATTTAATTCAATAAAGTCCACAAAAATAAAAGCAAAAACAATTATGCTCTTCTTGTTTGTGTTTTTCTTCTTCATATTCCTGACATTTAAAAGATTCATCCAGAATAGCCCAGGAAAAATATACAAAAAAAAGGCCAAGGTATACACCGAAAAACTTGTATTTTCGAAATTCGAACATTTTTAAAACAGCAATATCTCGTAACTGAGCACTCGTATCAAAAAAGTTATGATCATACTTCTTGTTGGAAATATGACTATCTTAACAATCAGCATAAATTAATTTTCGACAACTTCGTCATTTAAGACAAAAGACGTAAAAACCGGTATTTTTGACTTTTGACCAATTTTAGAAATAGTAATATGATTTAAATGATCAAATTTACAACAAATATTAAAATGTTTTCTTGTAGAGAGTCATATAATCTGTAAATTGTGTACAAAATTTTTTGACCAAATTTGTTGTTTAAAAGTTGTAGGTGAAAAACTCATATTTTGAACTTTTCACCTTTTTGAAGTACTAATATCTTCTAACTGCTCACTCCTATGAAAAAAGTTGAACAATATTTCTTGTAGACAAAATAATAACACATAAAGCAGGTATAAATTTATCTTTGACAACTTCGTCATTTGAGAGTAAAAAGCAAAAAACCAGATTTTGTAACTTTTGACGAAGTTTTTAATATAGTGATATCTTTTGAACTATCACTCGTAGAAAAAAAAATATATTTTCTTGCAGAAAATTCAATAGTGTAAAAACTTTGTATGGAGTTGTTTTCGATAGCAATCACCGTTCATGTGTTACAGATGAAAAACATACATTTTCGTCAAATAACGTTTTTTTAAATGGCAATATCTCCTAAACGATCAGTCGGAGAAAAAAAAGTGCGTTAACATTTGTTATAGAAAATTATATGATCTACAATATATGATTCTTTATACCAAAATAAAGATTATTGCATTTAAAAACCTTCACTTGGATTTATTGCACAGTGAAAATACATTTTGCCTGGGCTAAGAAATGCAAAGCTTTTTAGCTATTTCGTATACCAATGGAAGAGATCCATGAGTTTCCATACGATCTACGTTACTTTGGATGTTGATAGAGAGACCAAGTAACTTTCCTTACTACTGAAGTTTGAAATATTTCAATTCTATTCTAGCTTCCAGTCTCCATATCTCACAGTCGACCACAGTCGACTTACCTACATATAATACTTGATTCGAGAACTTTGATTCATCTATAATTATTTTCCGAATAAGAACTTCGCATAGTTTTAACAGTTATTGCAGCAGCTGTTTTTCCTTATGTGTTAAAGATATTTGAGGCTTCATTTCAAGAATGTATGCGACTCAGATTTACTCCCAAATATTCAAAACTAATTCTCCAATTATCCAATTATATCAGCATAGCTATCAAAACTACTCGTACATATTAGTGAAAACTCATTGAAAGCTCCTATATCTTGATTGCTTCTAGAAAAGCCCTGTTCAATTAAGAGGACATTTTGGTTAGGTTCGCCAATCAAAACACTCAACTTTAGAATTTAGGGTTCTTTGGGGACAACGGGACACAGAGCTCCAAAGTGGGACTGCCTCGCCACAATCGGGACGAATGGTCACCTTCAAGTCTAGTACATGCCTACTTGTGAATCATGTCGTGAATCCATACTAAATTTGCATTTTTGTTCACCCGTGAACGTCTAGAGGTTCTCGTGAAGCTGTGCGGAGACATTTTTGTTTACGAGCAATTCCCGTGCAAAATGTACGGGAACTCTTGGTGAACAGTTGAAAGTTCGATTACAAAAGAAAAATTCCTCATTGGAGGCATTGTGGTTTTAAACGTCAAACGTTCACAACACATTCGCAAGTTTGTACCAGTGAGCAATGTCAAAAAATCACTTTTTTCATTGGTGATTGTTCACTTCATTAGGAAGCATGTACCTACTAGGCTTAAGTACCTATGTAGCTAGTCTACACCGGTAAACCAGAGATTATTGACGACTTGGTAAACAACATTCGACGCGTCCCCAAATTCTACAAATAGTGAAGAAAATTGCACAATAAGTGTGAGCGAGAGCCAGAGCGAGACCGATTATTTGCTCACAACACTTAATTTTTAGATATCTTGACATTTTTACTTTAAAACTCACGACACTATATTGTTTTCTATATACAAGATTCGTCTTTGCCGTTTTATAATACGATGATATTATATTTCCCAACATTTTTCTTTTTTTTTTATTTGTTTTTATTAGTTATTATTCTTATCATTTTCGTTCGCATTTAGTTTGTTTCTATCTGTCGGTGTTCGGCGTTTTGATTTTGTCACCCACCAACAAACCAACTTTCCAGCACTGACTGGAAAGATTATTTTAATGTCCGATGGCTGCATTCAGTGCTGCAAAAAAGTAGCTCAGTTCTTCTCGACGCTCAAGACTGCTTTTAAACGATGCATATTCTTGCGATTTTTATGCCATGTTTCCACCAAAGGATTATCTCAGTTCAGATTTAATAAATCTATTTGGTGTTTCACCGCAGAAAAAGATTTAAAAAAGATTTACTTTGACAACCTCTTTTAAAATGCAAATGGTGTTTCATTTTTTCTCATAAAGAGGAAGTGAGATAGAATGTTTCCTCCGTGAAGAACTGAATTCAGCCATAAATGAATCCTTCAGCGCCATACAGGAATAGGTTAGTTCGATTTGTAAAAGTATTTGTCCTAGGAAGATTTAACAAGATTAATTTCTAATCTTCAAGATTTACGAAATAAATTTGTATGGTAAATCTTCAAGATTTAAAGGAGATTTGTGGTAAATCTTATTAAATCTCAGATTAGCGTTAGGTGGAAATGTAGCATTACTTAATGTGGGAGTGCATCAACAAATCGTATGCAGATACCCTGGCTCATTTTGTTATCGAAAAATTTTATGAAAATGCCAATTATGGCTATAAGTTTTCACACCTTTTTGTCAGGCTGACTAGCAGACAGTGGACTCTTATGCTACATTTCCACCTAGCGCTAATCTGAGATTAACCTTAAATCTCCTTTAAATCTCGTAGATTTACCATACAAATTTATTTCGTAAATCTTGAAGATTAGAAATTAATCTTGTTAAATCTTCTTAGGACAAATAGTTTTACAAATCGAACTAACCTATTTTTACATGGTGCTGAACGATTCATTCGAGACTCGCATTCAGTTCTTCATTGTTTCACACGAATCAAACATTCTGTCTCATTCGCACTTCATAAGAAAAATTGGAACGCCATTTTCATTTTTGAAGGTGCTGTCAAATTTAATCTTTTTTAAATCTTTTTGTGCGGTGGAAACACCAAAAAGATTTATTTAATCTAATCTGAGATATACCTTTGGTGGAAACATAGCATTATAAGAGATCGATAATAGCTCTGTTTTTATGCAATCCCGAAGCGAATTGGATGAAAGAAACGATGTCGGTGCTCATCAATTTACGTAGAATTTTGGGTGCATAACTTAAGCACGGAGAAAACTGTCTTACCGGAATTAATTACATACATGTTGCCGATAGTTTGAATGAAAATTCCAAGTTTTTTTCTGTGGTAGCGTCGGTAATCCCCGGTGTTGTTTTTTATCGACTGATTTCATCCATGCTTGCAAAAAAGCTAGAAGTCGTCAACGTGCTTATAACTAAAACGTTTGTTGTGTTATTCACATCGGTAACACAGTTTTTCTCCGCATTTAAGCTAAGCGCTGATAATTATCTTCGTTTAAATTAGCCCGAAGAGGTTGTTCTCAACCTGCGTGAATGACTTTGTAATCCATAAATCGCATGCCACTTCTCTTGGTTCAGCTTAGCCCCAATTTTATGCAAACGTCACTTTTGCTACGAGCTGTCAACACAATGACAAGTAAAATTTTAGTGTCTACTAAACGCCGGTAACTTAGTTTTTATCCGTTTTTAAATTAAATGCCGAGAATGCTATGCATTTAGCCTAACACGCCAGCTCTAAGTGTCACCCAATTGCCTTAAAATCAACTTTTTCTGGAGCAGTAAAAATACATCAAAAATTAGTGATTTCTTAGAGGCTTTTTAGTCCATCGACATCGTAGCCAGCCGTTTAACAGTTGATGGCTTGAAATATAGGGGACAAACTATATTTTCACAAAAAAAGGTATATTTTGAACCAAATGTCACACAGTTGCCTTAAAATCCCCTTTTTCTGCAGCAGTAAGAATTCATCAAGAATTTCAGATTTCTTAGAGGCTTTTTAATCCACCGACATCGTTGCCATCCGTCAATGGAATGTGACAGTTGATGGCTTGGAAAATACGGGATGAACTATCTATATTTTGACAGAAAATGTGTATTTTGATCCCAATGCCACCCAATTGCCCTTAAATCACCTTTTTTCGTAGCAGTAACAATTATTCAAAAATTTCATGTGTTTTTTGGAGGGCTTTTAATCCTTCGACATCGTAGCCATCCGTCAATGGCGTTTGATGGTATAAATAAAGGGAATAAACTATATTTTGACAGAAAAAGTATATTTTGATCCAAATTTCACCAATTGCCTGAAAATCACCTTTTTCTGGAGCAGTAAAAATTGTTCAAAAACTTCAGATTTTCTTAGAGGGTTTTCAATTTATCGACATCGTAGCTATTCTTCAATTGAATTTGACAGTTTTTGGCTTGAAATATAGGAGACAAACTATATTTTGACAAAAAAAAGTATACTTTGATCCAAATGTCACCTAAATTGCCCAAAAATCACCTTTTTCTGGAGCAGTAAAAATTCATCAAACATTTCAGAGGTTTTTTAATCCATTGACATCGTAGCCATTTGACAGCTGGTAGCTTGGAAAGTACGGAATGAACTATATTTTGGCAGAAAAAGTATATTTTGATACAAATGTCACCCAATTGCCCTAAAATCACCTTTTTTTGGAGCAGTAAATATACATACATCAAAAATTTTCCATTTCTTAGAGGTTTTTTCATCCATTGACATCGTAGCCATCTGTCAATCATATTTGACAATTGATGTTATGATGGATAAGGGCCAAACTATATTTTCACATAAGAACTGTACTACGATCCAAATGTCAACCAATTGACATAAAATTACCTTTTTCCGGAGCAGTAAAATTCTGAAAAGTTCATATTTTTTCCAAATTTTATTGTTTTTAAATTTTGATCAAATTGGATTTGTTACAATATTGAATTGACTTCGTTAAAACCGAAGAGATTTAATTCCAGCGAAATTCAAATGATTTAAATTGAATCGGAAATGCATAAATTCAGTGAAATGAAAATGATCGAAAGATCGGTTGATTGAAATAATCGAATCATTTTGGTGATAGATTCTTGAATGATTTTCTAGAATTTTACCGACTAGACGAAAGTGTTATTAGCACTCGAGTTTCGAGGGCTGGACGTACTAGTTCAATTAAAAGTGGCAAATATTTAACTTCCAAATAATGTGAAATTTATGGAAATTAATTAAATGTATCTGTTTTTTATTTGATTTTATGGTTCTATACCTCTAAAAAAAAACACCCTTTACTGCCTGAACAGAATGGGTGACGGAGCTGGAATAGGTGTCAAAAATGCTGCAGAAGATGTCAAAAATGCTGTAGTAAAAGTTAAAAATTGTGCAACTCTTGCAGTTCCAGCTACAGCATTTTTAACTTCTATTCCAACTGCGTCTTGTATTCTGTGCCGACATTTAGTTTGGATAAATTATCACCATGAATCCATGGAGATCCGAGTGTGATGGTACGGCTTGCAGTATCATCACCCCTTCTAACCGAGCACCGCTAATTATTTAAATTTTGAGATGAAGAAGAAACCATTCATAAAACCTTTGTCAGTTCACATCGTCCATGATGAAAAAAATTTAAAAATTGATTTGTTTCGTTCGTCTTCACTTCTATATTCATAAAACGCTTTTTGGTACACTTAACCATTAAATTATGTACACATTTGATTCCCAAGGTCAGACCTAAAAGAAGAGTATCAATTCACCGCATCGCATCTTGCAAATCAGCTATTCTTCTTCTGTCTATTTTTAAGATATACATAGGTACAAATCAAGTTTACATTATGATATAGGTATACTAGTTTTCGTAATTATTCTAATTTTCGTTTGCATGCATTACTCGTAGACACCACCACAAACTTTATGTTACATAAGAGTATGTTTGCTATTAAATTATGTTTTGATTTTGTTTTCTTATTAAACTTCGTACAAAAATGTCGCCTATACATATTTATTTAGTATAATATATATATTTATTTATATATATATATTTGTTTATAATTTAATATATTTGTTTACATTATACTTTTCCCTTTCTTATGTTATTCGCACCTGCTAACACCGGTATATCAGCGATTTGTAATTATTGGTCGAGTTCAACGCAAGTTATATTATTTAGTTAACTATTTTATAGTCTCTGGTTGGTACGTACATACATGGTAAAAAAAAACAATCTTTTAGTTGATAGGGAAAGCTGGCTAATCAGAGCTATTTAAAAACAAAAATAGTGTACTAAGAATCCAACTTGTTTTGAACACGGCCATTGTTTTCCAATGGTTTAAGTGCTTTTTGTTTATACAAAGACGTCGATTACATAAGAATATATTTTTTGTTCAACTTCTTTCTCTTTTATTTTATTTTAGCGTTGCATTTAAATCTTTTTTATTTTATATTTTTATATATAAATAAGCTACATAAGATTTTTTTCTTTTTTACTTTGTTCTAAATTGTTGGTGGTTGATCAGTGTTTATCATTATTATTTGTTCTCGTCTGTATACATTTACAAATGATATTTTTCTTACGCATTGTATTATTCTATCGCAATGTTTATTAATTTTTTTTGTTTTATTAATTTTTACATTATTTTTATATATTTTTTTGTTTTGTATAAATATCTCTAAAAAACAATTATTATAATAATTTTAATTTATTTGACTAATTGAAGAAAATGATATAGGTTTTTCTGTTCTTTAGATCACAAATAGCGTTATATATCTTTTGTTTATAATGAAATTACGTTCATGTTTATATAAAGGTATATATATTAGTACGCCTATAAATTAAGCTTAACCTATTATGCAAAACACCAAAACATATTGCCGGTAAAAAAAAAATAAAATACAAAATTTGAAACAGAACTTGTATAGCACTTTTTTTTTACTTTGATTTCTCAATTGTTTTGTAGTTTTATTGCGGCTAGTTTGGTAATTAGTTTTTTGCTTGTTTTTTGTTGTTTGTTTTTTTTTTTTTTTATTTATTCCAAAATTGAATAAGTTATTTAGTTGAAAAATAAAACAACAATTAAGTATATTCCTGGTATTATACAAACTTAATACAATAAAATAATAATATTGTACTAACGTCAAGTTTTTTGACTAATTATGCTTTTTCAGAGGATTCCAGTTTCGACGTTGTGCGCTGTTCCCAGAGTTGCCGGATCAAAATTAAGTTGAAGTTCACCTGCAAGTATTATTTCTGATATACAGCCAACTATTCCCGTAGAGTATCTTCTTCTTGTAAAATATGAAACATCAGACATGCCACCTTAATGAAAATAAAGTAAAGAAACAAAATGCGTTTTAGTGTACTATTTGAAATTATAAATCGTTGAATTAGGAGGAAAAGCAATAAAAGTATCCTATAAGCATTCCATGATCAAAGTAACGAACTGTTTCCACCTGTTTTTTTTGCGCCTTCTTTTTTTCCTTGAAATATTTAAGTGTCCTATAACTATTCCATGACATAATTGACTTCTACGCCATATTTAATTAGAATCCATCCCACAGGCGCCTGGAGGGAAGGGGCTCTGGAAAATAGCACGCTATCGACATATTTTTATAATTTTTTTTCCATGGAATTTTCACAAATATCTACCTACATATACTAGTGCGTTGGGCTAACGACCCGACCACAGTAAAAAAAAAAACCATTGTTATGAGAGAGAAGCTTGAAGCCTCGAATAACAACCCCCCTCAAATGACAACCAGACCCGGAAAGAAAATGGACTATGATCTACGAGTATGCACCTGGAATGTAAGGAGAAAGACACTATATACGCCAGGTGCTACTCAAAAACTTGAATCTGTCCTCTCGCGGTACAAGGCAGATATTACCGCGATTCAGGAGATACAATAGATAGTGATATGTCGAGAAGAAAAAGACTTTAATTTAATTTATTTAATTTACTTGACTTCAAAATTAAGAACTATTATAAATGTAATAGGTATGGTTAATAATATAAATGTGTTCAATGTCGTGGCTATATTCTAACTGATTTCATAAGCTTAACATATTGTACAGTATGGCACATTATATTTATATGTATATAATAACATGTTAGTACATAGGCTAATATTTAATGTAGGACAGTGATGTCTATCGGTGGACACTACATTTTTCTCCCCTTCAAAGTTATCGTCGTCTGTGTCGAATGGTTACCGAAGGAGTGAATCTGACAACTGGTCTTCGGATGCGCTGCGAGCGTCGGTGTTGTTGTTCGACTGGAGATTGCAGAATACTTCTTGGTTTTGCTTCACGTGGGTTTGATGTCGACGAAGTAGGCACAGGTAAATTTTCCTCACTTTGACTAAGTGCAGCTAAACGCCTTCCCTCGTCAAACTCAGAAGGCCCAATGACTTTTCGAATTTGATTTTGATGCCTCCTGCTGATTCCTTTTGAAGTTTGCGCTTCAAACATTCGATTTCCTACTCTGTTAGTAATTTTGGCAGGCATCCACCTTGGTCCTCTGGCAAAGTTTCGGATATAAACTTCTTCTCCCACAGCGAACTTTGATCGTAATGGTGGCGTCTTCAAAGTTTCTTGGCGTGGTTCTAATTGTGATAATAGCGTACGGGGCTGTCTAGAATGGAGCAGCTCCGATGGTGACTTTCCACTTGAATTTGGTAAAGATCTGTAAGAAATCAAAAAATCTAGTAAGGCTTTTCTTTTATTGTTACCATCTTGAAACAGCTTTTTCATAGAGGACTTAAAGGTCCTAACCATCCGTTCGGCTTCTCCGTTAGATGATGGGTGAAAAGGGGCTGATCTCAGATGCTGAATATTCCGTTCTTGGCAAAATTTTTGGAACTTTTCCGATGTAAACTGGGGGCCATTATCGGAAACTAGCAACTCAGGTAGCCCTTCAATTCCAAAAATATTTTCTAATGCCATTAGCGTTGACTCGGTTGATGTATTTGACATTTCGACTATATACGGGAAATTGGAGTAAGCATCTACACAGATGAGATACATGCCTGACAAGAAAGGACCAGCGAAATCCACATGCACCCTCTGCCATGGTTCTGATGGTAATGGCCAGCTTGTAAACTCTTGACGAGGATTCGCAGCATTTTGTTGGCACGTTTCACATCGATGCACCAACGATTCAATTTCATGGTCAACTCTAGGCCACCAACAATATCGGCGAGCTAGCTGCTTCGTCCGAACTATACCCCAATGCCCCGCATGCAACATCGTTAAAACTTTTTTCCTTAGGCTGGAAGGAACAATGACTCGGGACATGTCATTGCTTTGCTCAAGTAAAACTCCATTTTGGCGAGTTAAAGCAAAACGCCGCAAAAAAAATGGTTTTAAGTCTTCATCGTCTTTTCTTAGTTTTTCAGGCCAACTAACTTCTAGCAGATGATAAACCCTTAGCTGTTTCCTCTGCTACCAGCTTTGCATTGACTGGAAAATCAGCAATTTCATCGTCCAAGTCTGCGATAACCTCAAAAATTCTCTCTTCATCCTCGTCAAACTTTGCATCGGGGCCTAACGGCAGACGTGACAAACCATCCGCGTTTCCATGTTGACGTGTTGGCTTGTACTTGATGGTATAAGTATACGCCATCAAAATAATTGCCCATCTCTGCAGTCTGTGAGCAGTCATCTTTGGTAACTGCTTACTGGGGCTGAATATTGATAAAAGTGGCTTATGGTCAGTAACCAGCTCGAACATGCGACCATAAATATACTGGTGAAATTTCTGTACACCAAATATTATTGAGAGCGCCTCCTTCTCAATTTGGCTGTATTTGACCTGCTGATCGTTTAGGGTTTTGGATGCATGAGCTATAGGGCGTTCTGAACCATCAGGGTAACGATGCATTAAAACAGCTCCGATGCCATGAAACGATGCATCTGTCGCTAGCACGATTGGGAGGTCGTCAGTAAAATGCACAAGGCGGGTTGTTTCAACAACCTCAGACTTTAGTCGATCGAAGGCTTCCTGTTGACGTTTTGTCCAAGTAAAGCGTGTGTTTTGTTTTCTTAACTCGTTAAGTGGAGCTGCAATTTGAGAAAGATTATTTATAAATTTGCCATAATACGTCACTTTTCCTAAGAACGCTTGCAACTGCTTAAGGTCTTTTGGGGGCTTCATATTTTTAACGGCTTCGATTCCGCTATCCGTTGGTCTTATACCTTCAGCATCAATCTTGTGACCCAGATATTCAATGCTTTTTTGAGCAAACTCGCATTTCTTAACTTCACAGTGTAGACCAAAAGATTTTAATCGACCTAACAATTCTTTGACGTTTTCTGCATGCTCCTTATTGTTTCGACCCGTAACTATAAAGTCGTCAATAAAAACGGCACAATGATTCATTCCAGTGATGATTTGGTCCATCAACTTTTGGAACATGCAAGGAGCACTAGCAACTCCATTTGGCAACCTGAGATGCTCAAATAAACCAAAGTCTGTATTGATAACAGTGAATTTTCTCGATTCCTCATCGAGAGGTATTTGAAAGTAAGCGTCACTGAGATCAATCTTTGTAAAATAAATACCCCCCTCTAGCTTGTGAAAAATCTCTTCCACACGAGGAATATAGTGGCTATCGACATCAAGCTCTGGATTTATTGTTATTTTAAAATCACCACAGATCCTGACTTTACCTGACGGCTTCCTTACCACCACGATAGGAGCAGCCCACTGACTTGAATCTATTGGACGTAAGATCTCTGTTGCAACTAATCGATCTAGCTCCTCCTTTACTTTAGTTTTTAAAGCAAATGGAGTAGGGCGAGGTTTGAAAAATCTAGGTCTAGCATTATCTTTGACAAACAATTTAGCTGAGTAGTTCTTGCAGCAACCTAAACTACTATCAAACACATCAGGGAACTGGCTACAAATGTCTTTAATGCATGCTTTTAACTCAGTTTCATCTTCATAGTTAGTAGTTGAAAAAAATATAGTATCACAACAACTCACTTGAAACTCTAGCGTGTCAAACCAATCCATGCCCAATATGTTTCCACCTTCATAAGTGTCAGCAACCAAAAGTTGAAGTTTATGTTCCTTGCCTTTGAACTCGACCGCTGCCTGAACATAACCTTTGATAGGGAACGCATGATTTCCATAAGCCTTAAGCACCTTATGAGAGCTAACACAAAATGGCTTGCCAAGTTGTTCATATGCTCTTAGCCCTATCATAGAACACGTGGCACCGGTATCAATTTGAAAACATAGCTTCACTCCATTAATTAACAATTTAGCTACCAATTGTTTGCCATGCCGTTCTACATCTGCACTTTCCTCTTTTAGAGTTAGAATTTGATCTACTTTGCCATACATTTTTTGATCAACTTTGCCATATACTTTACCTTTGCGATTTTGCCAACAAACGGACGATATATGGCCTTTGACATTACACACTCGACATTCAGCTTCCCGCATTGGACATTGAGTTTGAGTATGCCTAACTCCGCAGCCCGGGCAAGATCGTTTAGCTTCTTTGCGAAAACCACTCGATGAATTGGACTTTGCACCTCTATGCTCTGAAAATGAACGACCTCTAGAGCGTGAACGTTGCTTTTTATAATATGTTTCGACGCGATTAACTGTTGGAGCTGCACTGTTATCTCCTTTTATTGTCAAAACTGATTTTTGTGTCGATTCATAAGTTTCCGCTATTTTTAAAACGTCATCCAAACTAGGGTTTGATTTTTGCAAAGCAGCTGACCGGACTGTGTCATGTGGAGTATGCAGAACAATTATGTCTCTAATTAAGTTCTCTACAAACGGTTGTTTGCATTCTTCTTTATCGCATATAAAAGCACAATCCCTAGCAGAACCCCGTAAGTCGGCTACCCACTCCGCATAAGTTTGGTTATCTTTCATTCTCATCTGAAAAAAAGCATAACGGGCAGCAAGTACATGTGTCTTATCAGCAAAATGCACTGTTAACTTAGCAATGACTACGGCAAATGCTACGTCTTCAACTTTTTTTATCCGCAAATAAATTTCTAATAAGTTCGTACAGTTCAGGGCTACACCAAGATAAAAAAAATGCTTTTTTCTGATCATCATCTTCAACATTGTAAGCTCGGAAATGTTGATTTAATTGATCGACGAAAGATGACCAAGACTGTTTGCGTTTGTCAAATGGAGGAAAAATGGGTATGTGGTTGGCACCGGCTGGTGAGGTTGCAGCCTCTTTCGGTGATCCAGAAGCAACAAATTTGTCCATAGCGGTCTTTTGATTTGCAAGCACGTCTTCCATCCATTTCTGTTGCTGCTTTAATAGGCTTGTAAGGGAATCTAAAAGCGTGTCTTGATTCGACATTTTATTGAATATTAATACTCCAGAAAATATTTATGCAAAGTTACTTCCCGAAAACATAACAAAAATTGATTTAGTAGTCCTCGTCGCCAAATGATATGTCGAGAAGAAAAAGACTTTAATTTAATTTATTTAATTTACTTGACTTCAAAATTAAGAACTATTATAAATGTAATAGGTATGGTTAATAATATAAATGTGTTCAATGTCGTGGCTATATTCTAACTGATTTCATAAGCTTAACATATTGTACAGTATGGCACATTATATTTATATGTATATAATAACATGTTAGTACATAGGCTAATATTTAATGTAGGACAGTGATGTCTATCGGTGGACACTACAGATAGGATTAGGAATAACGAAAAGAAAAGATTGCGGAATTTATTACAGCTGTCATCAAAGACTGCACATGCTAGGATGCGGATTCGTCGTGGGAAATCGACTCAGATTGAAAGGCATCGATTTTAAGCCGATTAGCGATCACCTTGCTTTGATCAGCATCAAAGCAATCTTCCAAAACATCAGCCTAATATGTGCACACGCCCTTACCGACGAAGCTGAGGAGTCTAACAAGGAGGAGTTTTACGATCTCCTGGACGGAGCCTACGGAGCCTGTCCGGAGTACGATGTCAAAGTCGTTCTTGGAGACTTCAATGCTAAAGTCGGAAAGGAAAACATCTTTGGTGGATTAGTTGGAAAACACAGGCTCCACGATACGACAGCAGATAACGGCTTCCGACTAATCGACTTTGCTGCGTTCGTAATACGGTGATAAGTGGTACTAGGTTCCCCAGGCGAAGGATATACACAGCAACCTGGCGATATCCAGATGGTCGAACTGCCAACCAAATCGACCACGTGCTAATTGGCGCAAGGTACGCATCGAACATCTTGGATCTGTGGACTTTCTAAGGTGCAAACGTGGAATCTGACCACTTTCTTGTTGTGACAAAGTTCGACTGTCCAACGAAAAGAAAACGAGGACCACACAAAGAAAGAAATTCACCATTGCATGCCTTAGCACATCTGAGAAAGCCAGAGATTACAGTGAGCAATTGACCGAGAAACTCTATGGCGTACACCCAGCCACAAGCGTCAACAACTAGTGGAACCAGTATCGCGACATCATTAAGGACACAGCCGAGACTACCACAGGCTATCAACCTCCCAGAAAAAAGAACTCGTGGTATGACGATGAATGCGCGGTATTGAAGCAGGAGACGGAAAATGCACGAAAGCAAATGCTGCAACGGAAAACAAGAGCAGCAAGGGAGGAGTACCGCGAAAAGAAAAGGAAAGAGAACAAAACCGTGCGCACAAAGAAAAAAGTGCTGGTTCTACAAAACAGCCAAGCAACTGGAATAGGACTGGCACACAAGCTCCTCAAAACAGCGAAGGGAATCTAGTCACCGAAACACAGGAAATTGTAGACGTGTTTAAGCAGCATTTCAAGCAACTGCTTATGTAGAGGAGGTGACAGGGGAACAAAGAAGTATGAGACCGGTCAATGAAGATCCAGTCCCAGCGCCCAATACTGAAGGGGTTAAGAAAGCCATCCACAAGCTTAAGAACAACAAATCCACCGGCTCGGATGGCCTACCTACGGAACTCTTCAAGTATGGAGGAGATGTTCTGGTAGGGTGCATGCACCAGCTCATCAACCAAGTGTGGGAGGAAGAAAGTATGCCCAACGACTGATCAAATAGCTCCATATGCCCAATCTACGTCCTGCAAGAACTTCAGAGGCATATATCCCCGCTTAATGTTGCCTACAAGATCCAACGTAGTATGTGAGCGTCTAAAACCTTTCTGCAACACTATGATCACGTACCAGTGTGGCTTCAGGCCAGGCACATTGAGGCAAATCCTGGAAAAGACCCACGAATTTCAAGTCGAGACCCACCACCTATTCAACGACTTTAAAGCCGTATGATAGCATAGGTCGCCAAGAGCTTCTATTGGCGATGTCAGAACTTGGGATCCCGAAAAAACTGATCCAGCTATGCCGCATGATGTTACAAAATACGCGGTACAACGTGCAAACGGGTAAAAGCTCATCCGAGTTATTCCAAGCGTGTACAGGGCTCATACAAGGAGATGCGCTATCATGTGATTTTTTCAACCTAGTCCTGGATCAAGAGTGGTGTTAACATGGTAGGCACTATTGTCAACAAGTCTTCTCAACTGCTTGGCTATACGGACGACATCGACATCATCGGCCGCTCGAAGAAAGCTGTGCTTGAAGCATTCACAACTATTGATGAACAGGCGAAACGCGTTGGTCTTGAAGTGAATGAGGACAAAACAAAGTAAATGCTATCAACAAACAAAGCCTCATCTGTCCATCACCTAGGACAAAACGTCATTGTTGGTAGCAGTAATTTCGAGGTATTCAAGGAGTTCACCTACCTCGGAACAAACGTCAATTCCACGAACGAGACCTTAGTGGAAATCCGAAGAAGAATTACCCCAACGAACCGCTGCTTCTTCGGTTTGGCGAGACAAATGGGTTCAAAACTCCTTTCTCGAAAGACAAATTGCACGCTATACAAAACGCTAATTTTACAAGTTCTACTCTACGGCGCCGATTGTTGGACTATAAGTAAAAAAGGGGAGACAGCCGAGACCACCATAGGCTATCAACCACCCAGAAAAAAGAACTCGTGGTATGACGATGAATGCGCGGTATTGAAGCAGGAGATGGAAAATGCACGAATGCAAATGCTGCAACGGAAAACAAGAGCAGCAAGAGAGGAGTACCGTGAAAAGAGAAGGAAAGAGAAAAAATCGTACGCAGAAAGAAAAGAGCATCCGCAGCCTTTCAGCTCAAGTATCTTGAAGAGTCTAGGACCGACACCAACACCCGCCGCCGGTTCTACAAAACAACCAAGCAACTGGCATCTGGTTATAGGACTCGCACGCAAGCTCTTCGAAAGAGCGTAGCGAAGGGAACCTAGTCACTGTTTCTCCAGAATTGATACTGGGCACTTTTGAGAGAAAAATTCTTCAGCGGATATTTGGTCCTATACGCGAAGAGGCCGATTGGAGGAGAAGTTTCAATCGTGAATTGTACGAGCTGTACTAAACCAAGATGTGGATGTAGTCCAAAGACCCAAAACACGTAGACTACACTGGCTCGGCCACATCGAGCGAATGGACAACAACGCTCCAGCCAGGAAAATCCCAGCCCCCAGGTTCGAGATGGCCAGGAAAACCGACCCTCCGCTATAGGGACCAGGTGGTCACAGAGCGCTTGGTCTCAACGACTGGAGGGAGCGTGCGAGGGACCGCAACCGATGTAAGACCGCAATATCTCAGGCAGAGACCCTTCATGGATCGGGATTTGGATAAGTATGTAAGTAATTAAGTAAGTGCAACGTAATTCTTCATCATAAGATTTTCGAATTTCGTTCATGGCAGTGCTATCTTGACGGAAGTTCATTCTTCGAAATTGTTATTTGGCCCTTTAAGGGCTAATAGGTTGAAGTAGAAAATTTAAATATAACTATTTGCAACCTACTCGACAGCACTTTAATTATGGCGTTTCAACTTTTTGGATAAAGGTCCTAGGTAAATAAAAAGTCTACTTTCGTGTTGGCATTTCTGCATCCGATTTCAAGGTCATCCGAATTAAGTGCTGCGTTAATATTACAGCACTTAATAAGCCCCCAAGTAGGACGTACTTTCTGCATCATTAGAAATTCGAATTGATATTGCATTGATACTGCATTGATATTGCAGCACTAAATTAGCATCTAAGTAGGATGCCATTTCTGCAACATTAGATCTTCGAAATCTTTTGTGCTCCACAAGTTCCACAAGGTTCCACATGCCTGTTTGGGAATGAAGGAGTGGGAGTAAAAAGTTGAGATGCACCTTTTTGAAAAGCATTTGAGACCACTTTTTTTTTAATGTACAATAATTTGTATGCATTTCAAGTTTAAGATTGCAGCACTTAATAAGCATCTTAGTAGGACGTAACTTCTGCATCATTAGATTTTTGGATTTCTTTTGTGGCGGTGCTATCTTGACGGACCTATTAATTTCTATATTTTAAAATATTATTGAACATGCAAACGCTGTACATTTTGTTCTTTTTTGTTTATTTATTTATTAATAATTTACTTATTTATTTGCTAGCCTGTTATTTGGTTGTAATTATTCTCATTAATAGATTTTTATTTTATAATTTATTTACCAATATATTCGCTATACACGTTAAAAAAAGGAAGAAACCTTCGACAGCACTACGCCTTAACATACACAAATATCACTAGCTCCAAAAACTATTTGTTTTAGAATTTTATAAAGAGAATTCATTTCAGTAAAAGAAAAACTTTTAAACTAAATGAGCATTTAAGAACATATTTGCTCTAGGTATGTTGTGTATATTATTTTTGTCCAAAGAATTCAAACACTTTAATTATTGAAAACATATTGAACACAAATTGCCTTCTACTTCCTGCACGATACAGCAAAAGCCAGCCAAACGGAAATGTAAAACGAATTATTTCCTCCCCAAGTCAATACAAAATCGATGGCTTTCTATGACTGCCATTACTGACAACTGACACTGGCAAGTCTCTCCACACCCTAAAAAATATTTGTTTTGCAGGTGCGACAGAGGCTATCCTATATGGATTAATTCCCGCCCCAACTAGGTATTTTCAACTTCAGTAAACAAACAACCCTTTAGCTGGTTGCTGGTTTGCTGGAGCCGGTGATGGTTTAGATTGTCTATGCTATAGGAAGTATTGACAACGAATCGACAACAACTTACCAACATAGAGTCCAGTGTCGGTGTTCAACTGTCTTAGCTTCCCCGGTGACCTATGCACAACGGACTTCCGGCCATCTACCTCCAAGAAGCCTTCTTGAGAATTCCTGTATATACGTACAAAAAACAGAGATTACATAACAATGCACTTCAAGCACACCGAATTAAACAAGCTTCCAATTCACCTACCTTATTGCTCGCACCCTGTGCCAGAGCCCATCGCTAACTCTAGTTACATTGAACTGGACATTGGCTTCGCCGGATCCTAAATTGTACCGCAGGTGCAGATAGCTATAAAAAAGAACCACATAAAAACACTTTATGGAAAACTTTCACATAGGTATATAAAGTATGGACATACCCGTTTTCAATACCCAAGGATAGGTAATCATCTGTATCGAGAGCACTCTGCCGCCCTGTCCAGAGGATGACCCCATTCCTCGAGTGGGTTTTGATCCGCAAATTCAAATCAATTTTATAGCTGATTATCTGGCTCATGGTTTCGGCGTCATTGTAATGAAAATAGCTATCGGTGCCGGTGAAACATGCCCCCAGACTTTTTCTAATCACGGGCCTCTGCTCCGAGGATGACGAGAAGGAGGAATCATAATTTGTGTCTGTTTTTGTTTCTAATGTGTTGGCTGGGACGGTCGTCGGCGTCGTTGAGAGTTCATCGACGCTGTTCTTCATTATGCGTTCCATGTCCTGAAACAGTTCTTTTGTATGATAATTTCCTTCATCCACAACCAGAGAATACCCAGTGATGATCCCATTGTCGGCTGTTTGGCCTTTGGTTGTCGATGATGGAGGCTCGTGAAGAGTCCTCCTGCTTTCATCAGAGTAATTGTTATGCTTTTTATGGTACTTCCACCTATGAGACGACGGTCTTTTGTGCAATCTTTTTCTGGGCCTGCCTGTTGCTGACGCTACTTGTTCTTCCTGAAGCATATTGGAATCTACTTCGGAACTGTGCTTATTATGCTCTTCATACTGGGCCTGACCCTTTTGAAGCGCCACACCGATGTCACTATTGTATCGAGACCTTTGATGTTTTTTGCCCGAGTGTTTGTGGGGTTTCGAATAATGTGAATCAGTTAGGGGCACTTGTTGGTATTCTTTTGCTGGGGGCTTAGATTCTATGGGTTGCTGCTGAAAGTGTGTAACAGACATATCTAGTGCCTGCAAATCGTTTTCATCCAAGTGGAAATCCTTCTTTGGAGGTGTTTCGGCTTCGGCTTCTAAATGTTGGTGGCTGTTAGGAAAATGGAAATCATGACTGATGGGGGCATCGTCGATATACAGGTCGACGGGTGAATCCTTCGATTCTGCCTCTAAGTAGAACATTTCCGGTTCTATATGTTCACTCCATTTTGCTTCATAGCCGAGTGATTTGCTGGCAGGCGGCACAGCTGTTGGTTTGGGGTTCTTCCGGTTCCTTTTGGACTTGGAATTGTGCGACAGATTGTCTAGTGAATTTGCGCTAGAAAATTGTGTTGATTGACGTTGTGGGTAATGGATTTTATTGTGTTTGGAGGTATAGGGCTTGTTGGGCTGATGCTGATGTTGATGTTGGTGATAGTGGTGGTGATGGTGTTGATTATTTTCAATTGGCGGACTAGAGGTATGTGTTGGCATTATGCCTGTAGTTTTAGATATACTATCGGGGGTTTGAATGTTGCTGATAGATGTCGTATTGCATTCTGGGTTGAACTGGCCACACCGGCATTCATAGTTTTCTAAGAGAGGGAGGCACTCTGAAAGCGGCCCGCATGGTTGGGCATTGCATGCATGAGGGCAATTGTCAACGTTTGTACCTCCAAGTGCTTCACCAACAATTGACATAGTTCTGCTATTTATCTTGACCTGCGGAAGAGAAATGATGTTTTTCAGCGCATACAGACAGTTTTTCTACAGAATTTACAAAAAGTATAAGGAATGAATGCGAAAGAGAAAAAAAGGAAACTGGATAAGTAATTTTTTTTTTACTGAGCCTCATGCATTAATTAGATGGAAACAGACAAAGCAAATACGGCACTAAGTGATTATTTTGAAATTGGCTAATGGTTATTGAGCTTCGAAAGTAATATTTTTAAATTGAAAAATTTAAAGAAGAACTAGATGCTAGATTGCATACTTCCGAAAATTACGAATTTCTACGAATTTAAGACCAAAAAGTTCTGTCAAATCTTGCATTGTTCGTGCGCGCTAAGCTCAGAAACTACATATTCGATTTCAAGAATTCTGTTGATGTTTGGAAGGTTATTTCATGATTCGAGCTTAAGAGTTAAAAGTTTGTAAGAAAGATTATTATTTGTAGGGTGAAATGGGGATATAACAAAAACGGGGAATCGGGGAAAAGGGGTTAAAATAAAAAAATGGTATCCAATTTTAAATTTTAGTTATATGCGTTATAAGTTGTTATTCAATCAAGCTCGAATGGCTGGAATTATTTATTACATTTCAGATTCTTTTTTTTGTTATGAGCTAGTGAGGTAGTTTATGCCTACACTGGCTAACAAGTCAGGCACAGTTATAGTTATCATACTTTTTATATTGCACACTAGTTGCGTTGGCCCATCGAAGTTGTTTAAGAAATTATCTCCATGAATAAATACACCAAGAATTACAATTATCTAACGGCAATTAATCATAGTTGGGGGTTGTGCGTCGGGGTAACTTCCCTGCCACGGAAAAACAAACAACCACAAGCCTCGATAAGGATGAATTTAATGGTAACGACCCCAGCAAACGAAACGAGAACAATGAATTTCGGATCTGCACGTGGAATATCCGGACCTTAAACAGGCTATGTGCAGCCGAACAACTAGTGGAGAGCCTGGATAGGATAAATGCTGACATTACAGCTATCCAGAAAGTATGTTGGGATGGAGAGGGCATACGAAGGATGAGATCGTGTAACATCTACCTCGGCGAGTGCTGCAAGGAGCAGGGTCAGTGGCTTTTTGGTTGTGGTTTTGTGGTAAGGGGAAGATTTAGACAAGAAGTCTTAAGCTATGATTAGATGGCCAACGCAAATGGTCAAAGTTGTCTTGTCATGTGATCGTCAACGCAGAATACTGTCCATACGTTGACGGCTGCGTTGACACGAATTTTAAGGGTCAATGCGTTAATTAGTTTCGTTGGCCATGTAATCACCCAGTTAACGCAGTAAGGATACTATGAAAGACTACCCAACAACGCATTGACTGTATCTTTACATTGACACAGCGGCTTTTTCTGCCATGTCAACGTACTCTGCGTTGACCTTCATCCCAATCTCAAAATTTTGCATTTTTTGAGTATTCTTAATACATCGACAGTTGATGGCTTAACAGATGATGGAGACGAACTATATTTTGACGGAAAAAGTATATTTCAATCCAAATGTCACCGAATTACTCTAATATCACTTTTTTTCCAGAGCAGTACAAACATTTCTAAAATTTCTGATTTTTTTGCTGTTTTTTAATCCAACCACATCGTACCCATCCTTCAATGGAACTTGACAGTTGATGGCTTGACAGATGGAAGACAAACTTTATTTTGGTAGCAAAAGTATGTTTCGAAGCAAATGTCACTCAATTGCCCTTAAATCACTTTTTCCGGAGCAGTAAATAAATTTCAAAAATTTCTAATTTTTAGAGGTTTTGTAGTCCATCAACATCGAAGCCATCCTTCAAAAGAATTTGACAGTTGATGGCTTGACAGATGAAAGACGAGCTTTATTTTGAAAGCAAACGTATATTTCGATCCAAATATCACCCAATTGACCTAAAATCACTTTTTTCCGGAGCAGTAAGAAAACTTCAAAAATTTCTGATTTTGTAGCTGTTTCTTAATCCATAGACATCTTAGCCATCCTTCAATGGAACTTGACAGTTGATAGCTTGACAGATGGAGAATGAAATATATTTTGACGGAAAAAGTATATTTTGATTTAAATGTCACCCAGTTGCCCTAAAATAACCTTCTTCCTGAGCAGCAAAAAAACTTCAAAAATTTCTGATTTTCCGTCAATGTCGTGTGATCGTCAACGTACAAAATGATTCAATTTCAATTTTGCTCTTGTCAACTTCGTGTCAACGTTCATATTAGATGTGGTCAAGTAGTGTCAACGCAACGCAGTTTGGGACAACATTGACCGAGTCCCATCATTCGTGTGATCGTCAACGTTTCATGCTTTGACACAGTCTACGCTGACAGAATATTGACGATTATTCTGATGACGTCAAGGAGTCAATGCGTTGACCCTTTAGGTTGACCATCTAATATTTGCTTTAGACTTCAAAAATGTAAGCGAATGCCTGATCACAATCCACATCAATTCGACACCATCACGTGCGTCGATCTGTGCCCATGCCCCAACGGAAGACAAGGATGACTCAGCAAAGGAAAAACTCTACGATCTCCTCGAGAATACATATGATAGGTGCCCCAAGTACGACGTCAAGATTATTCTTGGCGTCTTCAACGCCCAGATCGGATATGAGGGCATCTTTGGTTCGATAATAATCAGAGGACACAGTCTGCACGACAACAATTCCGGTAACTGACTCAAGCTGATTGCCTTTGCGGCAGCGGGCGAAATATCATCATAGTAAGCACTCGATTTCTACTCACTAGGTCACCACAACGAAACCTCCGGTTTGATGAAAAATGCAGGCTGGTGCATGCCGCAAGGAATGAGGCGTACCAGTTAATGCTGTAAACTAGAGCTTCTGAAAGTGCAGCCCGGGAGCTCTACAGGCAAAAATGAAAGGAGGAACGCTGACTTCTCAGGAGGAAAAAGAGAGAGCATGCAAAGTGGGCGTTCGAGTCTATTGAGGACTGTAGTGGCAGGAACTATGTTCGAAAGTTCTACCGAAGGATGGGGCAATCGAAAAAGGGTTACAAGGCCAGAACGGAAGCCTGCTGAAACGAGAGTGGGAATAAGGTGGTAGACACACAATCCATGCTAAAAATTTGGAAACAACACTTTTCTAGGCTGCTCAACGGCGAAGATGGCCAAATTCTGCTGTTAGACAGAACACTTCATTCAACCTGGAAGATGATTGTCAAAACTTCCGCCCACTTGACCTTAATGAGGTGCGGTAAGCAAAAGCCAAGCTTAAAGCATACAAGGCTGCTGGTGCAGATGGCCTGCCAGACGAGCTATTCAAAGCAGGGGGAGATGACTTGGTAAGGAGTACACGAACTTATCTCCAGAATTTAATCGGATGAAAGTATGCCGGATGAATGGAACTTTGGTATAGTGCACCGCATCCACAAGAAAAGAGATACTCTGACTTGTGCCAACTACAGAGGTATTAATTTCCTCAACGTTGCATACAAAATCATGTCAACTGTACTGTATGATCGCTTAAAACCGTTTGTCTTGAAGCAATTATACGCAACTTGCAAGTCAACAACACAGGAACAATTTCTCAAAAGTCCGTGAAATTACTTGCTTATGCAGATGATATCGACATCATTGGGAGAACGAAACGAGCTGTTCCCGGCGCGTTTGCAAGTATTGAATCGGAGGCGGTGAAAATGGGTTTGGCTCTAAATGAGCACGAGAAAGGAATCTCAAAATCGTTGACTCGGGCACAACTTCACGATGGATAGGTACAACTTCGAAGTTGTCAAGGACTTTGTCTACCTTGGCTCCACTATTTCATCGCAAAATGACATTAGTGCAGGGCTCAAACGAAGAATTAGAAAAGTAGTAAAGCCCTCTCTCAATGAACCAAGGAGACCTTACATACACATATAAGACCCTAATCATCCCGGTCCTGCTGTTTGGGGTAGAAGCAGGGACCCTGTCAAAAACAGATGATCTTCGGTGTAGTCTGTATCGATGGAGTATGGAGGAGAAGATTTAAGCGACCTCAACCTAGTCAAAAAGCCGAAAATTCAGCGGCTATGATGGCTGGGATTGACGAGTCTTCAAAGCTACCCGTAATGGACTGCGCAGAAGAGGAAGACCCCACCTTATGTGGCGCACACCAGTGGAGAACGAACTCAACCAACTTGGAGTGCGTAACTGGAGGCAGCTAGCTAGGCCCGAGCTGACTGGAGGAGCTTATTAGTTGAGGCCGCAGTCCACCCTGGATAATAAACATGGCTGCTCATGAACCAAGACGATGTGAGAACAGATTGCGAGCTACTATTTGCCTTGAAATACGGATACATTAAGGTGGAACTAATTGCGTTTATTTTGCCATCTTTGAATTGCCTTTGCTCTACTAAAGCTGATAAAAATTCTTCCTAAGGTTTTGTTAAAATCGGTTAGGATTAACACATTGAAATTTTCCATACAAAATACATGTTTGTAGTTCATTAGTAAAAATTCTGCTCCCAACAGGCCATTAGAGGTTTTCACGGCAATTGGAGAATAGGCAAAACTTGTGGGTCTTCAAGTAAACTCCAGGGCAATATGACAAATATTTGAAACACGTCGACAACATTGGGTCGGCTTCATCGAGCGAATGGACAACGATGTTCCAGCCAAAAGGTTCTTTCGATCACAGCCCCCAGCCAGGTTTGAGAGAACGAAGACTCAAAGAATCCAATTTAAAGATCAAGCCATCACCGATGCCAGAGAGCTTGGTCTAGAAGACTGGAAGTAGCGTGCTCGGGATCGTAGAAGATGGAAGGCTGCCGTATCTAAGCTGCGATCCTTTTATGGATTTGGAGCCAGATAAGTAAGTAATTGATGAAAAATTAATTTAACATGGGATAAGTCGTTAGTAGCATGGGAACATAAAAAATAATTTTCAAAATATGCAACAGTTTTAATAAATAAAATGTTTTAACAGAAAATAAATTTTAACAGACCTTCTGGATGCATCCCGCAAAGAATCCTCTGTATCGTATAACTGATGGCAAAAGATCGGAATTAGGAACACCCCCAAGATAGACAGCGTGTGGTAAGGATAAGTGCCAAAAACCATTGGATGATATGGTCATTACTTCCGGAAGTTGGTCCACCTGCAAAATTATAAAAATTGAGCCCTTTAATGATAATAGTATAAACAAGCAACAACAAAAACAAATTTTTTAACATAAAGAATAACAATGCCTATACAGTCAAAGTCGGTTTTGATATCGCAATAATTTGTTATAAGCAAGACTTTGCATTTAGTTGTTCCTCAAAGTCTATAAAGCCTACAAAACAATGGACATATTCTCCCCCTTAGGACTTCTCCCTATTTTTGGCCATCTCTTTTTTTATCGATTTATTTCAATTCGTCTTGGTCAGAAAAAAAGTGTGAGTCTAAAATATTTTACTTGCAATTTTCAACATTTATTGGTATAGATTTGACTCCCTGTAGTTAGTTCTTATGAAATAATAGAAGCGGTAATGTTTCCAAACATCCGTTCTACATTTTTGTTTGTAAACTTTACCGTTCTCTATCTTTTAAGGCCCTTACTATAGATAATCGGGCTAATGACAACAAATGTTCAAAACAACAAGCATTTTCTCTATGTGACCAATAGGAATTGAAATAATTGAAATATTTCGATTTATAAAATAGAAAATTCAGGTCCTGGGAGAGGAATTACCCCAAAAATTTGTTTGTATACTTTAGACCTTGCGAAACAATAAAATGCCTAAAGTTCAGACCGTTAAAATTTTTTGAAATACAAACATAACTCTGCCTTTTTTGTTGTTCTGACTGTACCTACTCTAAGAATGAAAAAATAAACCTTTATTTACATACCTTAAGCACAGCCAGCCTTGCAGTTCTAGACACTTTTATCGTATGCCACTGTCCAGTTGTAATGGGGTAGTCACTCCTGATGTGTTGCACGATAAGATTTGAATATGAATTAATTAATGCGTGTAGTAACCACATTAAGAATGTTTTTATAAAGTATGTAAATACATAAATATATTTGTATAATATAAATTATATACCTAGATATGAATATAACTATACATGCATAGTACCTATAAGGAAAATGTTAATATAAACATTTTCCATATATTTTTTTTTTCTTTTTGGTTTTAATATAATTTATTTTAACTTGCAAAAGCTTTGCTACTAAAATATGGGTCACTGCTCAAACAAGAGTGCGAAGTGGAGAATTACATTTTTGTTACGACTTACGTAGGCAAAGGTATACGACTTTGTGGGACATACATCAGGGATATGGTGGTAGGTATGTATGTATATTTAAGATTTAACTATATAACTTTAGAACTATATTGCTACATGACCTGAGCTCATCAAATATTAAAAAAAAAGTCGAATTAGCGCATACGAATGCAAAATCGTACATTAAGTAAAATGTTCTTACATAAATTATGCAAACAAAAATCCATTCCCACTTTTATAAAATACGAAAGTTAAATGTTTATATGTAGTTGGGGGGAGCCTATATTGAAAATTGGTTGTTGAAAATCAAAATTTGTAATATTTGACACCTAAGTACAGTTTTGCACTGCGGGATCATCCGACATTTGGGGTTGAACATATGAGATAACTTCTGAAACATGTTTTCAGTCAAACATTCGAGCATTCGCCAGATGACTCATTCCAAACATCAAAATTAAGCGTATGAGAAATGTTAGTGACTGCCCGGCGAAGTTTTATGATAAAAATGAACTCATTAAATATTTGCAATTAAAAATAATTAACAAAAAGAGACATTCACAACACAAAACCGTTAAATAATTTCATTAGTTTTAAAATTATAACGCCAGGAAAAACCTCCATCAAAATGAACAAATTTAAAAAACTGTTGCAGTGTAGTTTACACTGGGTTGGATTTTTTGTTTGCCGTAAAAAAAAGAGTAATTTAATTAATAATAAAAATGAAGAAAACAAAAAAAAGTGTTTGCGAAATGCTGCAAAACATCGGAATTAGTTAAAATAAGAGTTAAATCAGTATGTGGGTGATTCTCAGCAAACTCATACTTTTATGTCCCACGGCGATTTTAGATATTGACTAAGTATTTTTTTCACTTTGAACAACTGTATTAGCTAGTAGATCATGTGTTCGATGCATGGCAAGTGCAATTCCGAAAAAATCACAAGTGTATATATTTAAAAAAAAACTATTTTATACCCCAAATTTCACTACCGTGGCATGTCCCCACCCTGAGGTTACCAACTATTTAATTAAAACTCGACTTCAATCAAATAACAAAAATTGATTTGAGTTTTATTCAAGCAAAATATATAACTGCAGTTAAAAATTCTATATTTTTTATAAAGTTATAACTCATTTACAGAATTTGCAGTTTGAGTTCAAAATCTGTCCCAGACTTTTGAAGAGAATAAAATCAAAACATTTGTTTTTATTTTCGTGTTCGTACAGCTGTATTATAAGGTGGATTGTTATGTACATGCATCGTTTCTGATAAGCATATGTCATCGTATATTTACATGATAAACAAACAACTCCATCCAAATTTGTTTGTATGATATGGAGCATCAAAAATTTGACATCAGTTTGGCGCGAAAAAATGGTCACTAATGGTATGCGTTTGCCCTCTAAAAGTACTTGAGAGTGCTAGGACGCCATATGGCCCTAGGCTCAATGATAATAAAATCCCTATGCACACCTCCGCGTGGTAGAGGGCGGGTAACGCTAACGTGCAGGGGGACCAAATGGATGCCGGGATAAGCAGACAACCCAGCGTTGCTGGTCAGGGCACAAACTTGTCCTTGGGATGGTTAAAAGCCCCCTTAAGACGGATGAACTGCAGGCAGCGGTCAACGGCATGATAGTCTGGTGGCGGAGGAGCTTTTTTTTGGTAAAAGGCCAACGGCAGCAGCAGGTAGCGTCTGTAACCCATATTGGGCGGCTACAAAAGGCGTCTGTTTTCCCATAGTGGGCGGCCTCGAGCAGTTATGTGTTTGACCATACAAAAGGCGGGTGTGCCTGTCAAATCTGAGCTTTTGTATGTTATTAATCATATCTCGGAAAACACCATGGTGGAAGGATATAAGCAAATACATGAATTATGACAACAAATGGAATTGAGTCCCCAAGAGGTAATCTTTTTAGAGAAAATCCTTCTGCAGCTTCGGTTGCAGTAAACCGCACATCGGATTTGGGGGTGCGGCATCTTTCATGTACGAGCGTCAATCAAGACGCCATAATAATAAATGAATCGTTGACAAATAGAATAAGTCTTTCAAGAAGCGCAAATGTTACTTTTGGCTACCGCATACGTACGAAAATCGGAGCATGGAACGTTCGATCCTTGTACAGCGATGGTAGATACGAGCAGGTTGAGCGTGAAATGCTTCGCCTAAAGATCAGTATCCTGGGCATAAGCGAAACTAAGTGGAGAGGAAGAGCTGAATACAGATCAGACACTGGACAGACGAGAATGCTGTATTCCGGCGAAGATGAAAGAGAGGGTGGCCAAAGACTGCATGGTGTCGGAATTATGTTGAACGAAGAAGCGAGGCGTAGTTTGATCTCCTGGGCGCCCATTTCTGCGAGATTAATGACAGCAAGGTTTCGTTCAAAAATTCGTTACGTCACAATTATTCAGTGCTACGCCCCCACAAATGAAGCGACCGAGGAAGACAAAACCGCGTTCTACACTCATCTTAACTCGGTTTACAGTAGTGTTCCGAGAGCCGACATCATAGTCGTTATGGGAGACCTTAATGCCCAAGTTGGTTCAGACAATTACGGACTGGAACGCGTGATGGGAAGAAATGGCTTGGGGTCACGGAATGAAAATGGTGACTTGCTTGTCGACTTTTGTAACGCGAATCGTCTTGTGATAGGTGGGACTGTATTTAAGCATAAGACGTGTAACAAAATTACCTGGGTGCATCCGGATGGTCAAACCGAAAACCAAATTGATCATATCATGATTCAGCAGCGATGGAGGAAGTCTATGTGTGATGTCCGGAGTATAAGAAATGCCGATTTGGGAAGCGACCACCATTTGGTTCTGATGAGTCTCAAACTACGAACCGCTGCCGTACAAAAACCAGCGCAGGATGCAGCAAGGAGCACAAAATTCATTACTAATGCTTTAAATGACCCCAACATATGTCGAAACTATGTCACCACCCTAAACGACAGAGCCTCGTCATTAAACGGAATCCAGAATTCAACAATTGATGAGATGTGGGGTGAAATTAAAAGTGTTTTTATGGAGGCTGGATCTGAAACTGTACCCAAGCGAACGAGACGTAGAGACTCTTGGATATCCCAAGACACCTGGGATAAGATCGAACTTCGCAAATCGTTGAAAATCCAAATAAATGCCGAAGCAGATGTTCAACGAAAGGCTGACTTGCGAAGAGTAACGCATTGCACATAAGATGGTCTATCGCTGTGTGAGACGTGACAAGAGGATGAAGGTAGATGGACTCGCAGATAATGCGGAAATCGCTGCCAGAAGAGGAGATATCCGGGAATTGTACCAAATAGCCATAGATGTTATCGGGAAAAAAAGCAACACCAATCATCCTGTAATGGATGCGGATGGCACACTTTTGGTATCAATTGAGGATCAGCTTCGTAGATGGAAGGACCATTTTTTTGCCCTGCTAAATGAGGATTCAGTTGAGCAGAGTGCTGAAGTGCCCCAACTAAACGAGATGCGCAGGTCCTATAGGGGTATTGACATCGAACCCCCGTCAGAATCGGAAATCCTTACATCAATAAATCTCCTCAAAAACAACAAGGCAGCTGGACTGGACGGAATACCAGCTGAATTCCTGAAAGCCGATCCCGTAACAGCGGCTAGTATTTTACATCCGCTGATACAAATCATTTGGGAAAACGAAACCTATCCCAGGGACTGGAAGGATGGTGTGATTGTTAAGTTGCCAAAGAAAGGTGACTTAAAGAATTGCAACAATTGGCGTGGTATCACCGTTTTGTCCGTTTTCCCAAAACTAATGGCAACCATCATTCTCGAGCGAATAAAGGAGAGAATCGAGTCTGCACTCAAGAGGCATCAAGCTGGCTTCCGCAGTGGTCGATCGTGTGTCGACCATATCAACACCCTGCGTATCGTCCTCGAGCAGTCGATGGAATTTCAATCACCGCTTTACCTCATGTTCGTGGATTTTGAGAAGGCCTTTGATCGAGTCAACCGAGAATGTATATGGAGATCGTTGCTTGGTAGAGGAATTCCACCAAAAATTGTTGCCATTATTAAAGAGTCCTACAACAACGCAAGGTGTTTTGTTTTGTACAATGGGCAGCTATCCGACTCCTTCGTAGTGCAACAGGGTGTGAGACAAGGGGATGTTCTATCGCCAATTATCTTCTTGCTGGCGATGGACGACGTATTGACGGCCAGTGTTGGTACAGCTGAGCGAAATGGCATTCAGTGGAGACCGTTCGAAAGGCTCAGTCATTTAGACTATGCCGATGACATATGTTTACTGGCAAATAACATCAGTGGGCTGAACGGGATGTGCCAAACACTGCAAGTGAAGGGAGAGTCGAGTGGTCTAAGAATAAACAGCAAAAAGACAAAAATAATGCTCACAGGCCGCTCCACACAGCAGCGTATTTTTCTACAGGAGACGCCAGTTGAAGTAGTGGAACAGTTTAACTACCTTGGCAGTATTATTTCTGCAAACGGTGGTACGGATCTGGACGTTAAAAGTAGAATAAATAAAGCTCGTGCTGCCTTCGGTACTATGTCCCCAATCTGCAAATCAAGTCAAATCTCCTTACGCACTAAGTTGAGATTCTTCGAATCCAATGTCAAATCCGTGTTGTTATATGCTTGTGAAACCTGGAAAGTCACGTCTATCATTTCAAAGAAATTGCAGGCTTTTGTGAATCGCTGTCTTCGCCACATCCTAAAGATTCGCTGGCCACAAATAATATCAAATGAGGATTTGTGGCGCAGGACAAGTCAAGAGCGGCTGGACGTCGACATAAGAAAGCGTAAATGGCGTTGGATTGGTCACACACTGAGGAAACCAAACGATGAAATTGCAAAGCAGTCCTTTGAATGGAATCCTCAGGGTGCACGGCGGGTTGGAAGACTAAGAACAACATGGAAATCAACTGTCTTAGCGGAAGCAGAATCCCAGAGAAGGACGTGGCCACAGCTAAAGTACCTTGCAGCAGACCGTGAAGGATGGAGACGTTTTGTTGACGCCCTATGCCCCAGCCGGGGTTACAGGACACGATGATGATGAATGGTATGCGTTATTTCGAACACCATATACTTTTATTCATAGATCGAACCATTTTTGTTTAGAGTTTGCTAAGCTTATCTTAAAATATTTTGTCTTTAACGGTTTTTCTGCAAATTCGATTTAAGTATGAAAATGTCACTACCGTGGCTAGCATAAACGTGACACTACCGTGGCATTTCATCATTTTTACATGTAAAATCTGGTGTACAAAAAATTTACAGTTTTAGTGCGACCAACATTAACAATCATTATGGAATCAAAAAAGTTTAAGAAATCTAACATTTTTTTCGTAAATTTTGCACTCACAAAAGTATCAGTTTGCTGAGAATCACTCATATACTGAAAAATTAGGCCTCAGAAGCGTGGTATACGACTCCAAAAGTGATGAATACCCACATTATGCTCGGCTCCACGAATTTTGGTTTGCGAGGCCCAAGGAAAAAATGAAATAGAGCCCCACATTGTTAAAGTTTTTCATAGTGCAAATATGCACCAGTGAAATAAGGCCTCAACGAAATGAAAAAAAAAGAAACAAAATAAAATAGGGCCCCAAATTTTTGTGTCTTTTTACTTGCGAACTATGGGTTGAAGGGTAATATTTGGACTCATTCAGAAAAAAATATTCCAAGATTTGAATGAAACTTTTCATTACGTTGGTACAGAACACATAAAAAGTGGGTCCCACAATTCGGTACCTCGATTTGTAACTCAACCATATCAGCCTATTCCATTGAAGCGATCTCTTCAAAAATTGAGCTTAGCGTTTTTTTTTGTCATTCCCTGGACAATAGACAAAAAGTAAATCCAAAAGTAAAACTCATCAACTACAAAATTTATGAAAATGTTTTTTTTTTTAGAAATTGGTTTTACTGCATCACGTTTTATAACATGAACCAGCCATAATTCTCAATTTTACTGGATTTACAAAATATGTAAAATCATTAAGTGCATATATTCAATTTCACTTCAGAGGTAAAATTCATTATATTACTCTTTAACAATCTTGGTGCTGTAACTGTCAATAATATTTGACTCCTTTCGTTCACTCATTTGTCAGCTTATAATCATTCCAATAACCAAAACATCTAACCCGCATCTGATCGTAAGTATATTTGGCAGTTTTTTCAGTGTATCTACTTTTTTCAACTTAAATTTAGGTTTAAATCATCAAAATTTTCGAATAGTACCTATTTATATCACGTATACGCCGTGTACACCTTTCATTCCCAATAATGCTTGTCTCCTTGTGACTTAAGCAAATAAAGTGTTTTGTGTTCGTTGTTTTGCTATGGCAATTAAAATTGAAAGGCAAAAGCCTTTTGGCCGCTAGCTTAGTTAGCTACGGACCATCTGTGTACTTAACGAACAACTCCCCATCAAATTTTGAATGTTGATTCTGCTTTTCAAATTCAGATTTTTTTCACAAAAATTCTGTTTTTCGAAATTGTCATTTTTCCAGTTCTGTCTATTGAAATTCTGCTTTTCAAAATTCGTTTTTTCAAAACTCTGCCAAACAAAATTAAGCAATAAAACTCTGCTTATTCTGCTTTTCTAAAATAACGAATAAAAACAAAAAAAGTATTATTTTGGCATACAAAAACGTTTTTGTATCCAAAAATAATTATCTTCCAAATAGTTGGAACTTTTTTGAAAATTGTGTGCTTTTTTTTTAAATAAAGTAGATGTGTTAAACCACTTGTGCACCTAAGCCCTTCTGATCTATGATTTTTCCGAATCAGGGCAAATTTTGATTTTGGCACCCCCCATTTTTTTTTTGAAAAAAAGTAAATAAGCGGTATACTTGGTTGGATTTTGTTGTATCCGGGAGAATAAAACTTTTTAATGAATTATAACCTATTTAGCAAGTTTTTACTTTACATGTTAGATAAGACCAGTGATTCCCAATCTTTTTTAGTCGCGGAGCACTTTTCAGACGAAACAATCAATCAACAATTGAAAACTCAATTATTGTTTTTTAATTTAATTTTTGTATTTTATTTAATTCAAGAAACAAGTTACTTCAATTAAACAAACAAAAACAAAGTTAACTTAAAAAAAAAATAACAATTCTATACAGGGTATCCCACAGTCACCATTCTAAACGAAAAGCCATGGATACATGTAGCCATTTTAATTCAAATAACCTGTGAGGTAACCTTCTCGTTTTCGCTTTTTTCCTGGTTCTTATGATTTGGTTTTTATGATTTTGGGTCCTTTTTTAAATAACTATCTATCTATTTATCTCTATCTTTCCCATTCATGGGTGAATTTTAAACATTCCAATGGGCCAAACATACGTATTCAATAGTAAAAACCGTTGCACGTAATTGTTCCTTTATACCTCACATTTTCCGGTTTATTCAATAGCCTAAAAGATTTTTTTTACTTTTATTTGATAAAAGTGAAGGTAGTTCAAAACTGCTAAGGCTGACAGTTTGAATTCCATTGCCAAATCTCATTTCACTTCGGCAATTGTCAAATTTCCTTAGGTCACATGGATTTAGTGCCCCTGGAAGTTTCTGACCGGGTACCATGCCCTCGTTTGCCCCCCGCCCCATAGATCCGGAGCTGGTTCTCTTGGAGCTACAATTATTGTCTCAAGACAAAAGAGCAGTCTTAGAACCAAGTAGCTATGAGAAAATTGCTTTTGCTTTACAACATTCTACTTATATTCAAAAGAAGGTTTGCAAAATGTTTAAAAACGCATGCTTTTTAACAGAATCTGGACAGTTTCTCCAACTGAATCCTTAGAACTGCTGATAACGACACACTTTCCGGGCTGCGAGAATGGCAACCCCGAAACGCATAGAACTTCTAACATACCTTTAGCTTGTGTAGGGAAAATCAATACCGTTATTACAAAAGAAAAGAGTGTGTGCTTATTAATAGGCCGTTTTCGAAAACCTCATCTGCGTCAAAATTGCATTTGCAGAATGTTCTTTAACGCAAACTGCTAAGGTCACATGTTCGAAAACATCATCTGCGGTGCAGCTGTGCAGTGAATAAATCGAGTTGACGTTAAAAGAATCGAGAAACCAGAGAGTGTGTTCTTAAATATAAAATGATGCGTTTGCGAGTAAACCGAATAATGTTCATAAAATCGGTTTTGTGCAAGACAGGACGATTGCATATCGTCAGCTTAGAGTGAAAATCAGTTAACTCCTATTTTGCATTTCTCACAAAAAAATTATTTAAAAAATAGTGTTCGCATTATTTGAATTAAACCAAAATTACATTAAGTATTTTTCAACACTCTTTATTGCGAAATTCAGTGAAATTGAAAAGATTTGATAGATTTTTGTATTTTTTAGCAATTTTTGAAGTGATCTATAATGATAAAAAAAAATGTGGAGTTAGCCGCTTTTCACTCTAAGCCAGTGTTTTTCAAACTGTGGGTCGCGACCCCTTAGGGGGTCGCCAAGAATAATTAGGGGGGTCGCGGTCGCAAGACATTAGGTACAAAGCACTAAAAAAAGGTTTTCTTTTATTAAATGTTCAAAACTTGGTTGTATCTTTGAGGTGTTAACAATTAAAGCATTTTCCTATTGAAGGAAGATAACGTGAGTTCACATATAGGTATGAAGAGGTGAATGGCACTAACAATGTTAAAGCCTCCTTTGCCAGCTCTAGTTATTTTCCTCTTCTCTTCTCCTTATCCAGAAATAATCAATGGTTTTTACATTGAATTCAGTACATACCACCTGTAGCTAAATAAATAAGATTTTCTATCATCTTAACCGATGGAATGATATATTCAAAAAAGGATTGAGTATATATCTCTGTCCATTTCCAACTTCAGAATAGAGTTCTATTCTATTAATAGTTTTTTCTCCTAATAATGCAAACTCTCATGGGAGAAATGTGAGCGCTTAATGTCATGGCATGGATTCATCTGATGAAATTTCGTCGAGAATTTTCTGAGCCCAGGGAAAAAATCATAAATTTTTTTGCAAATATATTGAACGCAAACGAAGTTTTGCGAGGAGTCCTCTGATTTTGTCTTTTGCAGTCAAAATGTTTTCTTGTCTCCCTTGGAGTTGTATCAAGATGTTTAAGTGGGCAAAAAGATCAGCGAGGAATGATAATCTTAGAAGCTGAGTGGGGACAGAAAAATGAATTGACTGTCCCGGTTTTGAATCTTGTACAAACATCAATTATTCAGCTCTTAATTTCAGAACTCGTGTCATTTAGACCGAGAGCCCACAGCAGATTTCGGGTGTGAGAGATAGCAGAAAATTAAGTTTGAATGCAATTTCGAGCGTAATCGTGTGAGCCGCAGTTGGTTTTCACCCTTCCCTAGATAAGCTCCACGGATCACATATCACGGAATCCGAGACCATTTGAGTGTTTAATTCGCCCTTCCAGACCGTTTAAAAAATTTAAAATTCTAAGTGAAAAACTCTTTTTTTTTAACAGTCTGGCAGGGTTAACTATAAACTCAAATTATCTCAGATTCCATGATATGGGATCCGAGGAGCTTATCTAGGGAGGGATGAAATTCAATTTCGGCTTACACGTTTACCCTGGAGGTTGCATTCATATTTTTTTTTCAATTCACTGTTTTATCACTAAGGCCGCGGTTATGGACAACAAGACTTCGATTTTTTGAATAGCCTTTAATGAAGCTTTCGATGCCTATACTTCTTTTTTTGTTATCAATCACACCCAAAATCTACTGTGGGCTCTAAATCTAAAAATACCTTACCTTTCGACTACCATCTGAGCTCTGTTTGACAAAGATTTTGATGGGCTCGATTCATATCGCTTTTCAAATAACTGACAAGGTATTATTATGAATGTGGGGGTCGCCAGAATGTTTTTACTAACAAAGGGGTCGCGTACTCAAAAAGTTTGAAAAACACTGCTCTAAGCCGACGATATGACTATTGCAATCTGCGTCAAAAAATGACGATCATTTGACGATCATTTGACGATCAAATTGACTTTGATTTGACGTTTTCGAAAACGCCCATACTTTCTTCCCTCTCCAGGCTGAGACGGAATTCTGCCAATCATGCTGCAAAAGCTGCAAGATGTGGTAATCCCCCGGCTAGAGATGATTTTCAAAGGATGCCTCTCCCTCAACCATGTGCCAGAGTCCTAGAGACATGTAAGAGTGGTTTTCATCCCAAAAATAGGAAGACGAGGGCACGAATTTGCGAAGGTTTTTCGACCAATTTGCCTAACCTCTTTTGTGCTTAAAATTCTGGAGCGTATTCTAGACACCCATATTAAAGATATGTTTGTGAAATGTCCCCTCATAAACTCTCAATATGCATATCTCAAAGGTAAGGCCACTGAGACGGCCTTTCATGAGGTAGTGCGTACAATTGAGAAAACCATCAACTCTAAAGAATATACCCTCGCTACCTTTTTTTAGATTTAGAAGGGGCTTTCAACAACGTGCTAACCGAATCTATTCTTGAGGCACTCATTGACTTTGGGGTAGATGACTACATCAGGGAATGGATAATATCCATGCTCAAAGACAGAAGGATTCATGGCACCTTAGGTAATGCAAACTCGACAAAACACGTCAGCAGAGGAACACCCCAGGGCGGTGTTCTGTCACCACTTCTATGGCTTTTATTCATGAACAAAATCGTTAAACTGGAGAGATGTGGTGTGAAGGTGGTTGCGTATACAGACGACTTGGTAGTATTGGTGTCAGGAAAGTTCATTCCTGTGATAAGTGAAATTACAGAGATGGCTTTGAGGAAAGTTAGCAAATGAGCTGCAAGTTGTGGTCTAGGAGTTAACCAGAGCAAACCGGAACTGATGCTTTTTACTACCAAGTCTAAGATACAACCCAACACTCCACCCCAACTTAACGGGTAGCCACTCTCACTATAAATCAGCGCAAAATATATAGGTGTCATCCTGGAACTAAAGTTATACTGGATAATAAATACCGAAGAACGGGTCAGGAAGGCCTGCATAGCTTTCTACGCCTGAAGTAAAACCTTCGGTCAAAGGTGGGGCCTTCAATCAAAGATGATCTTGTGGACGTATAAAACCATAGTATGGCCAATTCTTACTTATGGTTCGATTGTCTGGTGGCCGCACTTAACAAAGCATATAAAATCGATAAACTCAAAAAGGTACAAAGAACAGCTAGCGTTGGCACCACAGGGGCTCTTCGATCTTGCCCAACGGATGACTTAAGCATTTTCTGCACCTTTTACCACTGGATCTGCACATTAAACATCTAGTATCCTACAGTGCCTTAAGACTCAAAGAGTCAAATGGTCCATATGGCCTCAGCATACCACAAATTTGATTCCCACTGAAATTTTTTCAACTCCCACTGACTACTGCACTCCTACAATGAGCCTCAGTAAAGATTTTAAAGTTATATTCCCATTCAGATGGGACTGGGATGATGGTGCCGTGACGAGAGACTTCGACACAACTGTCTATACTGATGGCTAAAAGATGAAGGGTGGTGTTGGTTCAGGAATTTTTTCTGAGTCCCTTAACATCTCTAGGTCCTTTCGGCTACCTGATTTTGCTAGTGTATTTCAAGCAGAATTACTGGCAGTCAGGGAGGCATGCAAGATTCTTAAACTAGACCCAAACTAAATTCGTAATGAAGCTATAATTACAAAGAGTCAGGCAGCTGTTAAAGCCATTGATTCGGCTACATCATCCTCTAAATTAGTCCAGCAGTGCCGAGATGAGCTCGCAAGCCAAAATATTAGCCCCAGGGACCAGGGTCACCCTTATCTGGGTTCCTGGCAACAGTGGCATTGAGGGAAATCAAAGGGCAGATGAGCTAGCCAGGCAAGGATCAGCCCTTCACATCTCACTCGCGGAAAGAGTCAACATTCCCCTCGGAGTTGTGAAGGGCAATATATTGTCAATCTTTCTTCGTGAATCCAATCGTAGGTGGAGCAGCTTAACCAATTGTAAAATATCTGGCCCGCCTATAGTAAATCTCGAACAATTGATCTGATAGTAGACCCAGGCGAGACATAGCCAGGGTCGTTGCAACCTGTACTGGGTATTGGCTAGTAGGGGAACATGCGGTGAGGCTGGGTATTCCCTACAATACTCACTGTGGAGACTAGCAAAAAAAAAGAAACATTCCTTCACTTTCTTTGTAAATGTCCTGCTCTAGCCAGAATGAGGGCACAATCGTTTGGAGTTGCATTTTTTGATGACCTCAACGAACTTAAACGAAAATCAAAAATTTTCTCTCCTCTCTCAACGTGACGAAATAGAACAAAGACACAAATCGGTTGATTCTGCACCATGTACACCCCGAAACCACATAGACCGTGAGCAATCGGAACATGGGCCTCTGCTGGGTTTCATGATGCTCAATGACAATGATGATCATACGGCTGGATTGTTCGCCCTTCGGTGTCATTTTACTATCTGCCAAGCTTGGCATATCATAGCTGGCCTCGGGCAAGTTGCGGTCCAATCGAGTGAGTGTCTTATGTTCAGCCTCCTGTCTTTTGTGCCCACATTATACAGCCCAAACCCGTTCTAACCAGGGAACATATCTGGTCTCATGAAGGATGCCGATCTTCACTGAAAGCCTCCGTCATGCGGATTGAGCAGACGGATGCCCAGGAAGAAATCCCACATCCAATCATGTACCTGAAAGACCCCCAGAGGAATCATTTGAACAAACAATCAAACCACCTTCCCGAGTCCCTCTGGTTGTCAACTTCTAAGCATTGAAGATGATCTTCAGACGACGTCAACAAATCCTCACTTTGATCTACTTTCATCCACAGGTCAAACGAGTTATGGTATCAAAACGGTGCAATTCAGCGCTTATTGGGCACCCAGCATGCGTGATGCCCGTGCCAATGTGTTACCTTGCTACGTCATAGTGACAATTCATAGAACGCTGTGTGGAAACTTACTTTTCTTAATGTCTTATAAGCCATTTAAAATAATACTCCACAAGTATATAACAAAAACTATAACCTATTAGGTATGACTTTGGAAACTCTTTTGATTTCTTTTCATCATTCCGTAAAATTTAACTAAAACTAACCCAATTTATAGAAGTTCCTTATGGCTTATAGGATAATAAAGGTTTAATCCATAATGCAGCTTGAAAGGTTAATTTTATAACCAAAGCAACCTAAATAACCTTGTCCACCCGATGGCAATGTAAATGCTTGGAATAAAGTAATTGGATGGGAGCCTCCTCTTTTGGACAGCTGCGACCACCTCCTAGATTACATATAACAACCAGATTAAGAATGGAATAATCCATTTTGACTTTTTCAAAAAAAAATATATTCAACACTGTGAGACTACAATACATCTTATTGACAATTATTTAAAATACCTTACAGACCTAAAAAAAATAATATACAAAACCAATTCTTTTCCATACCTCACTAGAGCTGGACCACTTCCCAAATCAAAAGAAAACTCCACAAAACCCATATCCAAGGACAATCCAATAAAGTCTCCATGATGTTCATGACCAGTGTATAAAATGATTCCATCCATTTCCAGGGGTTTAATTACAACCTTCAAACAATCAAAATAAAAGAAAAGTGTATACGTTAAGTGTGTGTGCGGAAATGTATGAAAAGAACTTCCAAAACAGCTAATTAGCACGAAAGAACAAATTACCAACCTGAAGTTCAAGCCAAATAAGAGCACTGTCTCCCAGGGGTGCATAACGCAGGTAAGACGATCCATTAAATGAGGGCACCTGCAAAAAATCGAGAATATTTAATGCACCATACTTACGGGTAATTATTGTAGTGATGACTTCAGCATCGTTTCGTGCACCCTTAACACCCTTCTGCATGACTGTTTTTTTATTTTTTATTTTACAACAACCCTTCACTCACTCTCTATGATAATCTCTAGGATTTAGGTGATGGGTTGACATTCATGCAAAAGGGGTTGTGAAAAGCCCCCAAGTGGGTAAGAAAGGTTATTAGTATATGTGTGTGTATTTTATATTTACTTGCAAGTCTAGTCTAAGTTCACAGAGATCTCCGACGAAGCCCATTGGACAGAGGCAAATTGCACCTTGATCAGATGGCAAACATTTTCCTTCGTGCTGACATGGGTATTTGAAGCATTTGTCCGTTGTGCAGTCCTCTGAAAAAAAAAACAAAGGTAAATATTGTGTTTGCTTGGGTGTATTACGGGGCGTCTTTCTATATGTTTCATTTTTAATTAGGTTTGCATTAAACAATACGTCGTCATTAGTGTTTGCAAACGCATGAGTGTGCCGTGTGATAAGCTTCTTTGGCAGAGGGATTTTCGTATTGGGGATTGTGTGATGAAGTTTAATGGGTAACCTAAGCTTGGTGTGAATAACTTTTCAAAGGTTTCCTACCCTCGATACACGTTCTTGATATATAGACAACTCGAATTTCACCTGTTTATAAGGAAGTGAATTTTTTCTTAAGTTCTTTAGGGCTCAGAAAAATTGGAACGATGTTGGCACATACTTTATGTCTTGAACAACTTGACGAAGAATTTCTAGATTTTTAAAATATACGTATATAAAAAGATGCTTTCATATTGTAAGGATCTATAATTTAGATCCTTAGTTGTTGTTTTATTTAACATTTAAATTTTTAGCCCCGATATCGTTTTTTTCGACCAATTCCTTCCAAGCTTTAAAAAACTACAAATTTTTGAAATGTTAAATTTCTTAAGCCTAGTACGCTGCTGATGTGAAATTAAATTTTAAGTTGGTCTCCAACAAGACAACGAAATGCTTACGAAAACGAAGCGGAAAAATATTCATTGACAGTTGCAAAAATAAAAAAAAAAATAAAACAAATACAAATGCAAACAAATTACCAGCTGCCATGCTGTAATGAAAGGAACAGCAAAAGTAAATACGAAAAAACACAAATGTCACTTTTCCGCACACAATAAATGGTCTGGGTAAAGCCTTGTACATAAAGCCTAGCACATACTTCCTCATGAAGTGAACAATCACCAGTGGGGAAGTGATTTTTTGAAACTGCTCACTGGTACAGACTTGCATTTGCGTTGTGAACGTTTGACGTTTTTCTTTTGTTATCGAACTGTCAACTGTTCACCAAGAGTTCCTTCCCGTACATTTTGCGCGGGTAATTTCGTGAATGAAAACTCTCAACACAGCTTCACGAGCACGTTCACGGGTGAACAAAAATGCAAAGGCATGAATCTATATAAAATTTGCATTTTTGTTCGCCCGTGAGCGTGCTCGTGAAGCTGTGTGGAGAGTTTTCGTTCACGAGCAATTCCCATGCAAAATGTACGGGAACTCTTGGTGAACAGTTGAAAGTTCGATGACAAAAGAAAAATGCCTCATTGGAGGCGTTGTGGTCTTAAACGTCAAACGTTCACAACACATTCACAAGTCTGTACCAGTGAGCAATGTCAAACAATCACTTTCTCCACTGGTGATTGTTCACTTCACGAGGAAGTATGTACTAGGCTTTAATTGTGAATCATGTCGTGAATCCATATATAAAATATGCATTTTTGTTCACCCGTGAACGTGTTTGTAAAGCTGTGTAGATATAAAAGTGGATAGTTTTCATTCACGAACAACTCCCGTGCAAAATGTACGGGAACTCTTGGTGAGAAGTTGACAGTTCGATTACAAAAGAAAAAACAAATTTGTTGCAGTTCGTATTTTCTCGCTTTTGCTTGTGAATAGAAAAATTGAAAAATTCCTTAGTTAATGAATTCGGTGGTTTTGGATTTCTTCTTTTTTTATTTTTTTATAGAATCTTTATTTGAAGAATTATGGTCGTTTATAGTCAAACGTTCAAAACACATTCGCAATTCAGTACCAGTGAGAAATGTCAACACATTTTTTTTTTCCACTGGCAAGTGCTTACTTCACGAGGAAGTATGTAGGGCTCCATTAATTGTGCACAGAAAAAAAGTGTAGACTTCCCCAAATAATCTGTTTCAATTATCAATTTTGCTCGCCGGACAACGTTCTGCACAACGAAAAGTAGAAATAAAGTTTTCGTTTATGGTTTCGTTGTGTCATTTTTGTATGGGTTTTATCATTTAGCATGAGCGGCGTTCTAGGCTTTAGATACAAAAATGTACAGAGATGATGTTATTTATATTTATTAAATTAAATTAAAATTAAATTAAATTTCACACGTTGTACTTAAAATTATTCATAGTCAAGCATGAATCTAGAGCTTAAGAGCACAACCTTTTCAACTACTGTAGTGATACTATTTTGACATTATTTCTTATCCAGCCCCGGATCTACGACTTTTCCGAGCCGGGGCAAAAACTTAATTTTGGCGCCCCCTGCTGTTTTTGATAAAAATGAAAACAAAACCACATATCTACTTGGTGGAATTTTTTTGCCACTGGGAGAATAAAACTTTTTAATGGATGTGCAGTCCATACCTATTCAGCAACTTTCCATTATAGATAAGAAAATTGACAATGCCTAAACAAAGACGATACACAGCCAAGATTATGAGCAATGACATATGATTCGTTTCCTCGTGGAAAATTCAAAGGGGATTTTTTTTTTATTCAATCTGCATGGATCTCTAAAATATGGTTCGTTCCTGTATTTATCTTGAGAGAACTATTAAAGATCCATTCATGAACCATTCAAATAAGGAATAAATATGTAATTTTTCGAAAGGACAAAATTTCGAAAAGCCAAAGTTACTCAAGATAAAGTATAAAGTCGAAGTATAAAGTTCCGAAAAAAGATATGAAGTTCCCGGGACTACATTGTTCCTTGAGCGATTACAATAGTAGTAGTAGTACTTTATTGAGATTTCAGAATTACAGTTTATATTTACACAGAAAAACTTAATATTTAGATTTGCTGACTTAGAATTGGTCAGGCTATACAAAAATTTATACTTTTTGCTGTTTATTTATTGGTAAAACAAATTATACTTCAAGTAAGGAAAAAAAATCACATTTAGATTGTATTATGCGTCCACTCAACAAGACCATATAGATTGAGCGATTACAATGAAATTGACAGAAGTGACAGCTGAGACAGAGTTAAAGCGGAAAACAGATACAGAATTGTGACAGAAAAAATAATTTCAAAAAAATTGACACACACAATTTGCAGTCTCTGGCCGGTGGGAAATATTGTGTTATGCGCCATTTTGAAAAAGGATATTGGAAAAGGTAAATGAAATTTTCTCGGCTCCTATAGAACTAAGAGTGAAATTTCTATTTGATTTTGTGGGTTAAAATATTTTGGATTTTTTTTTTGTTTTTCGACATCACGAAAAATTGTTGTCGAAAAAAAGTAAAAAATGATTTTTATCGTTTATCTCACTTTTTTTAAATCTACTTTTGTTTGTATTTAGATTTTTTGTGAGCTTAAATAAATATCCAAAATAATACTGTGTTATAAAGTTGCCAGTATATCCACTAAGTAATTCCTTAGGCAAGACAACGATTTGTGCGGCACGCTTGATATTCCATTACATCTCAATTCATTTAATTTCATTAAGCGTCGCAATTCTCAATCTTTTCAGTCACATGAATCTGGCGCCCCTGTAAGCTGCCGCCCGGGGCACAGGCCCCGGTTTGCCCCCCATAGATCCGGGGCTGTTCTTATCTATTTCTGTTGTTTTCAAAGTTAATATTTATGTTATACGAGTATGTAATAGGTAAACTTACGAATATCAAATCCTTTCGATACGTCGCCAAGTGGATGTTCACTAAAGCTATATTCATGTTCGTTAGCAACAAATCTTCGTATACAGCCGACCATTCCTTCATAAACGGGTAGGCGTTTTGCTAATCCGGTAATATTACCTGTCCCACCAAGAAAGACAGGCTCTCTAAATGTGATCCTTGAAAACAGACCCTGGAATGAAAAATGATAGCAAATATTAATGAAACGGTTACCATAATGTTTATATTAAAAAATTAAGATTTAATAACCATTGTTGAAACAAAAATACGCTACAGATATAATATCCATAATGTTGACCTTTTAATCACAGCTTTATAAAATTGTAGAGATTAACCGTTTAAATACAGGTAAGAGTCAGACTAACGTCAATCAGTACCCATTGATTAACAAAAATTACTATCTGCTCCCACAGTGCAGTCGTTCTAAAAACGACGAGTGCAATTCATTTTATTTTTACGATATATTTTTGCGATAAACATACATAGGTATTATAGGTCAAGTTTTGGACCCGTGCAAAAAAAAATCGATAAAACAATCAAACATGACATTACGTATTATGATGAGTACCTGGGCGACCGAGCTCAGCAAAAGTTTTTTATTTATTTTTTTTTGTAGTTATTCGTATTAATATTTAAAATAAATCGAGGTGAAAAGCTACATCTTCTATCAACATCGCAGTAATGTTTCTGCTCTAGTGATTGCACCCCACCCTCATAAAATAATTTCCGCTGTAAAAGTTGCAAATATTTTCTTCCAAAATTTGTTTTAAATTTTGAGGACATATTATGACTAAAAATTAAATCTTTTTGAAGATAAATATATGCAAACAAAGGTATTTATAACATTCTAGATCTTGGCGACAGATTTTAGATTTTATCAATTATTGTCAAGAAGGTGAATTTGTCACACTGTGAAAGATGGCGCACTGTACCTCTTGCATATATTTTTCTTATATTTTTTGTCTTGTTTTATTTACCTAAGGAATCTTTCTTTTTTCTATAAGTTAATTATTTTTAAATGTAAGTTTATTATTTTTAAATTTTATTCTTAAATAAGCTGCTATTAAATTGCTTTTTTGTAAAGGCGAATTTTACTCAAACAATTAAATTTGTTGTTGCTCATACATACTTTGAAAACATCAATTAAATTCTATTTGATTTTTTTTCAAAAAGTTTTGAAGTATCTAGTAAAATTGGGGTGTCAGTGGGTGAATTAAAAAAAAAATTCTTTTTTTTGCGCATGGGAACAAATCTTTAATTATAGCCCAAATCTTTATAGTCATTTTCAAGAAATCAAGTTCCTAATAATAAAAGTGAGCGTGGCAATGGGCGGATTCTTTACTGAAACTATATTTTATTTGTTTGCCTTTTTTATGACAGTAAATTCTGAAATAGTATTAAAATCATTTCATTCATTTCCAAGAAATTGAACAAAGATGTAGAGCAATTTTCAAAAAACAAAAGAAATAAGCCCGTGCCCAATTTTACCAAACCCTGATTATTACAAAAATCAAATTTTGAATTACTTTTGCATTTATAAAAATAAGCTATTCAAATGTCATCCAAATCCTTAAACCATTTCTGAGAAATCAATAATTAATAAAAGTGGATTGGCAGATGGTAGATTTTATTGAAGCCATTTTTCATTTCCTATCTTTTTAACTAACTCTCAAAATATTATCCAAATCATCTGAGTCGGTACGAAGAAATACAGGTAATAAGACCGTTTTCCAGAAAACAACAAATAAAAAAGTTGCCATGGCAACGGATGGATTTTAATAAATATACTTTCCAAATGTTTTTCATCTTCAAACAGATAATCTCTGAATATTTAATCCAAATTGTTAGAGCCATTTTCGGGAAACCTAAAAAAATTTAAAATTGCTCGTGTCAGTGGGCGATTTTTATTAACACCACTTTCGAAGATTTGTCCACTTTTAAGAGCAAATAAGAAAATGGTATTTTGATCATTAGGGCCGTCTCTGAGATATCAAGTAATGAGAAAAGTGGGCTTGGCAGTAGACTGGTTTAATAAATTGACCATTCAAGGTTTCTTTCTCAAACAAACTCTGAAAATCTCATTTTATCATTAGACGTGGTTACGAAAAACTTTCGAAGAAACAAATAAATAGTATAAGTGGGCGTGGCATAATATCCAAACATACATTTTTAAATTATTTTCCTCTTAAGGTAGAACTAGAATAGTCGGAAGCCAACTTAAGTGGTCGTACCGATCCGAGCGAAAACAAGAAATTTATATGACGCGCACATAATTGCGAAGTGGAACTTTTCGTTTAGTTTTCGTTAACTTTTGCCGTCGGATGTGAGAGCGCTCAACGACCGCTCTTTCGTAAGTGGGCGAATGCAAAATCAAAATGGTGGAGGCAAACAAACAAGAACTTGGCGCTAGGTACATAGTTTTCAACTTTTTTTTCTGTTTGATGAATGAGTGAAGTCAAATCTTAAATTGTCTTTTATTTAATTTATATCACATCGAATTTAGGTGGTTTCGCAAAATAAATAATAAAAAGCATATCACTCAGTGCTGTGAATTAGTATGAGAAAATAAGCATTGAATAAACAGTTGTTTTTTTTTCACTTCTAACCAATTAAGTGCATTATGGGTCACTTTTGAAATTGACGTTTCGGAAAGCTACTTTTCGGTCGGTTTTGACATAAGCTTACGACAGCTTCCTCTTATTCTAGTTCTACCTTAATTGTGAATAAAATCTAAAAATTCCATCAAAAGCCGAGGAGCTTTTTCCAAGAAACCAAGAAATAAGAAAATTGGGTGTGGCAGTGGGTGGATTTTACAAAATTTAATTTTTGTATTTTTTTCTCAGTCCTATGAACAAACTCTGAAAATTTCATCCAAATCACAATTTTGTCTCTTTGTCTGTTGGTCAGTGTGTGTGTCTGTCTGGTATCGAGTACTTTTTCGTTAAGACAAAATTTACCAAAAACTTTTATTAACGGTACCTGCCATATAACGGTTTTTTGATCTTCGATTTTCTCATTAACATGTCACGGAATCCGAAACTATTTGAATGTAAAGTTCGCCCTACCAGACCGTTTTAAAAACTCAAAGTTCTTAGTGAAAAACGGTTTTTTAAACAGTCTGGCAGGGCGAACTATACATAGGCCAGGAAAAATGGGTTCCGAGGTTGAAAAAATTAATTCATGAAATATTAAAATTGGAATCGACGTAGAATTGCAACCTCTATAACATATCCAAAGTCCCCCAAAATCCCCGCATTGGCTTTTTGTGTGGATGCATTTGAAGGGGTGCAGACGTGGAGAACTTGGAGGTCTATCAAACTAAAATATTTATTTTTGTACAACCTAACCATATGATACATTATTTAAGGGTAGTTTTTAACGCTGAATCTAATGAAACCAAATTCAAAATGATACAACCACCCAAAAAAAGTTATAGCCCTTTTTACGTAATGATGACTTTTTTCAGGTAGGGGAGAGTGGGGCCAAAAGTAACACTTTTTACTAAAACCGATGGTCCTCCTACAACTTAAGAAATAAGTCAACCAAACCTTTTTTAAATTAAAGAGCCATGTTTTAACTACAAGATCCATCAAAAAAGTTCAGCAACACCTAATCGTGATGTGCAAAGATATGGCTTTCAAAAAAAAAATCGTGTTGTTTCAACCTACCCCGCCTATGGGGCAAAGTGTAACATATACCGGGGTAAGTTGTAACAAGAACTTAAGAAAAAAGGAGACATAATACCTTCACCGTTTTATATTGATTTAATTTTAATAAGTAATAATAAATAGTAAAAACACAACTTTTCATTTAATAACTTAAATACATATTCCAAAAAATATTTTATATTAGTTGATTTAAAAACAAACAGCCTTTGTTGCAATACAAAATAAATAAGATTATAAAAACAAAAAATCACAATTCATTTGGCAAAAAGAAAGTAAAATAAAGATGAATGAATACAAATTAGAAGGAATCTCCATCTGAGTCACAGTTCAGGCAAACTCAAACATATAAGCGAACGGATCCTCTTGTACACTTGGTGTGCGCCTACTTCTTGCATAGTATGCACTGCAACCATTTTTCCCCATGCAAACTCTGAGAAAATGGTTCACAGCAAATAAGGCACAAATATTGGTCATCTTCTTCTTCGGATGAAGAGGCTAAAACTTTTTCCTTCATCTGTTTTTTTTTTTGCTTGGCCAAGGTTTTGTTCCTTTCTTCAAGAAGTGTTTGTTTCTCCGGGGTATCAGTTAAAATGGCAGACTTCCTTGACTTTCTCGAAGTTATTTTTTTCTTCGCGGTTGGGCCTTTGGATAAGGCCTAATTTCTTCCGGGTTGAAAGAAACTCTTTTTAGTCCCGATGTTCCTGGTGAGCAATGAGGAGGGGGGTCAAAGGAGTTGCCTGAGGGCCTTGTTCATTGGTTGTGGGCTGTTAAGAAGCAGTTATTATTCCGTTTTGTTCAGTTGGTGTTGGTGGTGGAAATGAAAAAAATATACGGGGTAGGCTTAAAAATGTTACAATTTGCCCCGGAAAAATGTTACAACTAGCCCCAGCATGAAATTCAACACAGAGAAGAAAATTGAAAAATAACTAAAATTCACATACACCTAACATGTACACACAATTATAGCCAATACACAAATGCATACAAAAAAAAAACATTCAGCACTATATCTCTTTCGTGTAAGGAGATAGACCAAAAATAACAAAAAAAAATAAAGTTACAAACCTGCGTTTTTTGGGCACCACTAGCATAACTTCTCCCGCTGACGTCCAATCGACAAGTGAAGAAGATATGCCGGTAGATATAGAAAAAATGAACACTTTTCTCTTTTACGCGATTCTTAATATTGAGAGGAACCCTGTTTTTTTTAGCTGTTACTTCTTACCCCTGTTACTTTTAACCCCACCCTCCCCTACAACAGGTAAAATATTATCGAAAACCCTTTGAAAATAAAGGTATGTTAATGAAATTTGGAGTGAATGTTCCATTTGTCATACGAACTAAGAATCAAGACAGTCCCCAAAAATATCCATGGTGAAAGGGTGTTTTTTTAAGCGGTATGGGCAAGTGTAGAATGTTTACCATAACACCCACGGAAAAACTCTTACACCCATGAAACTCGCCAAAAATATTAAATTTGCTATGGCAACCAAGAATCCAAATAGTCCATACAAATATCTTTTGTCTAATAGTGTTTTTGTGGCGGTTACATTTTGACCTGTTCTACGCGAAAATACGTTTTCAAAAACTGATTTTTGCTTGAAAAGGACCATAACTTTGTTAAGGGGGCTTGCATCATTTTGGTTTTGCTTTTATTAGATTCAGCGTTAAAAAATACCCTTAAATCATATACCATACTTAGTGTATATACCTCAATTACACCAAATCGGAATTTTGGCTCAAATCTTTCAACTTCTTCCCAGATTTTCCCTCTCTTTAATAAAAAATCCCCCAGAACAAATATATTTATGTGGACAATATTGATTCTTGGTTGCCATGACAAATTTAATATATTTGGCGAGTTTCATGAGTGTAAGAGTTTTTTCGTGGGTGTTATGGTAAACATTCTTCACTTGCCCATCCCCCTTAAAAGAACACCCTTTCACCATGGATATTTTTGGGGACTGTCTTGATTCTTAGTTCGTATGACAAATGGAACATTCACTCCAAATTTCATTAACATACCTTTATTTTCAAAGGGTTTTCGATAATATTTTACCTGTTGTACCTGAAAAAAAGTCATCATTACGTAAAAAGGACTATAACTTTTTTTTGGGTGGTTGTATCATTTTGAATTTGGTTTAGTTGGATTCAGCGTTAAAAACTACCTTTAAGGCATGTATCGTATGGTTAGGTCGTAACAAAACAAATATTTTAGTTTGATATACCTCCAAGTTCTCCCCATCTGCACCTCTTCAAATGCATCTACACAAAAAGCCAATGTGGGGATTTTGGGGGACTTTGGATATGTTATAGAGGTTGCAATTCTGCGTCGATTTCAATTTTAATATTTCATTAATTAATTTGTTTAAGGTTCCCCATACGATTTGCGCTATTTTTCCTGGTCTAACACTCAAATGATCTCAAATTCCGTGATATGTGATCCGAAAAAACTACTTAAGTAAAATTTAATAAAAATAAGTTAACAGATGTATAAGTACTAACTCGTCGGTGTGCGTCCTTTATAATAGGAGGGTAAGTTTTTATATACTTGAGAGAACTGGTTGACCCTGATTTCGTAAAAAAGTCTTAACTTTGGTTTGATATCCCATTTATGAAAAAGGTAGGTATACTTCACCCAAAACCCTTCTTGGTGTGGTGAACACTAAACACCTCTTATATCAATATTTCGCTGTGAGGTAGGTAGCACCATTCAACCAAGACGAGGCAACGTAGACCGATTATTCTCCACATAACCTCGAAAAAGTGAAGATAGTTATACATTACACTACACAACTCAACAAAATAAAAAATTATTCTTGTGCGTGGGTTTATTTCATTTTTTTTTAATCGTCATGCTCCAAAATGATGGAAAAATACCCACATCCCTCCTAAAGTTTGGTTTTGTAGAGTTGGTAGTCAAAATACACTTACCACTGTTTTCATAGAAATAATAAATCTTTGATTTGGTATTTTCTTTAAAAGAGGAGATGGGAGGGGAATTGTTACGCCCCTTTGGTATCTCTAGAGCTGGTGGCAGGATCACAGGTATAAGCCCCTGGTGGCAAGATCACAGGTATACACCCCTGGTGACAAGATCGCAGTTATAAGCCCCTGGTGGCAAGATCACAGGTATACGCCCCTGGTGGCAAGATCACAGGTATACACCCCTGGTGACAAGATCGCAGTTATAAGCCCCTGGTGGCAAGATCACAGGTATACGCCCATGGTGGCAAGATCACAGGTATAAACCCCTGGTGGCAAGATCGTAGGTTTATTCCCCTAGTGGCAGTATTAGCTAGGCTAATGCACTAGTAGATCACAGGTACCGAAGCCCCTGGTGGCAATTAGACCTATTCGACTACGCTCGTCCACAGTTTAAGTGAAACTGTGAAACTGATTTATTGAATCAAGCTTCCTCTAGCTCTATTGACTTCAGCATTGACCGAAAGGGTAATTTCATTCGCCGGAGTAAGCTCCTCATAATACCTTTTCCGTAACCAGTGGGAGTTAATTGTAATGAGGTGAATGGAAATATACTGTGTATGTTGTTGGTGTGTTGGCCTCATATGCATATATCTCGTGCTGTTGGGTATTGCAGTGTCGCTGGTTATGGGTCTCCAATTCTTAATGTCCCTGCTGGGTCTAGCGATGTTGGTGGTAGAAGGTAAGCATGTAACACCTCGTTACAGTGTTGAAGTAATGCTTATGCATTTTGCTATATATGTGCTTACTTTATCAAAATTCACATTATTATCATTTTTGAAAAACGTTTTAACAAGGAACTTATGGACTTCGATCGTAAGAGTAATCGTCATTACCAAGGTCAATAAAATGAAACGAGGAAATTATTCTAAAGGTAGTTTAATTTAAGAATAGCACATTCCAAAATCAGCGTGTTTGTTGATAAAAATTACCGTTTTAATGTTGGTACCGAACATTAAACAAAAAAAAAATGAAGAAAAAACGAGTTTTTGTAATTTTCAATTTTATCAAAAATTAAAATACAACCAAGTGGTTTTTAAACTTTTACCTAAGACTGGTGATAGCATTGAATATTTAAAACAAAAAACTTACTTTTTCACGTAAAATTAAGAAAGTTGTAATTTAAAAAAAATAATAATAATGATTTTTTTTTTCAAAATTCTGAGCTTTGAAGTAAATTAAAAAAAAGTATTCATGGAAATGACTTAATTTGAAAACTGAATTAAAGAATGGAGTCCTAACTTTAAAAAAAAATATACTATGATCTTTTTGGTGTTGCCGTTGTTTTCTAATATTTTTTTTTCTAGCTTAAGTAACTTTTTAAAGTAAATTACCCCTCCTGCCTAAACAAGGACACATAAACACCCCCTCTTTTGTGTTTTTTTTTCGAATCAGCCTACACGCTCTAGCGTTTTTGTGTATTTTAGTCTTATATCTTAAAATATCTATTTTAATTGATTCTATCATAGCACATTTTCATGAATTTTCAAATAATGTCCTCCTGACATATGCAGAACCCAGGCACAAAATTTTTGTTGACCAATGTTATGTATCTGAATTTGGGACCAAAAAATTACTAAACTCCTCACAACGGCAAGAGATGAACTGGTTCGGAGTATCTTTCAGCTAATCTGCCAACTATGGTCGGAGAAAAGCATTCCCGATGAATGGAACCTCTACCTCAGAAATTTGTTCCCGATCCTCAAGGAAAAAATATTCATTTAATTCCACAAACTGCTGAGCCATCAATTTTCTTCTTGACAACAGCATATTTTATGGTTTATGCCAAACTTTGTGAATTCCCATATCTTCATAGACCAAATATTAATGTTACGGCAGATCATGAAAAAGAGCCAGTCACTTCAAAACGACAAAGAAAACCTTTCCATCCATTAGGTAAAAATGGTGGCAAGAGCGTAACACTCGCTCTTTGTCCAATTAGCACTGGATTGCGCCCTTTTTGATAAAAGGCGAAGTTTTTTCATTTAATTACATCAAAAATGGACACCCCATAATTCTAACACCGATACAGTGCACAAAACGTCAACATAGGCAATTTGTCTACTTTTTATCCGCTTTTAACTCAGCCAACGGAACCTGTGCTAAGATAAAATAAAGAAAAACTCTTATTAATCATAGGTTCTTTCGTCTAAAATCCAATTGAGTAGGTGGCCCCCTTTCAACGAACTAAAGTGTCCTTTTTTAAGACACTCATTACGAGGGCCTTACACTAGCCGATATTATTGCTCAATACCACATATTGCGCTGTAATGCTGACCATGGTAAGAGCTGTATTGCTAAATATGCTGTGGTACGATTTGTTTTAACGCAATATTTTTTGACTGTATATTGAGCGATAATACTGTCTTGTTTAAGGCCCGAATTTTTCCGGTCCTGATTAATGGGGCAGAGTGCTTTGCCTTGTTGAAAATAGATGAGAGTGTTTTCGGCTGGTTTTCAGAAGAAAATTCTCTTCGTGCTTTTTAATCTTGTCTGCAAAGAAAGGGAGTGGAAAATAATGTAAACGTTGAGCATCAACACCGAACTACTAAAAAAGTGAAAATCGAACGATTTAGATGTTTGATTTACTTAGAGCGAACGAGCTCTATTGCTTCAGGCTGTAAAGTCTTTGAGTCCACCCTTCGATGGATGACGTAATAGAAGAAGAACCCGATTTATGTGGCATAACAAGCGGAAAATTATCTCAACTAACTTGGAATTTGAAACAAAAAATAACTATCTGACTGAGTACTGAGTTCTCATGGAAGAAGCTAGTTGAACAAAATCTAAATCTAGTAAGTAAGTAAATGTATTGAAGTGTATTGAAGAAGTGTGAAACGATGAACTCTATGGTCTATACAGCGATGTCGAACATAAAAAATCATAAAATATTCAAATAACTGTTACTTGTCTTAACATCTACATACTAACACAACATAAACTGCCTATAACTCATATTGAAACATAAATGATAGAAAAGGGAAAATGCCTGCTGTTTTTGATGTTCGTGTGCACGGAGGTATGTCGTTCCTACATAAATACATTTGAATTTGAATGATAATAAAAATCCATTATTTTTTCACATGCGTATGTAATATTTCATTTATTACAAGAAATTGATTTCAAATTTGTCTGATAAAGAATATTGAATATTTTACCTTCGTTTAAGGACCACTTAACCTTGAAAAAAGCTAAGTTAAAAGCTTTGTAAGGGAACCATATCAATTGATTTAGGAGATTTCCATAAAATAACAGAACTGAGAACAGCAAGAGAGCAATAGGCAATTTATAATGATTTCTTTTTGTATATTATTGAGTAATTTGAAAATGAGATTATTATACGCTTGTATAGCACGTTTAGTAATGTTGCATATTTCAAAAATTGTCGATTTATTTACTTGGGATTAAAAGAAGGACCATATATCAGTTCATGTGTGGCTCTTAAGAAAAAAAAAATAATTATTGATAAATTTAAAAGCACTCACAACTTTGTCTGTATCTTCTTAATGAAAAAATGGTAATTTCGTCTTTTTTTATTGGAAATTCAAATTCATAGACTTCCAAACTCTTCTATTAAAAAGATATATATCAAAAACTATATAAAATTCAAATATCCATTACCTGTCTAAACAACTACATATACACATGATTTATCTGTGTATCTACACTTTGGTTGGGCTGAACCTTTGGAACAATATATGAATCATGCTCCTCCGCTTATTATTACAAATCTGAAAAAGGGCTGAAATGTTTTCGTTCACTTAATAATAAGATGTTGATGGTGATTAGGATACTGAAATGCAGGTACCTACTTAATTTGTTATTCAAATATTTGACAAATTTCGGAGCCATTAATACATTAGGGTGGTTCTTTAAAATAATTGCTTTATTTTAAATTATACGCCCCCAATTTTCTAAGACGAAAGAAGATTTATAAATGTTCAATCAAACTTTGAGTTCTTATAACTTTGGGAATAATTGATAGAAAAATTAAAATGTTGGTACAAATGTAGTAGCTTTATATAACTGCATCCAAGATTCTGTACAAAAGTCATATAAAACGAAACCTTATTTTCCCTCAATTTTAGATCCATAGAGAGAAATTGAAAAATGAAAAATTTTCCTTATTTCTAAAAGGCCTTAAAATTTTTCCCAATACACCATTTTTTTCATCATAAATTGTAATTTTAACAAAATTTTAAATTTTCTATCAATTATTACCAAGTATGAAAACTCAAGGTTTGATTGAATACTTTACATTTTGTATTTTCTCATATAAAACTTTATTCGTTTTAACGGTAAAATAATAAGCTAAGACTTTACTCGATTTTTCTTATTTGTTTTGGAGAAATAAGGGAGGTGCGATATTCAAAATAAAACGATGACCTATTTAAGGACCACCCTAATATAAATATTATATACAGTCAAAACAAGCAAAAAATGTCATTTAATTGTTATCAAAGGTTTAAGAACTTTTCACGTGCCTAAACTTACGACATGTCGAAAAGCTAGACTACGGTAACAGTCGAAATATCACCCAATGTATTGTACATACATTCATACTACCTATATGTACGTTATATCATTTAAAAAACTTATTTATTCATACAACTTTTAAATGTAGGCATAAAGCTTTCTTTTAAACTACAGTATACACTCGGGCGTATACGTACTTTTTATTTTATTAAACTCTAACGCTTTTTTCTAATATTTGCTGGTGCACCCTAGGTTTTTAGGTTTTCTTAATATCAACTTCAATTGTTGAGTTTGAAATACTCAATACCACACGGAGAGAATTGAAAAATCACCAATTGCAAAATTTTGAGTTGCAATTTGGAAAACATGTTTATTCGTAAATTATGGCGTTTTTATGCCAGATTGATACAAAATTGGTAATATTACATTAAAATCATATCAAACTACACAATTTATCTCATCAAGGTTTACAATTAAAATCCATGATCCAAGCTTGCATTGTTCATAGTAAAAAACAACTTTTTTGGCGTAATTTATTCTCCAAAATGATCAACTTAAATGTTGATTTGCGATCACTTTTTAGTAATTTATATTGCACAGTCACTGATTTGCAAGCCAACAAATATTTGTTTTAAGCAAATCATGTTTTTTGTGTCGCAATTTGAAACTCTATTATATATATATTGTTGCAAATCACAAAATGTTTTTTTTCACAAATTACGACTTTCTTATCGCAATTTACTTCTCCAGGAAATAAAGCACCACAACATGGCATGTATCTACTTCTTAATTTCTGACGCCAGTGTTCTGTATTGCGAATTAGTCTATTGGTTGCGTGCTCGCTCAGTAACTGGAGGGATGCGAGTTCAAATCCAAGTTGAGGAAAGCAAAGTACCTATTTATTTCAATTAATAAAATTAAATGTGTCTACCATCAAAATGAAGGGTAGAGCAGGATTGCGCTCTTTCAAGTGGAAAATCACGAAATTAAATTGGTGATCACCTTTTTTGCAAATATACAACTGAGTAATATTTGGATCAAATTGCGATTTGTTGGTGGCAATTTTTGTTTTCTCTCGATTTAATAATTGATGCTTAAGAGCTTTGATTCATGATTTTTAAGTATCAATATCTTCATTTTGCTGTAATTTGCAAATTGCAAACAAATAGTCGTAAATTACTAAATCCTGATCCAAGGTATAAACCGGGATTCATTTTTCGTGGTTTGCAGCTCATTTTTCTTGATCTGATCCAAGAATTCTTTCCATGCATGAAGTTAAGGCCAAATCACAATCTCGTGTTTGGTCGCTCGCGCTTTGACGGGCTTTTTACCGACTTTACGATAGTGTGTGTCATAAAGCGCGACCCTTAAATTTGCAAATCGGAATGTAGCTTCAGGCTTCGGGCGTTGACAAATTACAAATATGACAGAATGAAAGCTCTGTTTTCTTAAATTAACACTAGGCGTGTTTTATTATCATCGGGATCTGGATTTACTTTTAACACGTGTTACAAAAACAATTTTAGAAAATTTCCCATTATTTTGTTTTTGTATTACGTGTAAAAGTTAATCCAGATCCAGATCCCGAAAATAAAAGACACGCCTACTATTAAAATTCTTCACCAAGAAGGGGGACATAAACTCTCTTTTATTTATAAACAAAAGCAGCGGTGGGTTCGGGAGCTAAATTTGAGCAGGTTTTCTTTGCTCTTAATTATGAAGCAATGAAGAATAAAAATCCCGAACATTTTCTTTTATAAATAACTAGATGATTAATGTGTATGAAACCACTTCACAGTTTGTATACTTAAACGTAACTTACTTTAGCTTAATTTAATTTTTTTCAATTTTAACCCACTGATTTCGGCGGAATAACTGCGAAGTTCAAAAATGGTTCAACCATATACATCGCTACCATCACATACTTGAACCACCATTATAAACCACGGATGTACAACTGGCCCTAAGAAAATCCAGTTTAAACGACTAAAACAGTGACAGTGCTTGCAAAAACATACCAAACACACCTTTTTGGACATTTGTAAATGTCATAATGGAGTTTGTACGATACGAAAAAGATAAAAATCGAAACAGAAGGAATTTCAATACAAAACAGCACTCCGCATCACATATTCACCACTCATCACACACAAATCTGAATTTTTCTGCCCGTTTAACATCGTTGTGAGGTACAAAATTCACCATACTTAGGGCCAGTTTGTTAACAATGGGTTAAATCTGCAACTTGATTATCACTGATTCTGTTAAACCCATAGTTATGGATCTGTGATAATCAGAGAGTGTTTGTTCACTCAATTTTCAGTATGATTAATAAATCATAGTTTTTCCAATAATCGTTCCATTTTAAAGTCTATCTGTCAAATCAAATTGTTTATTTTTTTCTTACAATATGGTCGATGCTTGGTTTCTGTTTATTCATGTTCCTTGTTCGTAGAAATTTGATAGATTTTGTTTCATTTTTCTATACCTACGCTTCAGGAATAACCAATGATGAACAAACGAAATTCCAGAAATCTTTGATTAAATCGTGATAATCAAACAGAATCGGCGAGTTAGTGATTTCTCCAATTAAGTGCTCAAATCATGGATTCTCTGTTTAAAATTTTGTTGAACAAACGCATTCAATGATAATCAACTGGAATAATCATTGATTTAAGTTGACAAAGTGTGAACAAACTAGCCCTTAGCAAGTACCGAAACCAAGAGATATGAAGAGAAAATTCCCTTATCGAGTTCCAAATTTCCTACAAGCAACAACCATAACAACCACAGACAAAGTACAAACAAAGAACACGAAGAATGTTTTCCTTCCAAGCCACATTTATTTGGAATCTATACAAATATTTACAAAAACACAGTTATTTTTGCACTAGCAAAGATTAAACAAATTACAATTGCATTTAGTTTGTATTGTTGACTGAAAATGTGTTTAAGTTTCCACAACAAAACGAATTAAAACAAGAATAAGAATAAGAAAGTGCCAAAATAAATAAAATCTCCATCCGAGCTCAGTTTTTAAGGATCCAAGCAGTACCGACAAACTTCGCTGTCAAATCCCTTAACAAAACAGACCAAATGAGTGAAGTCACCATACATTTCAATTGAAAAACTTTTATTGATAATTCAAAATGCTTTTGCTTTCGAAGAACGCAAACCAATGCTCATGTTCTATAACCCTTGCATCAACAAAATTCGTCGAGAAGCTTTTAAAAATGGATCGAAGCTCATGTGTTTTGTTTCAGATTTCATCATTCCAGAACCTTGCACAGTGTACACTGTACATAAACACTTTCTCCGGAACATAAATTGATTCAAGCAATCGAACATGCCCAAGAAAGAGAACAATGCAAACAGCTGTCAAATGTATAAACAAAAAAATACAAAACAAAAAAAAAAATAATTTCACAGGAATATTTAGTTTATTTATTTGATTATTTTTGGTTATCACTGTCTAGTTTTATTCAATTGTTATGTAAATAAAAGGATAATTGAAACACGTTAATAAATTTGCATAGTTCTATTATATCCAGTCTGCCTGTTGAACTGCAACAAAATACATTTCAAACACGTACATAGATACAATGAGTTTTATTTCTGCTGTTGTCGTTGCAAATTAATAAAGTAATAACAAAAACACAATTTTTTGTTTCTACTGGCTTTAAGAATTACAAATCTATTTTTTTATTATCAGAAATGGTAAATTTTATTAAATATTTGCTAAAACACTTCTCATACACACAAAAAAAAGAACACATGAAAAGAAAAAGTCTATTTCAGTTGTCAAAGCGCGACTGGAATAGAAAATAGATCTATTCGGGCGTTTGGCTCAGGCTTACGATATTTACGATGTGGGGCAAGCCCGACGCCTGAGGTAACATTTTAGAATGCCCCATAAGAGTCCATTGCTTCTATTGAATATGTCAAAGTCGGCGCACCCGAACGCTTGATTGTGGTTTGGCTATTAATCACTAACTATAACTTTTACTTAACATTAATCATAATACTATATTGTTTGATTTAGGTTTTAGACAGTTGAATATACCGGTAAATGAACAGATTTAAAAGAACAATTATGTTCAATAGTTTTTATTATTGAATATGTTTCTTTTGGAAATAAGAAGGCTTAATACCGAAAAATATAAAATTCAACCTGGTGTTTCAGGAAGAATCGTCACTGTGGCAATTTTTCAATATGTTATGCCATTATTCAATATGTTGGGTATAACTCGGAAGCTATGAATATGCCGAATTCGAAAATCTCACACTCAAAACTTTTTATTCAACGCAAAATTGGCTTTCAAAATGGATGGTTTAAGATATTTAATACAAAGAAGTAGCAGGAAAAGTAGCAAAAATCAACAAAAGAAATTGAAAAGTCAAGGATTTTAAATTTGTTTACTAAACTGCGTACACATTTTCTCGGATCAAAGATATGGTCAAGACATGGATATGGTCAAGCACATGCAAACAAAATCCAAGTAGAGACTCAAAGCTTTAACACAACATTTTTTTCATGCGAATCCAAAACTTGCAATATAGTACCTATGGCAAGTACAAAAATCCGTGCTGAAAGGTTGTCTTTTGAAGTGCAAGAGAAGGATTATTTTAAGTACCATAACTCCCATGAAATAAATTTAATTTTGGTGCATTCGAACTACATTTAGTTTTTGTTTGTACTAGTTTCGAAAAAGTGTGTAACCAGCATAAAAACATGGAAATTATGAGAGAAAAATGAAGAGAAGCATGAAATACCATATTAAAGCTAGCTAAAACACGTTCCATTGACAGTTTAAGGTGAAAAATAAGAACGCCATCTTAATTCTTGATTGAATATGATTGTATGGAAAAAAAGTTTAAAATCGATGAAGCTGTTTTTTAAAAAAATAATTTTTATAAAAAAATTCTTAAAACATTTTTAAGGACAAATTTTGGAAAGCAAATTTAAAGTACATATACTAAAACTATATTGAATTTTCAAAAAAAAAATTTGAAACTTTTTTTAAAAATTCAAAAAATGACAGGTGGGCGATTCTCTGCCAACTGTGATTCTTTTTTTTAGAAAATTTTCAAAAATTAAAACTTCGTAGAAACAATTTTTTTTGTGCTTGTGGCTTCATTTTGTCAGAGTATCAAATCAGTAAAGGCATTTTGCTACAACTTTTAAGGAACAAAAAATAAAGTGATATGTACTAAAACTGGAATAAACGATAATGACACTCTCTTTCTTTTTTTTTTTCTTTTTAATTTTTTCTCCCTCTTTTTAACCATATTTTTGTTGAGATTCTTGATTTTCTAATACGTTTCGACCTCTTGACATTTCTACTTCCCTTTTTTTCTTTAAAAAATGATCTCCTTTTCGTTTTTGAAGTCTGATCTTCTGAAGGGCAACCCTTTTCCTTGTGCTGGGTTATTTCCTAGTTTTTATTGCACGGAATGATTTTTGTTTGGCTCGTCTGAGGCAAAAGTAAAATAAGTATTTAAATGCCACGGTACTGACATTTAGACAGTTTATGTAACCTCACTTCTCTATGCTTTTGAGAAAAATAATTTTCAGGACAATTTTAACACAGAATACAAAATTCTGATTACCAACAAAAAACATGTTATAGCATGCTTTAAAAATACTACCACGGTACTGACAAATAAATTTGTGACAGACTTTTATCACATGAAAACATATTACTCTTAAAGTACAACAACGTACACAAAATAAAATGACTGTTGTTAGCTATACAAAAATACTGTCTCTTTTAGAAAACCACAATACAAACGTGTTAAAACCAAAACAAAATGGTGGTTGAGCGGGAAATCTTTTGCATTCAAAAATAAAACTAAAACCTCGGACAACATTCATTCATGATTATTTTATTCAGCAATAAGTATGTTGTCTTAATTTTTGCAAAAAATTTGTCAAGTAAGTATTGCACTAAAACTTTTCTAAAGATAGTATTTTTTATCTAATGAAGTATTTAATTCGTAAATAGTCGATTTAATTGGAAAAACAAGGAACGGACATGCCATAGTACTGACATTTTGACTACACTTTTGCAAGCCATGTTTAATAAGTAGCAAATTTAGTCCTGATATTGAATGTAGATTATAGAAAATAGCCGTTCACCCAATTCAAACCAGAAATATATATAAACATTTTACATTAAATATCAAAAAAAGCAATCGTAGGAGTATTGAAATCAGTCATACCGTTTTGAAGACAATCGAAAATTTAAAAAATGGTTCCTTGGGAGGTACCATTAATAACCATTTTTTGAAAAATGGTTTTTCACCCAAGGGAAGCCTTTACTAAAATTAATTTATTGAGTTTTTTTCTAAGAAAAGTTGTGGAGCCGTTCTTGAGAAAACTATACGATTATGTGAAATTGCTATAAAAATTATATGGCAGGAACCGTTATTTTTGGCTCTAAAAAAAAAATGAAAAAATGTGTGTGCATAATCATCAAAAACCACTAAATACCATGTTTGAAGAAAATCATTCTCGAGCGAATAAAGGATAGAACTGAGTCTATACTCAAGAAGCATCAAGCTGGCTTCCGCAGTGGTCGATCGTGTGTCGACCATATCAACACCCTGCGTATCGTCCTCGAGCAGTCAATGGAATTTCAATCACCGCTTTGCCTCATGTTCCTAGATTTTGAGAAGGCCTTCGATCGAGTAAACCGAGAATGTTTATGGAGATTGGTGCTTGGTAGATGAATTCCGCCAAAAATTGTTGCTATTATTAAAGAGTCCTACAACAACGCAAGGTGTTTTGTTTTACACAATGGGCAGCTATCCGACTCTTTCGTAGTGCTACAGGGTGTGAGACAAGGGGACGACATATTGACGGCCAGTGTTGGTTCAGCAGAGCGACAGGACATTCAATGGAGACCGTTCGAAAGGCTCAGTCATTTAGACTATGCCGATGACATACATATGTCTCCTGGCAAATAACATCAGTTTGCTGAACGGATCAGTTTAATAAACACTGCAAGTGAAGAGAGAGTCGAATGGTCTTAGAATAAACAGAAAAAAACCAAAAATAATGCTCACAGGCCGCTCAACACAGCAGCGTATTATTCTACAAGAGACGCCAGTGGAAGAAGACGAACAGTTTAACTACATTGGCAGTATTATTTCTACAAACGGTGGTACAGATCTGGACGATAAAGGTGTCCTCACCACGACCACATCCAAAAGATTCGCTGGCCCCAAATAATATCAAGAGCGGGTAGACGTCGATGTAAGAAAGCGTAAATGGCGTTGGATTGGTCACACACTGAAGAAACCAAACGATGAAATTGCAAAGCAGTCCTTTGAATTGGTGCACGGCGTCGGTTTGGAAGACCAAGAACAACATGGAAATCAACTGACTTAGCGGAAGCAGAAACCCAGAGAAGCCCTTACAGCTGACCGTGATGGATGGAGACGTTTTGTTGACACCCTATGCCCCAGCCGGGGTTACAGGATACGATGATGATCTGAAAACTTATCAAAAACATAATCTGATTTTGTAAACAGAAATTATTTTCATATAGAAATATGGTGTATTTTCCACGAATTGTTTACTTAACTATCTCGTATTTGGATAACTGAAGCAAGTAGTAGTTCTGTCTGTGTCTGACTTAAACTCTAAGCACCACCCCTTGTGGCTTTTTATCCTATTGTATTTTCATTGATAGCCTGAATTAAAAAAAAATGCTCTAATGTCTAATGAATCATACATAAGTGTGTCCCATTAAACTGGCTGATAGTAAAATGTTTACTGGGTCAGGGGATAAACTTAACTTCAAAAGTAACTTACTTCTCCAATATCCAATGTAACCCATCTTTTAATGAATGAACCTCTTTTGGTTGTTTTATTATTTTCTTCTCAACAAAAATAACCAGCCAGAATATAATCTACTTAAGAAACATTTTTTTTGGTAAAATTAGCTTAAACTTAAGCCTCAACAATTTCCGTTCCATCAAAAGTCAAGTTATTCATTTTATCCACATTCATCAATGGTTTTGTGCTGACAACCAAAGTAAGCACATTTACTTTATTTACTAATTGGATTATCATTAATTTAATTTAAAATATATGCTTATTGTGGGCATGTCGTGGAGGTAAAAGGCTTTATACCTGAACCACAGATACTATAGTTCCATAGATATCGCACGCAGAGGAAAAAAAATGACAATTTTTCAAACGACTGGGACGTACCTCTACGTCCCAGTTTGATCGAACTCGTGTGAATAATACTTAAACTTGATGTTACCTTAAATTGTGTTTGAGTATCAAGTTGCTTGTTGTGTTTTATTTTTTTTGTGTGTGTTTGTTCCAGTTTTTAGTTTATTTTGGTTGAGTATTTAAATGTAGGTACCTAAGTTTTTTATGTGTATGTATGTATATTTTATATTGCATTGTGAAATGTGAACGCTGTATCGCTGTATGTATGAAATACTTCTATATCAAGGTTGGCTACATTTTGTCTGGATAAGAGAGAGGCATTTGAGAAGAAAAATGAACAGAATACATTTTAGTGTAGGTAAACATTTTTGTTGGTAGAAAAACACTTAGGTACGTAGACGAGAGGCGGTACAAAAAATAATTTTAAATAGTTCTCAAAAAATTACTAAAAATTTTATTATTTGAAAATAATATAAAGGTTCAGCAAGGTAATTACCGAAACCCCTTCTTAATAATGTTAGGGTTAATTTAATAGGAGAGGTGGTAAGAACAATTAATAGAATTTTAATACAAGTGCATATACAAAGGCATGATATTGAATTGAAATATATTTTTTTTGTGAAAGTAACAAATTAAAAAAATATATTTTTTGAAATGCTTAAATTTTTCTTTGACCAGTGGTTTTCTTAAAAAAAACTGAGATCCCACAGCAGATTTTGGGTGTGAGTGATAGCAAAAAAAAAAGTATAGGCGTCGAAAGCTTCATTAAAAGCTGCTAAAAAAATCAAAGTCTTACATATATTTTTTTTTATTTATATTACTTGGTGCAGTACCGAAATTTGTAACGGAATTAAAACAAAAAAAGTTTTGAAATACTACATACAATTTCCTCTGTATTTCAAAAGCAAAAAAAAATGTTTTGGCTGAAGCAATATATCTGCCTCCCTTATATGTTGATTTTTGTACTCTTTTTTATTAGAAAAAAAAATTATAGCAGACACCTGTTGCAGTACCTGCATTTATAAAGGAGTTTAAAAAAAAGCCTTTTGAAAAACTCCATACAAATTTAGTAGTATTTTTAAGCCACTTTTACCAAAAGCACTTTTTTTCCCTTTGAAATATAGCAGATCTTTTTTCAACCCTTTCATGAAATTTCAAGAAATTCGGTTATTAATGCAGGTACTGCACCAGGTGTGTGCTGTAATTTTTGTTCAATAAAATAAGGTTAAAAAATTCACAGAACGAAGAGGCTGCTTAATTTTTATGGAGTTTTTCAAAGGCCTTTTTTTTTAAATTCCGTTATAAATGCAGGTACTGCACCAGGTGTCTGCTATAATTTTTTTCTAATAAAAAAGAGTACAAAAATTAACATATAAGGGAGGCAGATATATAATTGCTATAATTTTTTTTTCAAATAAAAAAGAGTACACAAATTAACAAATAAGCGAGGCAGATATATTGCTTTAGGCAAAACATTTTTTGTTTTGCTTTTGAAATACAGAGGAAATTGTATGGAGTATTTCAAAACTTTTTTTTTTAATTCCGTCAAAAATTTCGGTACTACACCAAGTACCTGCGCATAATTTTTTTTAATAATTCAAACCATTATTATTAACATATGAAAGAGACAGACATATTCCTTCAGTTTAAACTGTAGGAGGGGTGAAAACCAATTTTGGCTAACACGATTATCCTCGAAGTTGCATTCCTATTTTTTGTTTTGATGCACTGTCTAATCACAAAGGCCCCAGTTGCGGACTGCAAGACTTTGATCTTTTGAATAGCCTTTAATGAAGCTTTCGACACCAATACTTCTTTTTTTGCTTTCACTCACACCCAAAAATTTGCTGTGGGCTCTTAGTCTAAAATGTTTAAATTCAAGTAGTTTAAGTTTAATATAATTAAGGATTTGATGAAATAACGGCTTTACTACGTGACGACTGAATTATAAAAGAAAAAGATTTAATTCTTAGCAAAGTATTACAGTTTAAAGAATTAAAGCTAGTTAAAGTAAGTGAGGAACGAGAAGAAAATATTTGGGAATGCAAATTTTAAGTAATTATTAATATGTAGATAAATATTTTATATTAAAAAAAAAAAATCAACCCGATTTTGAAATAACATTCGAATTTTCAAAAAATATTTTAATTTTGGTTTTTAAATTCATAAAATACTTTTTGAAAGTGCTGATGTGCAAGATTATTTTAACTTTTTGGAGGTTTTTGAATACAAAATTTAATTAAAATTCGTTCAGCCGATAATGATAATGAGAAAATAAAAATAAAAAAAAACCTTCTATGGGTGGCTTTGTTTAAAAAAAAAAGATAAAAAATGTTTTTGTATAAATACTGGTAGACCATTTAAGTTTTGATTGGCTACGTAATCTCGCAAATCAAAATCTCGCATAGCGAAATCTCGCAGTTACAAAATCTCGCTTTTCATAATCCCGCAATTATAAAATCTCGCTTTTAATAATCTCGCAATAACAAAATCCCGCAAACTAAAATCTCGCATATTAAAATCTCGCAAAGTTGAATTGCATTGCAACAAAAACATCTTTTTAATCAAAATCTCGCAAATCAAAATCTCGCGCGAGATTTAAATTTGCGAGATTTTGATTAAAAAAATGTTTTTGTTGCAATGCTATTCAATTTTGCGAGATATTCTACCTACTGCAAAATATATAATCCAGTGTCTGAGTTCTTTCAGACCAAAGTTATAGAAGTTATAATCTATAGATTCATTTCTAAAAGCCTTGTGCGACTCATTGCTCTTAAATTTGAATTTGCGAGATTTCGATTTGTGAGATTTTGGTTGAAATTTTCGAGATTTTTAGGTTCGAGATGTTAATGCGAGATTGTAAAAAGCGAAATTTTGTAATTGCGAGATTATGAAAAACAAGATTTTGTAATTGCGAGATTATGAAAAACAAGATTTTTAATTTGCGGGACTTCGTTATTCGAGATTTAAAAATGCCAGATTTCGTTATTCCAGATTTTGGTTTGTGGGATATCGTAGCGCTCCTTTTAAGTTTTTAAGCATGGAAACATTTACAATTATCTTAATCGTATGAGCCATTTTTTTAACATTTGTTTTTTTTGTGCATAAAAGAGAAATTTTTGTTTATATGTATTCTTAAGTGTTAAAAAACCATTAAGTACTTAGTTTCAAAAAACCTTCCCAGTGGTTTTCTAAATATTGAGCTTTCAACAAAAAAATTAAAAGATAGTTTTTTGAAAATCCAAAAAATATTTGTACTTACATTTACCTTAACTTTTTGTAAGCTCTTCCATGAAAAAATATGATTCAAATCAGCTAAACAGTTTTAAGATAATCGAAAAAAGCGAAATGGTTTCTCATCCAATTGCGAGAAGCGAGACCCATGTTTTTTATCTTCCCTATCATCGCAAGGTATGTTTGATCAAAATTTCGTATATTTTTCAAGTAAAAATATGCAGAACCTACTTAAATGTTTTTTAAACTAGAGTTTGAATTGTATGTACCTATTGGTACTTACATATATTCGTATATTAATAAATACTAGAAACTGCCTTACCTACCTACCTACCAAACTTTCTTTTTTTATGCATAGTAAACTTTATTAATAAAAAATACACCTTTATAAAAACCTGAGTTTTCAGTCTTCTTCAGGGGCAAGTATTTTAAACAAATTTTGTTTTTTTTTTTTATAACATTTGTAAAATAAATAAAATAAAAACAGATGGTTTATTATTACAAAATTTTTTTTTTTTTTTAAAGCTCTTTTGAGCACCTCTTAATTAGAAGTTTTGTCAACAAAACAATTTTTGTAATAATAAACCATCTGTTTTTATTTTATTTATTTTACAAATGTTATAAAAAAAAAACAAAATTTGTTTAAAATACTTGCCCCTGAAGAAGACTGAAAACTCAGTCGAAACGTCGGGAAAACTAATGAATATCTTTCATTAATAATCTATCGAGACCAAAAAAGCCGAATAAGAGAAATCTTAAAAACTAAAACTAAACGATTTAAAATTTCTGTTTGCATATATGTACATATATGTAGGTATATGTACAATACTTATTCATTACTCGTTATCATTACATAAAATTACCAGAGTTCTTATTTTTGAGATCTAAGCAATTTTATGAGTTGCTTAAGCAATTAAATGAACGAGTTTAAATCTTCGTTACATTTTTCTATAATAACTTGCACACCTACATATTTTCATAATATAAATTCTCTAAATTACCAAGCATCTTGTACTATGTGTATGTTTGTCAAAATTATTTTCGATTCAGATTTCTCAAAGAGAAAAAAGTCAAAATAATTGTTCATTTCTGAATTCTTAACATTTCTCGTCGAAAACCAATAGTTTTGCAGTTAATGGTGAGGGTGGCAGTTTCCAAAAATTAGTTGTTCATGTTCCATCAAAGCAATAAATGTAAGTATCGATCCAAAAAAATAAATATGTACGTATTTGTATGTAGGTATGTATATGCCAAAGCTAACCTTCATTCCACCACGCTACCCCTTTACCGATCACGCAAGCCTTCTCTGCTGAACATTTCTTCCTAAGCTTTTGTTATTTGTTCTACCGCCAAGGCCAACAGTAATAAACAAAAGAGATTTCTTAAAAAGCTAAGTATACAGTTCCTTGAAGAAAAAAAAACTACATGTATTTCTTATGGGAGCGCTTTTTGCGAAAAAAAAAGTTTTTTAACGTTTAATTTATTTTTATCGAACTGTGAACTACCCAAAGAAAACAAATTTTATATTCACCACGATTTTTTTTCGTACAAAACAATGTCACTGACATTCTTTTTCCAAAAAAAAATTTCGTTTGGCATTTGTGTTTGCTTTTTTTCATAGATCAGTCTCATTGAGATTTTTTTTGGAAACTGTAAACTGACGACGAATAAAAAAAAATTTTATACCACGGAAATTTTTTCTTTGACGAAAATATTTTTTTTCTCACCTTGAAGAATTTTTGTACTCAAAAGAACTGTATACTTAGCTAAAGGAGCAAAAACCATAAAAAAAAACAATACAGAAGCTACCGCGCCGAACAAAAGATAGATACCTACATACATATACACACAAATACACAACGACGACATCACACCCCACAGATCGCAGCTACTCTCAACTCAACCGACTATGATTTTTATAGTAGAAGATGAAGAGGGCTGTAGCTGTAGTTGGATTATGATTTATGAAACAAAAATGTGTGCATGTGTCTGTGTGTGACAAGAATGATCGAACACGAATTATGCTCAAAAGGGTTGCATAGGTATCCGAAGTTAAATCGAAATATGTGTATCTTGGAATCCAACTCACTGGTCGACGTCTTTTGGGGATGATCGTGTTCTGTGGGTTACATTCTGCTCTGTTTGATAAGGTTGCATGGTTTGGCTCCGACAAATCGCTTAAAATAGTCGATTGAAAAAGTTGTCATTTTTATTTGCACTGAATGCAATATCTACATATGTAACTCTATTATCTGTGCCTGAACTCTTCTTTAGTAAAAGTACCTGGTATTATACTATGTTGCCCTCGAAATTGAAAAGAATCCTAAACTTAACAAAATATAAAGGAAGGAAACATATGTAGGTACATCTACATCTATAAGTAACATCACCGACCATCCTCGAAATATATGTGTAGTGTAGGTATATATGATGCATCTACATATTTTGTATATAAATACATATGTATGTATGTATGTATGTATAAGATATGTACATAGAGTTGAATTGAAAGTTCAGTTCTACATTGTTTCAAAGTAGATCCTTAAGTAGGTGAGAGGAAAAATATCAAGCATTAAGGATGGGAATTGACTATAACAGTTTTATTTTTTTTATCAAGAAGCAAGCACAATATAATCTCCTATCTATACAATATGCCTTTAAGAGTAAACTTTGAAGACTAAAATATTCGAAAATGATTGTGAAAGCAAAAAATATTTTGTGACAGAAAACGACCTAAAATGATGTTCTTCTTTTAAGTGGAAAATATTGAAGTGATGAATGTGATATAGGGCTCCCTTTCATAGTGGAAAATACTTATAAAAGAATCAATCATATAACAATATGCCTGTGACAACCTTTGGAGAAGATGTGATGACAATTTGGAAATTTGTAGAAACTATATTATTATTGATATTCTGCAGTAAAAGCCTTGAGCTGTAAGGAATAAAATACAAAAATAGCTAAACCACTTTCAACTCATCGTGTTATGGAAAAGTCATATTTAAATGCATTCAATCTATGTATAACAGGTTATTCATTTAAAACTACAAAAAAAATCAATTTTTTAATAAAAAACATTGACTGGAGTTAGATGGTCGAATCATTATTATGACCAAAATAGTCTAAGAGCCAACGACATTAAAAGTCAAATCTGTGCAACATCGTTAGTCATACAATTAATAGCCTTTGAGGTGTTCAACCAAGAACTTCTTGTCTGCATACCTAAACACGTGACCAACTGGTATTAAATTTGACGCACATTTTTTATATCGATCTATTTCACTGCCTATTGGTCGGAAGTTTGCATACAAGAAAATTAAATAGTATCTCGTGGCATAATGGTTAGTGGAGTGCGTTGGACTGTCTTGCCGTAGGTGTGGGTTCGATTCCCAGCCGTACCACCTAAAAACAGAAATGTTTTATCTGAGATACTGCCTCTTCCGATTGCGGAACTGACAAATCCTCCAAAAGTATATTTTTCATGCTCCGTTAGGCCTCGGAAAAAAACTGTAGGTCCCCTCCATTCCTGCCAACAACACGCACAGAGGAATGGTTGAGAGTTGTAAGTCACTAGGCTCTGGTTCTCTACGAGCAGTTGCGATACCCAATTTATTTCATTTATACTAAGCTTCAATTTTGAACATTTGCTATCATAACAAGGTCAAACGCTTCATAGTAAGCCCTTAAGAAGATAGAGCACCGAAGTTTTCACATATGTATCATGTGTTTACCTGAGTGGTTTTTGGAAAAGTCTTCTTAGGGACTAATTACAGAAAGCTGGACCTATGACAACAATTATTCGAATGCTTACTTTTTCCCTCTGACTAATCGGCATTGAAATAGACCGATAGAAGAAAATTTATGTCAAATTTAAAACATAATGTTTGTCACGTGTTAAGGTAGCCTGACAAGAAGTTCTTTTTATATCGACTATTTATATCGTTAGCTCTCGGTCTAAGAGAACAATCTTTGACATTTACTTATTGAAAAAAAAGTGCATAAATGTTGCCCGCAAGACTGTCGTATATGGTACACTTAGAAGGTCCAATTTTGGATCACTCTTTCCATCAGTACTGCAACCGATGTCTGCTCTCATCACGTGAGTAATATTGGTTATCAAATCATAAATCTTAGATAGCTGGATTATTTGTAAGGTCTTTGACTTCAAATAATCCCAAGCAAAAACATCTAATGGTGTAATATCATAAGATCTAGGCAACTAGGTGACAGGTCCGAAAATAATTTTCCTCTCAATAAGGCCATGGCTTCACGGGCTGTGTTGTAACTTGTAAGTTACGCCATCTATACTTGGTCATGGATATCACGGACTTTTTTTTGAGGTAGCAGATATTTATTTATCGACGCGCCATAACGGGCGCTTTATTCAGTTACGTTCTGGATACCTCGGTTTTGAAAAAAAAAACATGGACCAATGATTCCACCAGTCCATTAAACAAACCAACCGTTCTTATTTTGTCGGGATGTCATGGAAACTCTTGAATCTCTTCAGCCCAAAAACGGAAATTTTGCTAATTGACGTACTCATTAAGCTGGAAACTTGCCATATAGCTAAAATTTTGTTTGTCGAAACAATGGATTTACTTCAAGCTTTTCAAGAGCCGAGCTGAGCAGCTTCTAGACGCTGTACCGGACTTAATTTTTCCATGATAATTTGTTTTGAACAATACTGAATTAAAATAACATGACACCAGGGGAGAGACTTATCACAAAAATACCTATCAAAAAAACCATTAAAATACGAAATACTCGTAAGTATTGAAATTTGGCTGTCTTGGCATTTGTTCTTTTTATCATTTAAACGCCAATTTGTATGGACTAAAAAGAATTGAAATTTATTTTAAATCAATAATTACTCAACAAGTCCAATTAAATAAAGCTAACTCAACTGCTTGGCTAATTTGTTTCAGAGGAAAATATACATTCATATACTCATAAAAGACCCATCTAATACAAACATATTTTTTCTTTTTTTTTTCAAAAATAAATAAATGCAATAAAAAGTCTAAAGGATTTATTGTATTTTTAAGACTAACAACCCGCACACAAAAATGACTGAGAGTTGTAAAACACTCAGTTCTCCACGAGCTGTCGTGCCAACAAATGTATTCATTAATTTATTCTTACAATAATATTCATTTGGATTATCGAGACAATACTGTAAATTGAAAATTATGTGGTGACACGCTACTTCACCACCCGTCTCCAGGTGTCAGTGTCATACATTTATTTTAGAAACAAAAACAAAAGCAGGCAGAAGCAGGACTGCTACAATATTTTTTCATATTTCTTATCGCATAATTTTAAGTATCTTAAAGAATAGCAACCAATCAAAAACATAGGTAATTCTATTTGCGATAAAGTAGGATGCTTTAAACTTAAAGCATGCTTTAAATTTATAGCTTAGCTAGCGGAGATTCCATGTAAAAGCCTTTTCAATTTTTGTTTAGTTTTTGGTTCTATTTTTTTTTTAGATTTATAAATACCTTTACTTTTCAAAAAGTGAAAATATACTGAATAATGATCTATTTCACGTTAAATATCATAAAGTAATTTATCTAATAATAGAAATAAAACTGTTGCATTTTATTTTTTAAGAATAAAAACACTTAAAGTTTTACAAAATAATAAAAATACTGTATTTTATGTGGGGTGGCTCTTATTTATAATAATTATAAATTATGTAATTTGAACTATATGCCTTTAAGACCTTAAGTCTTTTTTAAATGTAACCTGAATTTCCGGCAATATATTTAGAAAGAGTAGAAGGATTGGAAGGATTTGGTACACAATAATGCAATTCCGTATTTTGAGCTGGTCTACCAAGTCAACAGTAAAGTGTTGAACATTGTTGAAGAGGTTATTGCATGTACTTCATTTTGTTATACAGGGTGTCCCGCACCTGAGTGGAAGTATCTTCGGGTGTGGTTCCTGGGTATATTCTAAGAAAAAAATTGTATGGGGGGAAAGTTGTATCTGCCCTCCCTGTGGCAGGGAGGGGCAGTTTCTGAAAAATTGACTTAAAATGCCAAAAAAAAAAACATTTAAAATCAACGAAAACACATCTAATAATGTGCTATAATTCTTTTGAAAGCTAATACTCCATTCTTATATTTAGTTTTTAAATCAAGTTGTTTAAGCGAGCAATTTCAAAGTCAAATTTGTTTAAAAAAATTGTGATTTTTTTTCTTAAGTCGATATTTTTCAAAAAATTTCGTTATTAAGTGCTATTTTTGTGTTCAATATTCACTGCCCTCATTTATTTTAAGTCCATTACCGAAAACTAAATGTAAAAATTTATCTTAGTTTTTGAGAAATTAAGATAAAACGAAAGGTACTTTTACCAAAAAAGCCCGAAGAAAGGGTTAAATCATGGATAATTCATGAATAAATAAATTTTTTCGGGCTTTTTGGGAAAAGTACCTTTTGCTTTTTGTTAATTTCTCAAAAACTAAGAAAGATTTTTACATTTAGTTTTCGGTTATAGAGTCAAATTTGTTTAAAAAAATTGTGATTTTTTTTCGAAAGTCGATATTTTTCAAAAAATTTCGTTATTAAGTGCTATTTTTGTGTTCAATATTCACTGCCCTCATTTATTTTAAGTCCATTACCGAAAACTAAATGTAAAAATTTATCTTAGTTTTTGAGAAATTAAGATAAAACGAAAGGTACTTTTACCAAAAAAGCCCGAAGAAAGGGTTAAATCATGGATAATTCATGAATAAATCAATTTTTTCGGGCTGTTTTTGGAAAAGTACCTTTTGTTTTTTCTTAATTTCTCAAAAACTAAGAAAGATTTTTACATTTAGTTTTCGGTAATAGATACAAAAATAATGGGGCAATGAATATTGAACACAAAAATAGAACTTAATTACGTAAAATTTTTAAAAATATCGACTTAAGAAAACAAATCATAATTTTTTTAAACAAATTTGACTTTGAAATTTAATTTCTCAAAAACTATTCGCTTAAACAACTTGATTTAAAAACTAAATGCAAGAATAGAGTATAACCATTCAAAAAAAAATATAGCACATTATTACATGTGTTTTCGTTGATTTTAACTGTTTTTTTTGGAATATTAAGTCAATTTTTCAGAAACTGCCCCCCCTGCCTCAAGGAGGGGAGATACAACTTTCCGTCCATACAATTTTTTTCTTAGAATATACCCAGGAACCACACCCTAAGATACTTCCACTCAGGTGCGGAAGACCCTGTATAGTCGATAAGCTGTAGAGCATGCGGTTCAAGAGATATTAGGCATAAAAAAGGCAAATAGAAAAATAATGCAATTCTGCATTGAGTGCTGGCCTCCCGAATTTCTTATTCAATTTTAAGCAATTGTTTTTCTTACTTCACAGGACTGGATTTTGGGTGGGTGCGAGGTTGGGTGAATGCAAACTCTCTTTTGCTTTTTAAGAATCTGGGTTTAGAGAAACTTTGGATTTATCCCTTACTTATATCCACAAAATTGTTTTTGTTTCATTCTGGACTTATGTCCCATTTTCGACTAAAAAATTCAGGACTTATGTCTCTGTAGGATGGGACATAAGTCCCGAATTCGATTCGGTGCTTATGACCCAGTAAAGTGGGACGTAAGTCCCGAAAAACAATTCGGGACTTATGTCCCTGCGCCGGTAGGTACCTTACTATTTCATTAACAACTATGCACATAGTACCTACGGGAGCTATCGCAGAAATTTGAGTACAAATTTAATACTAAAATGGACAAGTATGATTTACAAATGCCTTTCTCAAAAATTTCGGGGGGGGGGGGGCAGAATCAATGACACTGCAATTCAAGTTGGAGAGTGTGTACAATGACAAATTAAGAATTTTAATCTTTGGTATTTTCCATATGAATTTTCACAAAACATTAAAAATTCATTTGTAGGTATAAAACAATGTATTATATTACAGAAGCTCGCTATAGGAATTTTTCCAAAAGCTTATGTTTGCCTCTGGTCTTAATCGAGTACTTCGAAATGAACATAGATTTAGCTTAAAACACTCAATTTGGTAATTCTAAGTACCTCCCTGACCTGTTAGTTCACTTTCATTTATCATACAATAGATGTGTTTTGTTGAGGGGTTGGGTACGTTTGCCCGAAAAACGTTTTCCCGCGTCACGTTTTCCCGCGTCACGTTTGCCCGAAAAACGATTTCCCGTCGATCGTTTTCCCGAAAAACAATATCCCGTGGATCGTTTTCCCGCGGTTACGTTTGCCCGCGGTTTGCTACTACCCTTGATATAAAGTAACGGCGCTGTAGTCTAATTGGATTCCCATATCCAATTGGATTCCCATAGGCATCAGCCAATCAAAATCATTGAAAATGAATTTCAATACTCTTTTTGATTTTTAACAATATGTAAAAGACTTCACTGTATTAAATTCTATAGTGTGAGAATCAACAAGTACGAACCTCTTCACAAGTAAGTCGTCCGATACAAGTAAAAAAGGAGGAATAATTCCGGAATAAAATTGAGTTCTTACTAGAACTCCGTAGCGTGAAGTGTGAACATCAACATCTCTCTAAGGGATAAAATTAGATTTTCAGTTTTGGTGGTTTGGTTGGGTTGGGTTGGGTAATCAGGACGCTTAGGACGATTGGAAGCGTTTAAAGTGAATCCTTAGGGGAATTTGCTTTTACGCTTTAAAGTCGTTTTAAGCGTTGGTCAGGTTGGTGCCAATTTCAAAAAAAAAAGTTGAGAAAAGTTCAGATCTTTTTTTGAATTAAAAAAAAAAAAAAATCATTAATATTTTGAAGACAAATTAAAACAAGAAAAAAAGGGTGAACAAGTAAACTGAAAATATTTTTTCGAAAGTTTTGAAAAATACTTTTTTTACCAATTTTTTTTTTCATTTTTTAGAACTGGAACTTCCTAGATCACGAATATGAATTTTATAAGTCGCTAGGACGCTTAGTTTAGCCGCAAATCAAGTTTAAAAATAATGTAAGCTTTGATGCCTCTAGGACGCTTAGTTTAGCCGCAAATCGCGTTTAAAGATTTAAGTTTATTTTTCGTATAATTGAGCGCCAATTTAAAGTTTTCTTGAGCAAAAGTACCTTGGGTGGCGAATAAACGCGAATAAACAGTGAGATGTGTATGGGGGGGCATGCTGCCCCCCTGCAACCCCCCTGTCTGGGCTCACTATAGGAATTGGGGTGGGTGCGAGGTTGGGTGTATGCAAAGTTTCTTTATTTAAAGTCGCTTGGACGGATAGTTTAGCCGCAAATCAAGTTTAAAGATGCAAACTTTGATGCCTCTAGGACGCTTAGTTTAGCCGAGTTAACGACACACTCGTTCCCACGAGTTCATAGACGCAATTATCAATACACATTCCCACAAGGAACCAAAACTAAACAACCACTCGGGATTATATGATCACTCGAGGCCATAAATAAAACTATCTAATGCTTGGCACTTCAGTATGGAATTCAGTAAAGTAAACAATGCATTTGTCATCCCAACAAATGACCATCGAAGCCAACAAGAGTGAACACGCACACAGCATCTAACAATATACAACACATACCAATTGGAAACAATCTTCAACCCTTCAGTATACAATAGCAAAGAGTCTGGAAGATATTTTGGAATCAATCAGAAGGCAGATCATCCACGGCAACCGAAGACACAAGTTGAGTGTTAGGGACTTAGATTATATATATTCTTAAGTTTTTTTGGTATTTTTAAATAAAGTTTTTTAAAAATCCAACCGTGTAACGATCTCATTATTTGGCGCCCGAGCAGGGACACGGTTAATCTGTTGTGCAAAGTGAAATTCAACTATCGCGATTAAATTAATTTACATAAGGGTAAAATTAAACCCAATCGCGAAAATTAAGTGATCGGTTAAAGTAATTTAAAAGGGTAAAATTACACCCTACCGGTACACAAATCACATCAGTGCAACGGAATAAGTGCATTCAAAGAGGAGAAAAACACAAAGTATCCTCTCGCCCGTGAAACAACCCAATTTTTCTTATATTAATTAAATAATAATTAATTATAAGAATAATAAAATAAACCAAACGGTTTATGAACAGTAGACCTACTTGACTTAAAACATCTAGAGGCAACTGGGAAAAAACCCACAGATAACGAGAAGTACGCTCATATGAAGCAGAAAATCAAAGCGAAGAAAGTTAAAATTTAGTGAAGAGTAAAAGGTGATATAAAGAAAGCCCAAGCAAAATAAAAAAAATTGACGATAATAAACCTAAACTATAAAAAAACATTTGTGAAAAGAGACTAAAGTTACTAAGGACTTAGTGAACAACTACAATCATAAAATAAACTTTGAAGCAGGAAAGCAGAGAAACGGAGAACACCAGAACGCGAATCGATACTTAGTTAAAGACAGTAAGAATTATGAATTAATTAAACTTATATTGAATATATTTATATTATACGCATTATACGCATTATAATTTTATAAAATTGCATAACTTGTAATTGGTGATTTTAAACTTTGGCATCCAAATTTATTAAAGCAATTAAAATGGCACTTACACTCGACCAAATTCATGCATTGATTGCAAGGTCCGTAGAAGAAAATACACTCGTGTTACAGAACCGAGTAGATGAACTGTCAGGAATTTTAAGTAGACTGACGACTTCTGACAACATAACTCCTCATACTGACGTACAAATAGACCCCAATAACACTACCCGAGAAAGTTTAGAACTAGCCAAAAGTTTACAACAGTTCGAAGGTGAGAACTACGTGAGTTGGCGAACATCAGTGTTACACTGTATGAAAGCTTATGACCATTGTAAAGGGAGTACCAGCTATTTTACGGCTGTAAATATTATTAGAAATAAAATTGTAGGGAAGGCCAATGATGTTCTTACATCACATGGCACACCTTTGCATATAGATGCAATCTTAGGTAGGTTGGACTTAACCTATAACGACAAAAGACCAATACACATGCTTCAAACTGAATTGACTAATACAAGACAAGGGAGACAAACGTTGCAGGAATTTTACGACCAGATTAGCAAGCTCTTAACCCTGATTACAAATAAGAAAATTATGAGTTACGGACCAAGAACGGCAGAAACTAAAGTTCTGATTGAGGTGGCTAGAGAGAATGCTCTAAGAGTATTTATAACTGGGTTAAACCAACCCATGAGTAATCTAGTTTTCGCTCTTAACCCAGGAGATCTCCCCAACGCTCTAGCGAGAGCTCAGGAAATTGAGGTTAATCAATCTCAAAAACTTAGAGATCCCCATAGAATTGACCTTCATAGACCATTCCAACAACCGATATTCAATAGATTGAATTATAATTCTGTAGGTCCTCGGAATAATCCCCCAATAAGGCAAAATTATCAGGCCACACCACCGCAGAAAAGAATGGATCTTAGAAGCGGAAACCACTACCAAAGCTCCCAGAATAATTATTACAATAATAATAACCATAATAATACCAGCAATAATCGAGACAGGCAATATAGTAGTAACTCATACAGAGATCAGCGTTTCAATAACGAAATACGAAATAACAATAACCCCTTTAAAAGGGATAGGCCAAATAGTAGCCAACAGCCTTTAAGCAAAAACCCCAGGATAAATAATCTAGAGGAACAAGGTAATTTTTTAGATTAAGGCACGACTTACCTTGTATTAAAAGAACGAATAGTAAGTCGGGTAGAATATTCAACATTCTAATAGACACAGGTGCCACGCATAGTTACGTAAAACCTGGAATGTTTCCTAGTAAAACATTAGACATCCCTTCTCGAGTAAAAAGTGTTCATGGAACCACTATTATTAAGAAATTTCAAGAAATAAATATTTTAGGTATCAAAGAAAGATTTTTCGAATTAGACGAGCTAAATGATTATGATGCGATCATTGGCATAAAACTCTTGCGCAAAGTAAAGGGTAATATTAATATAAGGGATTCGACATTAGAATATGATCAGGGCATTATACCTTTAATATTCAATGATGAATTGATTAACAATTTAGAGATTAATTTAGAAAGTAATGATAATAAAGGAAGGCTTAAACAAATTTTAAGGAAATACCAGGGAGTGTTTACGGAAAACCCAAACTTTTTGCCCTATAATACGAGAATCAAATGTAGCATAGATACTACAACTGAAAACCCAATATGGACTAAAGGTTACCCATACCCTCAAGCAGCGTCTAATTTCGTTAACTCAGAAATAGAAACATTATTAGAAAACAATATAATAAGGCCTAGCAGGAGCGCTTATAACTCACCAGTTTGGGTGGTTCCTAAGAAAGGTTATAATGAAAATGGAACCCAGAAAAATAGACTGGTAATTGATTACAAGAAATTGAACAGTTTCACAAAAACTAATAAGTACCCAATGGCAGAAACTACCGTCATTCTATCCAACTTAGGAAAGGCAAAATTATTTACCACTCTTGATTTACAGAGCGGATTTCATCAGATTCTCATGAAAGAAGATGATTGTGAAAAAACTGCATTTTCAGTTAATAATGGGAAGTACGAGTTCCTCAGAATGCCTTTTGGTTTGAAAAACGCGCCAGCGTTATTCCAATGTGCAATGGATGACATCTTAAGACCTTATATAGGGAAATTTTGCCATGTCTACATTGACGATGTTATTATCTTTTCAAATTCAGAAGAAGAACATCTAGAACATATTGAAATTGTAATCAAAGAATTAAGTGAAGCGAATATGCGCATTTCCAGTGAAAAAAGCAAATATTTCATGAAAGAAATTGAATTTTTGGGTTACACTGTTTCCCATGACTGCATTAAAACAGACCCAAAGAAAATTGAAAGTATTAAGGAATTTCCGGAACCAAAGACTTTACGTCAATTACGATCATTTATGGGATTATCAGGCTACTACAGAAAGTTCATTAGGAACTACGCTATGATTTGTAAGCCATTAACGAAATATTTGAGAGGTGAAAATGGTAGAACGGGACAGAATAACAGTAAAAAGGTGTTTTTAGAATTAGATAACGAAGCTGTAAGAGCTTTCAAAATAATTAAAGATAAATTATGTGAAGAAGTTATCCTAAATCAACCAAATTTTGATGAAAAATTTGAGCTTACTACCGATGCTAGCAACTCAGCCATAGGCGCAGTGTTAAGCCAAGGTAATAAACCAATAACGTTTATAAGTAGAACTTTGAGTAAAACCGAATCAGACTACGCCACTAATGAGAAGGAATTACTTGCGATTGTGTGGGCACTGAAAAATTTAAGGAATTATTTATATGGTACCAGTGGCATTCGTATATATACGGACCACCAACCATTATCATTCGCAATAAGTGATAAAAACCCAAATGCAAAGTTAAAAAGATGGAGAGCATTCATAGAAGAGTATGCTCCAGAAATTATATACAAACCAGGTAAGGAGAATGTTGTAGCAGATGCTTTAAGCAGGCAAGAGCTAAACATGATGAATTCGGACGTAGGAACAGTACATAGTACTCAGAGTAGTCCAGTTGAGGAAATTAAAAGATTAGGAGGAAATATTAACAGATTTAGGAATCAACTAATATTTCAGGAAGGAAATCAAAACAGTATAGTTAGTAAGCAAGTACATACAGGATACTGGAGACATACTGTTATTTATATAGATGATGGGATTTTTAATAAACTAAAGGAAGTAATCAAGAATGGTTTTAATGCAATACATTCAACAGAAGAAGTATTGTTCAAGATAAAGGAAAAACTAGTTAACGAATACCCAACAACACAATTTGCTTATATAGCCAATTTAGTAGAAGATATCACAGATAAAGATACTCAAGTTTCAATCATAAAACAAGAACATAATAGAGCACACCGGGATTCAAGAGAAAACTTTAAACAAATATCAGGCAGATATTATTGGCCAGATTGTTATAAACAAATGCTTTCATACGCAAAAGATTGTTCAGTCTGTAAAGAAAATAAGTATGACAGACACCCAATAAAATATAAGATTGGAGAGGCTCCAATTCCGAAGAAAGGGGGGGAACGTATACATGCTGACATATATTACGTAGACAATGACCAGTTTTTGACGATGATAGATTCATTTTCAAAATATCTTATAGTGAGACACGTTGAAAACAAAATAGATGCAAAAGACAAGTTAATAGAAACGATACCAATATTCGGTAAAGTAGAGGTATTAGTGACTGATAACGAAAAAACATTTTGTACACCATCAACAGAATTAGAGTTACAACGGCTCGGTATAAAGCATGAAAAGGTAGCTCCTAACCACAGTACGACGAACGGTATGATTGAAAGAGTACATAGCACCATAACAGAATTAATAAGAATAACAAAAACCGAAATTCTTGCGGAAACAAAAGATATAATGCCATTTGTGGTAAAAAAATATAATGAGTCTATACACTCAGTTACGAATCATCAACCAATAGAGGTATTCCATAATTTTGAAACATTTAAACATTTAACAGGTGTACTTAAAGACAAACAGGATAAAACTCTTACATATTTTAACAAAAATAGAACAGAAATAAAGTTTAAACCTGGACAGAAGATTCACGAAAAGTCTACACGTAGACAAGGTAAAGTAAAACCGTTATATAAAAAGAGAATAGTAAAAGAGGACAGGGGAAGAGTAATTGTTGACAGTAAAGACAGACTAATACATAAAGACAATATAAAAAAATAAAAGCACCTAACAGACAACCCACATTTAATTTCAGACCATGAGTGTCATACTGACTTTATTGACGCTACTAGCCACAACATCTGCTCAGGTGCAGATAGCCGACTATAGTTCAGAGGAATATATCCTCATAGAGGACGGTCCTTCGGCAGTGTATGAAGAAACAGGAGAAATTTATCACATCCTGAACTTAACTTTTTATGAAAATACGTTACAAACCATTAAATCAGACAGTAGACCGAAATCCCGTGAAGTCGAAGAAGATATCCTAATAACCGAAAAACTTTTAGAACAAATCATGATAAAAGTAAGACGTACACGGGGAATAAATGAAATAGGAACATTCTGGAAATGGATCAGTGGAACACCTGACCATGACGATGTTGTTAAAATCAATATGAAATTGGAGGAACTAATTCGTTCTAACAATAAACAATTTACACTAAACACACAACTGATTGACACAATAAATAGATATAGAGACACAGAAGAAATTAATAATAATCATGAATACATAATCATGATGAAATATGTAATAATAAATTTGAGAGAAATAATAAACACAATTAATTTAGGGAAATCAAATGTTTTAAATACAATGATTTTAAATTTAAAAGAAATAAAAAATGTCATTAAAGAACAGGAAGTAGAAGTTTCCGTTTCGGATGTATTAAGCTCGTCAAAGTTTAAAATTATCCAAAATAAAAATATTATTGTTATATATATAAAGTACCCAAAAGTATTTAAAGTATGTGAGCACTATAAAGTGCGAAGCAATAACATAAATGGGGGTAAATTGTTAACCCCGAAAGAATTACTAAAATGTGAAACCAAATATTACGGTACGAAATGTAAAAAAGAATTGAATGGAAATTATTGTCAAATAAGTAAAAAACCTAATTGTCTTACTGAATTATTAAATCAAGCAAAAGCTTCTTGTTTAAAAATAAAAGAGAAAAATCCTTCATTGGAAAAAATCAATGATGGAACCATTTTAATTACGGGTACACATAATGTAAATAACGAAACATTGTCTGGAACATACCTCATTCAATTTAAAGACAATATTACTATCGATAATCAAATTTATGTAAACATGAGAAATAAAATTATAGAACATGTAAGAAGTATAAGATATGGAAAATTAGAAGTTGTTAAATATTTAGAGTCAAATAACATTGACCTAAAATATAGTAATATTGATCTAATCGAATCATATGTAAATGAAGTTTCAAAACACCCTGCATTTTGGGGAACTAATATTAATATTGTTCTTATTATAAGTATTACCATTATTTTCAAATTGTTTAAAATTTATAAACATAAGCAAATTATAAAAACTCAACAAATCGACGAAGAGATAAACATATCAACAAAAACCATAAGCAAATAATACATGAACGAGTTAATGAAAGATCGGGACGATCTTTTTCCGGCTAAGGGGGGAGTTAACGACACACTCGTTCCCACGAGTTCATAGACGCAATTATCAATACACATTCCCACAAGGAACCAAAACTAAACAACCACTCGGGATTATATGATCACTCGAGGCCATAAATAAAACTATCTAATGCTTGGCACTTCAGTATGGAATTCAGTAAAGTAAACAATGCATTTGTCATCCCAACAAATGACCATCGAAGCCAACAAGAGTGAACACGCACACAGCATCTAACAATATACAACACATACCAATTGGAAACAATCTTCAACCCTTCAGTATACAATAGCAAAGAGTCTGGAAGATATTTTGGAATCAATCAGAAGGCAGATCATCCACGGCAACCGAAGACACAAGTTGAGTGTTAGGGACTTAGATTATATATATTCTTAAGTTTTTTTGGTATTTTTAAATAAAGTTTTTTAAAAATCCAACCGTGTAACGATCTCATTATTTAGCCGCAAATCGCGTTTAAAGATTTAAGTTTATTTATCGTATAATTGAGCGCCAATTTCAAGTTTTCTTGAGCAAAAGTACCTTGGGTGGCGAATAAACGCGAATAAACAGTGAGATGTGTATGGGGGGGCATGCTGCCCCCCTGCAACCCCCCTGTCTGGGCTCACTATAGGAATTGGGGTGGGTGCGAGGTTGGGTGTATGCAAAGTTTCTTTATTTAAAGTCGCTTGGACGGATAGTTTAGCCGCAAATCAAGTTTAAAGATGTAAACTTTGATGCCTCTAGGACGCTTAGTTTAGCCGCAAATCGCGTTTAAAGATAAAAGTTGATTTTTCATATAATGCGATGCATCAACTGAAAATCGGCACTTCCTAGAATATGACGCTTATAGCGAGTTTCATTGCCAATGTCAAGTTTTCTTGAGCAACAGTACCTTGGGTGGCCCGCTTCGCGGGTTCTCAGGATTTTAACCCTCCTTTTTGGGTCCTCTGTCCCGCTCACGCAACTCCGTTGCTCCGCTTCGGGTATGTAAAGTCGTCTGGCAGGCGCCAATGTCAACAGTACCTTGCGTCTATCGTCTAGCGCAGAAAAATTACTTTATATTCATAGCTAGATTAATTTAACATCCCTTTACAATCTTTAATTTAGCCCCAAAAAGAACTAATGTAGCTAGATTGTACTTCAAAAGAGTTTCAAGCTGTATGACAGAGAAATTGATGAGCTATTTTTATAGTGTTCACTGTCATCAGCATTGAAATTAGCCAAGCGTCGAGGTCATGTCATTTACAAATTTTCAATAATTTTCATATTAATCCGAGATATGAAACTGTGAGAATCAACAAGAACGAACATCCAAGTAAGTCGACACATAAAAGTATAAAAGCAAAAGTAATTCCAGAATAAAATTCAGTCCTCACTAGGACTCAGTAGGGTAAACAATAAACATCTCTAAGAGATAAAATCATTTTCGTTTGGTGATTCGTAAGAGGAATTCAATTTTACGCTAAAAAATTATTTTAGAAGAATTAAATTTTTTTCATGCTTAAAATGGTTTTTAAGCGTTTTTAACAGATATTATGTTTTTTTTAGCTTAAAATCATTTTTTGGGAATTTTATTTTTTTCCCGCTTAAAATTCATTTTTTCGTCCTTGAAATCCATTGAAATAGTTAAAATGGTTTTAAGCGTTTTGAACTGAAATTATGTTTTTTTTAGCTAAGAAATTTTTTTTGTGAATTTTATTTTTTTCCCGCTTAAAATTATTTTTTTCGCGCTTTAAATCCATCATTATTTTTTTCGCGCTTTAAATCCATCAAAATAAATAAAATATTTTTGTCCAAAATACGAAAAAGTACTTTCCAAAAGTATTAAACGACAGAGCATTCTGTATTATCAGCTATTGGTTTGTTTGTAGTCCAACAATCAACACCCTAACTTTAGTTAAGTAAAAAAGGACTATTAAACCTTCCTACTTAGGTACTTTTCTTTTATGGATACTAAGCATACAACGGAAAAATATGCTTATACATATGTTCGTACCTATGTATATGTATTTTAGTTTGAAATTGTAAACCTATACAGCTAATCGTTGTATTTTATATTATTTACGCCGTACTAATAAGCAGTTAAGACTCAACAAAGACCAAAAATAAACTTTTCGACAAGGTTGTGAATGAGATACTATTATTTATTTCATCTTAATAAGTAAAACTATCAACCTTCCTCTTTGCGTTTGCTAGTGAAAAGGCGTTACTATGCAACACCACAATTATTTCAAACGGAATAAACACACACAATAGTAAGTTTATCTACTCATTAACCCTCAAGCACCCCTAAGGTGTCCCTTTAATAATTCAGATAGTAAAGTACTAAGTAGCAGTAAATACATCACCCAACAAAGGCTTAAGTATAAAGTATTGATTTTTATTACCTTTAATGTGTTGGCAACCTGAAACGTGTAGCGTTGCTATTAGCACCTTTTTATTTTTATTAATGGTTTTTATTCACACAGTTTATTTTATAAAGCAATTATTTATATTTATGTTGGAGCTATTAATTATATAGTTAATAAATAAATAAGAAAGAAAAAATGATAACTCGTAATGTTCAATAAAGTTTTTATGAATGACGCTACAGTCCTTCAATAATACTTTGTTTTTGATATGTATGAAATTTAGATAAGATTTATTTTAAATTATATACCTTTGATCGTCCTTGTACACGTGAGCCGTGATTCAATAATAGCCAAGCATCCCATCGGTGTCTATATATCGTAACTGAATTCCATTGATTGAGTTGAACCATTTCTTCAGAACGAACACTTCCAACGCCAGAGCCACAATCAAACCTTGAAAAATAAATACAAAATATTATAAACAAAATGGCATAAGAATGTTCTACAATGGTACTTATAAATGTCATGTTTTATCGAATTTTTGTAGTTGAGCAAAATTCTTGCATATTTTTAGCTATTATAAATAATATTAACCTGACCTTTAAGACGACGATGATGGATGTTTTTAGAGGTATATGGTAAAGTTGTGCCAATTCCTATAATTCAATTCAATTCAATTCAATTTTCTTTATTCTTATTTATACAAAATTTACATAGTATTCCTAAGTTACTTAAAATATTTAAAATAAGAATAGTTAGTGCCATCATTTATTTTAAGAAAACAAAATAGTGTTGATGACACATCGAATCAATAAATTTTGTGTGGGGTGAACAGTTAATTGTTTTAAATTCATATTAACAATTAGATTAAAGTTTGAAATTAATTTATCAAAATCTGAAGTATTCTTTCACTAATTTAACTAATTCTAGAGAAAATACAAAAAAGTTAAGAAAAGAAGAGATTTTTTCAGTAACAAGTCGTGAAATATGATTAAATAATTAAGCTTATAAAGCAAATTGCACCAACAATTCAATATCTCGATGATCCAAAGCAAGAAGCCATACTTTTAATTCCTTTAAAAAACCATTCAAATTTCTTAACTTACGAATATTTAACGGGAGTGTATTAAAGAGCTTACAAGAAATAACTGAGTAAGAGTTTCTGTAACTTGTGGTGCGAAAAAAGGGAATATTGACTAAATAGGCGGAGTTGCTGCGCAGATTTCTTAAATCCGAGATGGGGCTTTGCAAATAACCTGATCTCCTAAAAAAAACTTTCAGAACCTTATAATAAAATAAATGACGAACAGGTAGAACTTGCAAACTTCTAAATAAATCAATTGAGTGGGCTAGGCGATGAGTTTTACAAACATTTCGAATTGCTGATTTTTGAATAATTGTAAGCTGCTGAAGATGACTCACATATGCTCCACCCCAGCAGCATATACCATATTGCAATTTGGAATCGAAAATACCATAGTACACCATCTTCAGCAGATTCAAAGAGCAGTGATTTCTCAGGTGATTAAAACAACGACTTGATGAAAAAAGATAAGTTTTTAAGAGTGATATGTGTTTGGTCCAGTTTAAATTTTGATCAAAAGTAACGCCAAGATATTTAAAGTCTTCTACACATTCAATTATAAAGCAGCTACTACTGCAAACAAGAAGATTTTCACATTCGTATGAATGGAAAACTATGGGAATGTCTGGTGTAAATTTACGTGTTAGATTAAAAAACATAAGTTTTGTTTTATTACTAACAATAAGCTCATGTTTAGCAAACCAACATCTAAGCAGATGAATATCATGATTTATGTCGCAAATTTGATTCAAGGGACTGGAAGAGCAATAGGCAATTCCTAGGTCGTCTGCAAAAGCACTAATTTTTCCAATTAAAGGAAGTGAGAAAAGACTATTAATGTATATAAGAAACAAAATTGGACCGAGTACTGAACCCTGTGGAACTCCCAAGTGACTAGTTGTAGGGCAGCTAAAACTGTTTTGAATTTTTACGTACTGCGTTCTATTTTTAAGGTACGACTCAAACCATTTCAAAATACACCCACGAAAACCAGCTTTATCAAGTTTGTCCAATAAGATGTTATGGTTTACCATGTCAAAGGCTTTAGTTATGTCCACGAAAAGTCCAGCACAGTGATATTTGCCATCTAAACCACTTTGCAGAATACAAAAAAAGTCCAAAAGAGCATCTTCTGTAGATCGTCCAGTCCTAAAACCATATTGCATTGGACTAAAAAAACTAATTCTTTCAAGATAAGCCAGCATCCTAACTTTGACAAGTTTTTCAAATACTTTTGAAATTGAAGACAGTAAAGAAATTGGTCTATAATTAGATTTATCTTCTTTGCTTCCTTTTTTGAATAGAGGAATAACTATACCAACCTTAAGCTCATCTGGAAATATCCCTGAACCAATACTTAAATTGAAAAGATGCGATAGTATATCAACTATATTAAGTCCAATACGTTTTAAAAGTATATTTGAAAAATTGTCTCTACCATGGGAACTAGAATTATTTAAGGAATTAATAGTTTTTAACACATCAAGTCCAGTTATTGGTTCAAAAAAGAAACTATTGCTTATTGACACTTGATTTTCAGAAAGATTATTCAAAATACTAGGGCTTTGAGAGAAAGTATTCTGCCCAATAGACTCAAAAAAACTACTAAATTCATTCGCGACATCTACCGGATTTGAGATCTTAGCATTGTCTCTTTTTAACACAATAGAATTGAGATTAGAAGAACTATTACGATTTAAAATACTATTTATTATTTGCCACTCTTTTTTTATATTGCCTTTAGCTAAGTTTATTTTAGAGCGATAGTAGTTGAGCTTTGCAGTTTTGATTTCTTTATTTACAATTTTACATAATCGCTTATACCGAATTTTCAGGTTTGAGTTAGATTGATGTTTGAGGCATTTTTTCCTTAATTTATTTTTAAGTTTGATTTTTTTGATAATTGATAGCTTTATCCAAGGTTTGAGACTATTCTCTGATTTTTTTTGTGTCATAGTAGAGCTAGATAATCTTATATGGGCAGTTAAGATTTTAAAGAATAAATCATAAGCTATTGATGCATTATCTTCAACCAGAACACATTCCCAATTTTCAAAACGCAATTTGTTATTTAGATTTGTGTAGTTTACCTTCGAGACCATGTTTTGAGTACAATTATTGTCTCTTCTAAGATTGCTAAGTTTAACTTGTTCAAGATATATACCTGTCATGCAGTGATCGGTTATATGTAGATCGAAGTTGACCCCATAAGGAAGATTGAATGGAATATTTCTGAAACGCGCAAAAACATGATCAAGGCAACTATTTGAAATTGGTCTTGTTACATCGTTTACGTATGAAGTAAGACCATTTTCAGCAATGAGTGCTTTATATGAGTCAGATATGGAACAGTTTTTTAACGTATCAATATTAAAATCGCCTAAAATAACAAGATTTTTAGTAGAATTGTGAGACAAACAATTAAAAAATTCTTCAATAAAAGTATTTGATGGTAAAGCATGCAATCTATAAACACATATGAACGTAAATATTTCACCTTCTATATTACAACTCACTTCAATGACATCTGCACTATTTAAGTTAACCACCCTTACATCGCATTCAAACATGTTACTTACAAAAACTCCAACTCCACCAGAAGAATAGCTATCATTAGCATTTACATACAAATTATAACCCGGAATATTATAGTGAGTACTTTCGCATGAATAAATCCAAATTTCGGATACAAAAATTATTTCCGGCAGATTAGTAAAAGCTTCAAGATTTGCAACCAATAAATCAAAATTTTGACGCATGCTACGTATGTTTTGGTGAACTATAAAAAACGACTTGTTATCCGAATTACATATTAAGGAATCATCATAAATACTACTTATGGTTCGGGTAGTGGGGCTATCGTATGCAAGAACAAAATTGTCAATCATGTTATTGCCTTTGGACAGAATCTAAATCTTCAAATTTTCTTACAACAATAACCTCACTACCTTCACCCTTCCTCATCAAAATTTGAGAATTTTTTAACCATAAATACTTAAACTTGCTTTGAACTTTAATTTTTTTAGCTGCCATAAATAACTTTCTTGTGTACTTTGTAAAGGAATCATTTATATATATGGTAGTTTTGTTATCCTCATTAAATAAAAAATAAGAGTTTAGCTTCTTTCCAGCACTTCGTTTGGCCACCATAATTTTCTGTTTAGCTTCGTACGATGAGAAATGGATACATAAAATATTTACGTGAGCGCCAGAATTAGTATTGGAATGACTTTGCTTGTTGATGCGTTTAACATAGCATTTATAGATATCATTACTAGACACCGAGACATTTAATGCTTTGTCAAAAATTGTGTTTGCTCTTTCTTCTGCATTAGTGCTATTCAGATCAGGCACACCAATAATCTCGATGACATTCTCCAGTTGCTTCTGCTCCCTCCAGTTCACCTTACTCTCCAGGTTAGCCACCAAAGTGCGCAATGTTTTGTTCTCTTCTTTAAGCTGTTGCATCGTGTATAAAAATTCGGTGTTAATTTGTTTAAGATTTAATATTTCCTCATAGAGTAGTTTTAAGGTTATTGAACTATTGACCGTTGAAGAGCAACCAACTTCGTTTGTGCTTGATAGGCTTATTTGGTTGTTCAGTGTATTCGAAGAAGAAGTGTGCTGAGTTTTGTTGTTGTTGGATGGAAATAGTTGTTGCGTTTTCTGTTGATTATTTTGGGTTTGAGATTGGATTTCATGCTGCTGTGGGTTCTCGGTAATACATGGCTGCTTTTGCATCAAATGATATGTTTCGTTGTTCAGTGCATTCGATGAAGAAGTGTGCTGAGTTTTGTTGTTGTTGGATGGAAATAGTTGTTGCGGTTTTTGTTGTTTTTTATGGGTTTGTGATTGAATTGTTTGCTGCTGCGGGTTTTCAGTAGTAATGGTTTGTTGTTGTAGCGATTTACGACGGCGTGATACACGACATTTGTCACAGCGAAAAAGTTTACCATCTGCAGACATAAATTCAATGTCTTCTTTTTGTATATTTACACAAGACCCGTGAAAAAACATTTTACAGTCACAACAGTCTATTGACAATACATCACTTTCATCTATTTCTATTTTGCAAATTGAGCACAACATGATTAAAGAGTTTATAAAATGATTTGTACAGTTTATATGAAACTACAAGTGCGCACCCCACGACACTATGAGAAACACGTCTGTTCAGCTCAGTTGCTAAAATAAAATAAGGTAATTAAATTTAAAATTGATGGACAAGAGTTCTTAACCATCAATATCCTGTAGTTTCTCCGTCAAAAGATTGAGTTTTTGAATACAAGAAAGTCAAAGATATGCATATCGCAAATTTCAAAAATTTGAGGTTGTAAAAATTCAAAAATTAGAGATAGTTATGAACGTTCTTTCCACTTTTAGGTACCTCGCAAAATGACTCTTCCCAACGCTGTTTCTTCGGGCTTAAAATGCATTTTAGTAAAGCTCTCTATCATAGAACAAAGGAGACTTTCTATAAGACCCTAATCACTCCTGTCCTGCTGTGTGGGGCAGAAACAATGACCTTGAAATAAAAATGAAAATTTGCTTGGGTGCTTTGGGAGGAAGATTCTTCAAGTGAGTTTTGGTCCTGTGTGTATCGAAAGAGTCGGGAGAAGAAGATTCGATGATGAGATCTACGGGCTGTATAGCGAAAATACCAGTGGCTGGGACACGTGGAGCGTATGGACAGCAACGCACAAGTCCAAGGAATCTTTGAATCCAACCCTAATGGTGTACGAAACAGAGGACGACCCCCAACAGGTGATGCACACAAGTGCAAAACGACCTCAACCAACTTGCTGTGCGTAGCTGGAGGTACCTGGCTATATGGACAGAGCTGCCTTGAGAGGTCCATCCTGGACTGTGAGCGCCATCAAAAGTAAAATAATAGACTAAGTTCCCACAGCAATTTTTGGGTGTGAACGATAGCAACAAATCACTGGTATTTTAAGATGGATCTTAACTTTTAATATAAAAGAAATCAAAATCTTGCATGTCGTGGTGGGCCTTTGTATGTAGGTTGCATTGGAAATACGTTTTTTTTCCAAAGCGGGATCGGGCTGAGGTTACATTCATCGGTTGTGCTTTTTTCTGACTATATATTGCAGATGAGCTGGTGCATACTCCTAACCAAATCATCACCAGCCACTTTGAATAGCTCAGCCGCAAGGCCATCAGCTTCAGCAGCTTTATTGGACATATGTTAAGATATAGCTATCTTCACTTCGTCGAGATCGGGTGGACGGAATTGTTGGCCTATGTCGCGTCGTCCAGGTTGAATGGTGCAATCTGCATGGTAGCGGAATTCGGTTCGTCATCGCCGTTATTCAATTTGCAGAAATGATTTTTCCATATCCTCAGCACCGACTGCGATTCTAATACGACGTTCCCCTGATGATCCTTTTAGGGTCCGGTTTGGGCCTTGTAACCCTGGGAGGTTCCCTTTACTTTTGGTAAAACTTCCGAACTTCAACTTCTGATGACGAATATGTCTCCAAGACGCACTCGAATAATGCAAAAATCGATTATGCCATTAATTGTGATGGCAAAATAGTTCTAGTTCCCGATGATGGAGTACTCTCTCCTCATTACCAAAATGAGAGTCCAAGACCTTCACATCATGGGGGGCGCCTGCCTTACTTGCTATGCGCTGCTGTGGGCTCTCGATTTTTAAGTAAGTAAGTAGGAACGTTCGTTCGTACATCGAAAACAACATTTAGGGGTTTAAGTAAGAATTTAAAATTAATCATAATGGTGAAATAGACAACTTAAAGTTTGGTAGATAAAGATATGTGTGTAAGGGCTTTCAATCTCTGATGCGATGGTGATGATTAGCTTCGGATTTATATATAATGTTCAATGTTTTAGGTACCAAAAGATTTAGCCTGATGTAAAAGACTACCGATACAACCACAATGCGCATCAGTAATAAAGCCGGGAGGAGGTCCCCAGATGCCCCATCTCATCATGGTTCTCAAAACTATTGTTCCCACTCGATAGCTTTCTTTTTGTAAACATTCACAAAACTGCTGGTCCGGCAAACTTTGACCAGAATATTGCCACTTCTGGTAGTGATTTTAGATGAGAAGTTAAACTTTTGAGGTTGTGGACGGTTTAACCGCCTATGTTTATAGTTTATTTATTTGAATTGAAAAAAATATATCCTTATATCTTAAATTATTATGGGAGTTTGTAGGTATGGACTACTTTGTTTATGATTATAATTTTATTTCATACAAAAGAAGAGGTTATCAGGAACCGGAAATTCCATAGATGAGGATATTTGTGTTAAAAGTTCCATGAAAACATTACTTGTTATAAACGAAGAAGCAAATTAAGTCAAAAACAAGCAAAATGTTTTTCAAACAAATAACATGACCCGTAGGTTCGTAGCGTTTTATCCAAATATGTATTAATATTGAAAAATGTGGGCTAGGAACATTAATATGTATTTTTTTTTGTTTTCAAGGGAAAAGTTTGCGAAACAATTTATAATTCTACTTTCTATGAGATATAATAGAAATTAATTTCGTAAATTTTATATTTCATCAAATTTTAAATCTATATGTAGTCAGCTTTCTGTTAAACCTTCGTTAGTCCAGATTAAAAAAAAAACCTGAATTCAAATATCAATATCTTGTAACTGTGCCATGGTTCCATTTTGGTATGTGAAGCACTTTTAAAACTATTAAGGATCTAGGAACATTTTTTTATTATATTTTGAATCGGTTTTGTATGTTACCTTAACAATTTTTTAACTTGGACTAACGAAGTTTTGACAGAAAGCTGACGATATACGATACGAGTATAAAGTAAAAATATGATCATTTTCCTTCATATAATGCTGAAATCTCAGATTACCAAACTCTAACAATAATTGTCAAACTTTGCTTAGTAAAGTTCTTCTTAACGAAAACATGATCGACTGAGGTTCCTACACATTAATTACTTACAACCTTGCAGGGATTCATCTTTAAATTTTTGGTCCCTCGAGCCGGATTCTGGAACTGTATTGGAGTATCAACAATTAATTATAGTCAAATCAGATGCTTCTCAACTTAAACCTGTATTAGAAAGGCAAGTTGAACTGTTGGAGTAAATCTCAAACTCATTTGCCTTCGTTTACTGGAATTGAGACTGAACAGAAAGCAGACTACTAAACGAGCACCGGTGGTGGCCTTTAACTGTCATATTTACCTACTATGATCTCAACAACACAACCTTGTGGAACGATTTTGAATTTGCATCCAATAAGAAGTCTTTAGTTCTCAATCAACTCAATTCAGAAGAAAAACATGACGAGGGGGTTTTAGAGCATTTCACCCTCGTAATTTGGAAAATACATGGTGAAGCTTCCACACATCTATTGAAATGATGACTCCCCAGCGTTGAACATGATTCATAAGATGCAATACAACTATTTTAACAAAATAATCCATCATTTTATGAGGAATACTCAAACTTAATCAAAGAATATGAGAGCGTATAGGTCACATGCATCGACCGACTTACATGGAGTTGCACGTGGAATGAGCACTACAACTAAAGTGTTTTTAACGGATCTATTGAATTAACCAGAACATCAGGCAATGAAAGAACAATTATTACTTCAAGGGATTTTATTATTGAATATTTTTGTTTGGGACATAACCATAAACGTAATTGAAATGCTACCAAATTCACCCTTGCGTTTCTGTGAGAATGGTCGCACTAGTCACTATTCATTATATCTATATAGTTATAGTTTAGAAACTAAACCGAATTCATTAATTTTAAACTTAAAACTTTTTGTTCAAAATTAAATTTCGAAATTTTGGTTGGTTATTATTAACTTTTCCTGCAAAATTTGTCTTCATAATTTTTTTTTCATTTTGAACAAAATGTTTCAAACGTTAAATTGTCAAATTTGCCTTAGTTTCAGAGCTATACCAAATATATTGCGAAGTGGCCAGTCTGACCATTCTCTCAAAAACGTAAGGGTGAATTTTGTAGCATTTTCATTTTTAAGCATGTTCATGCTCCCAACGAACATATTCAATAATAGAAACCCAGGAACGTAATTGTGTTCCTTATAATATGCTCCCGGACTATTGAAAGATGTGTATATTCACTGCCTAAAGTGCTTGCGCGAAGAATATTAAGGTAGAACTATAATAGTCGGAAGGGCACTGAAGCTAATGTCAAAAACCAATAAAAAGTCGCTTTCCGTACCGTCAAAAGGGGAACACACCCATAATGTACCTACATAATTATCATATATCTTTTCTTGGCATTCGGCATTCCTATTTACCAAATGTCAGTTTTAATGCGCTTCCGAGCGCACCTCACTTCCGTAAGCAAAGTTAAACGAAACTTGCCGAAACGCTCCGCTTCATAATGCTTTCCGTGTATTCGCTTGTTTTCCTCTATATGTTTTTCGTACATTCAAAATGGAAGGCACGATTGGTTGGATTGTATGGGAGAAGGAACACAAAAGAGAACGTCAATTTTCTTGACCGAATATTTTCAAATATTTTAAAATTTTTCGTACAACTTCATCTTTTGCAAGTAACACCCCTCACAATCACAAATCGCTGAAAATGAAAGTGTGAACAGGGACAGAGGGATATTACTAAATGAATTTCTTTATGATGAGCTGAAGCTTCATGAGGATCTTTCTGATATTTCAACACGATGGCGAATGAATAAATTTGATTTGTCATCTGTTTTACAAATATTAAGGCAAAATCAGGCCCATCAGGAGAATGGAGTATTTCGAAAAATTTTATTTTGTCGCTTAAGGGTTTAAATTTACTGCAACGGTAACAAACGAGATTATAGTTCTTCGTCAACTTGCATAAGTTGAATATTCAAAAAAATCAGTCAAAAATCTTTTCAAGGTAGGTGGTTTTCACTTTAAAAACGGGCAGCCAGCCATGAACATTTCTTAGAAGATGTGTCTATGCAAGAACGTGCTTTGTGTTCATCTTCACATTATATCATTGCAGTAATATTCAGAATCTAATTTAAGCTGGGATGAAGCTATCCGGCTTAACCTTGGGGTCCATTGGAAATGGAAAGCCTAAATTCAAGAGTTTCAAATCTTAATTAAGTCAATGTACCCTGATTGCTTGGATTAAAATGTTTATCTGTTGAGGTTGATGGCTTGATATTGTCATTTATCATTATGTTTCAAAAAATAAAAAGCTGTACTTGTGTTAAAATGAAACTATTGGAATCTACTTAACGGACAAATAATAGTTTATATATAAAAACAAATCCTGTCAATTTGACAACAAGCATACAAGGCCACAGGAATGACTGAAAGTAATTTAAGTCGGCAAGCCTTGGTTTTTCATAAGCTTTCGTGCCACCATCAAGCTTATTAATTTTTAAATCGAGTGAGAATACAAAATAAGTATCTTCTAAGGTCTTATAACCATTTTCTTGCAAGTTTGTATAGATACATATATTTAACCTTTTTTGGTTCTTTAAATATTCTGTTCACTTACAAAAATCCTTACAATCTGAGAACTACTTTTTCCATGCGAATGTGACTTCTGACACATTTGATTAAAACCTTGAATTTCATTTTTGTATGCATCCATAAAATGCATTAATTTCTAGGACACACCCGTGTGTGTACGTAAATTTCAAGTAGGTAACACGTATTTGTATAAACTCTTATTATTTCATAATAATATCTTTTAATGCCTCATTTTCCTGGAGAAATGTTGTCAACAAGAGTTCAAAATTGTAAGCAAAAAAAGAAAAAAGTTCAACAGGTGCTGAGTTCGGTTATCTGAAGTGCTGCCTTAGCACTTTATCAAGCCATACAAACTTTCATACAATGGTAGTATAAAAACTCATGACTTATTCTGTCCTTTTCCAGGTTTTTGTGAATTTTCCGCCTACATTATACTTTATTCCTCCTACATGCATTGTGTGCGTATGTTGAATTGAAATATACATAGTTGGAGGCACCACAAAGCTACCCTAGCAATATGATTATGCAACGACTTTATTGAACCTAAGGATTGGGGTTGGTGTGTGCCTTACTACTCTCGTAAATTTCTGTGCCACTCTCTGTGTTTCGTTTATTCGAATATTGCCCCGGGATATGCTATAGCTATTCTTTTTTTTTTGCTTTTTCATTCGCATTCAACGAAATGAACATAAAAAAAAATCAATAAATGCTCGTTCTCCGACTTTATGAGGCCAAATATGTAGAATGTGGAATAACGTCGGATTTAATGGTGTCTTTTGACATTAAAATCGCATAAGAATTATTATCAACTTTAGATTTTTTTAATCTACTTAACTTACCAGAATTCAATGAAGCCTTGATGTATGAGTAGCGCCATAAAATCTCCAGTTAAGTCGTCCCTCTCGCCAGTTAAAAGGATAATGCCTTCAACGGATTCCGGTCGAAACTCGACTCTTATCTGGATTGTTTAGCAGCAAAATAAAAATCAATAAATTCTTTCACACCTTTTCGAAAGCAGCTGAAGATGTAGTAAACACTTACCTGGACATGTTTGTATGCTCCACGTAAGGCTGGAAAGGCCAACCAGGACTTTTTTGAGAATCTAGGAATGCGAACCTTAGTATCTGTGGATAGAGATAAGTAAATAGTATAATAAATTGGTATAGGTAATCCAATTAGGGGGGCAATGTGATGGACGTTAAGAAGGGTCCCATGTGGTACTTGTGTCGAGAGGGTGTTATGCAATTAAATTAAGTATTCAATCTGGCAAACATTATTCATATTTCCCATTGATTCGAGATGAAAAAAACACAAAATGCTATCGGCACTCTTGTTAAACACTGTTTACTCATAAAAAGCATATTGTTCGAGCATGTTTTTCCAGCACATGAAGTTTATTGCACTCTTTATAATTTTTTAAATGCTCGAACATTGAAAGGGGAGAAAAATGAATGCTAAAATAAACAACACATCGCTTTACTTACCAATACCGATACATAGCCCAACAATAAAGGGATGGGAGTTTTTGGGACAGTGAATAGCTATTGTTATTAAATTGTCTTTGAGAGATATATACATTACATTATGCAACAATTTCATTTTGCTTGTGCATTTCTTTTTAAAAGAAACGATGACAAATTTCAAAGAAATGAAATACATAATTCAGAAATTTAAAAGACTTACATATATCGTTTTCCATTGGTTTCACTCATTCTGAAATCCAATGGAACATTGTGATTGTGAGTCGCTTCAATTCAATTCAGAAGTTTGGTTTGGGTTAGTTTATATTAGTGCTTCTTGAGTCAGTTCTGAATTGAATAGCCTAGGAAAAATGTACAAATAAATTGCCAATCTGCGGAAAAATTCCAAGTGAAGATTTTTGAATGCAATTATCTTTATTTGTGCCTATAGAATACGCATGCGAAAGTCTACAAACGAAACTGGCTTGCGTTAAAAGTTATTAAAGGTTAAATGTCGAAAATACCGGTTTTCCACGTATAACTTTGAAACGGTACGTGGTATTAAAAAGTAATGCATACAAAACTTGTAGATAATATGATTATCTACAAGAAATGTTAAAACACTTTTTTTTTCTCTGACAGATGGTTAAGAAGATATCGGTGTTTCAAAAAACGTAAATTGACGAAAATATCCCTTTTTGCGTATAACTCAGAAATGGTGAATGTTATTGAAAACATTTATAGGCAAAGTTTGTATACTATGTTACCTTCTATTAAAAAAAAACAAAATTTTCTAAGAGTAATAATTTTAAAGACATAATTATTTGAAAAATTTCGTCAAAAACCTGAAATTCCAGACTTTTGCTTTTAAATCTTAAATAACGAAATTTTCATAAAATAATTTATGTTCAGCTTATAGACTATAATATAATCTACAAAAAATATTAACACACTTTTTTCCACACGAGTGACCAGTAACAAGATATTGCTACTTCAAAAAGGTTAAGTATTGAATATATGGATTTTTCGCTTACCACTCTTAAACGGTATATGTAAGAAATTTTATTTTTACACAGTTTGTAGGTTATTTACCCTTCTACAAGAAAATAAAAAAAATTTTTTTGTTTGCTGTTATTTAAAAGATATAATATTTTATATAAACTGCACAAAAGTCAAAAATAACGGTATTTTGCGGTTTTATCTTAAATGGTGAAATTTTTGAAAAATAATTTATACTTTTTGTATAAACAATAATATTTCTATAAGAACTCTCATGAAGACTTTTTCTATATAAGGCCCCAATAAAAAGATATTGAGACTTCAAAAAGTATCAATTTTCGCAAATGCTGGTTTTTCCGGCCCAAAATGATTCACCCAGTGACATAAAATAATAATAGGATTTTTTAGAGAGACATAGTACAAACATTTTTTCATACTGAGGGGGGGGGGGTCTATCTCCCCCCAATTGACCGGGAGGAGCAATTTTCTGAAAATAGTACTATAATTAAAAAAAAAAATTAAACAAAAACTAAAAGTTATTCAAGGTCAAACGCCAGCAGAATCTTCTTTTAGAGCATAACCTTTTTTTTTGGATAGTATCAAGGAAAAATTCATTTCCACTTGAGGAAAATTCTAAGCTAAATTTTTTAAACGCAATTATCTGTAAATTGCCATAAAAAATACTCGTGCAAAAGTCTACACACGAATCTGGCTTGCGCTAAAAGTTATTCAAGGTCAAACGCCAGCAGAATCTTCTTTTAGAGCATAACCTTTTTTTTTTGGATAATATCAAAGAAAAGGAAGATTCTGCTGGCGTTTGACCTTGAATAACTTTTAGCGCAAGCCAGTTTCGTGTGTAGACTTTTGCACGAGTATTCTTTATGGCAATTTAAAGATAATTGCGTTGAAAAAATTTAACTTAGAATTTTCCTCAAGTGGAAATGAATTTTTTCCTTGATACTATCCAAAAAAAAAGGTTATGCTCTAAAAGAAGATTCTGCTGGTGTTTGACCTTGAATAACTTTTAGCGCAAGCCAGATTCGTGTGTAGACTTTTGCACGAGTATTCTTTATGGTAATTAAAAGATAATTGCGCTTAAAAATTTTAACTTGGAATTTTCCCGAAGTGGTAATGCATTTTTCCTAGATATACTACCAAAAAAACACATAATAAAAAAATAGTTTTCTTAGTTTACAATTTCCTCGAAAACTAGATGGCATAAAACCATCTGGTTTTCAGTGTTCATTTAAAAATTACAGGAAAAGTGTATAATAGAAACTTACATAATTCCTGATTTCATATTTTGAAAAAAGAACAGTACCTATATAATTTTTTTCAGTTTTTTTTTTTAATGTTGGGTTCGAAGGTATTTTTTTCGAAAACTATTGGCAGGAATAACTTATTTTGAAAAAATAATTAAAGAACAAACTTGAAAAACTCAAAAAAAATATAGTACTTTATTTTAAGTGTTGCCATTTGTTTAAATTTTTTTTTAACTATAGTACTATTTTCAGAAAATTGCTCCTCCCGGTTAATTGGGGGGAGATAGACCCCCCCCCCCCCTCAGTATGAAAAAATGTTTGTACTATGTCTCTCTAAAAAATCCTATTATTATTTTATGTCACTGGGTGAATCATTTTGGGCCGGAAAAACCAGCATTTGCGAAAATTGATACTTTTTGAAGTCTCAATATCTTTTTATTGGGGCCTTATATAGAAAAAGTCTTCATGAGAGTTCTTATAGAAATATTATTGTTTATACAAAAAGTATAAATTATTTTTCAAAAATTTCACCATTTAAGATAAAACCGCAAAATACCGTTATTTTTGACTTTTGTGCAGTTTATATAAAATATTATATCTTTTAAATAACCGCAAACAAAAAAATTTTTTTTATTTTCTTGTAGAAGGGTAAATAACCAACAAACTGTGTAAAAATAAAATTTCTAACATATACCGTTTAAGAGTGGTAAGCGAAAAATCCTTATTTTCAATACTTAACCTTTTTGAAGTAGCAATATCTTGTTACTGGTCACTCGTGTGGAAAAAAGTGTGTTAATATTTTTTGTAGATTATATTATAGTCTATAAGCTGAACATAAATTATTTTATGAAAATTTCGTTATTTAAGATTTAAAAGCAAAAGTCTGGAATTTCAGGTTTTTGACGAAATTTTTCAAATAATTATGTCTTTAAAATTATTATTCTTAGAAAAAATTTAATTTTTTTTTTAATAGAGGGTAACATAGTATACAAACTTTGCCTATAAATGTTTTCAATAACATTCACCATTTCTGAGTTATACGCAAAAAAGGGATATTTTCGTCAATTTATGTTTTTTGAAACTCCGATATCTTCTTAACCATCTGTCAGAGAAAAAAAAGTGTTTTAACATTTCTTGTAGATAATCATATTATCTACAAGTTTTGTATGCATTACTTTTTAATACCATGTACCGTTTCAAAGTTATACGTGGAAAACCGGTATTTTCGACATTTAACCTTGAATAACTTTTAACGCAAGCCAGTTTCGTTTGTAGACTTTCGCATGCGTATTCCTTAGGCACAAATAAAGATAATTGCATTCAAAAATCTTCACTTGGAATTTTTCCGCAGCGAAAGTACATTTTTCCTGGGCTATGAAATCGAGAAGGAAAATTCTCTTGTCAGAATCGTCAGAACCGTATTTTTTGTGCCAATGGAATGGTTTCAGAAGAATTCTGGACGTCCAATGGAAAACGACATTACTGTGGTTTACTTGAAGTATACATTGATATGTCAGAAGCATCTCATCAGAAAGTAAGGTTTTAGTGTCTTATGTAAGTTTTAAAAATACTTAACTGATATACATATTGTAAAAAGTTTAGGCACCTATTATAAAGTTCTCACATTGTGATTTGAAATGCTTTAACCATATTTCCTAACACTCCGCTTTCTGAGGAAGATTATAATTATTGTTAAGCTGATATTTAAGCCCTACCATTCAAATCGGAATTATTAAGTGCAAAAATTAAAATCTGCCAATATTGAGCCATTACACAATTTACAAAATTTTGGGTCATGGTAGAAAAAATATATTTTCTAGAATAATTTTGGATCACTGAACACGAAAATCGAAAACTTTTTTTCCAAAGAAGCATTTTCGAGATCATATGCGCAGCTAATTTACATAAAATGTGTATTTTCTGAATGATCTGATCTGTCTCCTTCCGGCAATGTACTGTTTGTATAAGTCGGGCTGAAAGTAACAGGCATTCAAAATTTTAAAAACAAGTATTTTTGAAAATTTCTTAGTTTTTGGTTACTCTATTATATAGATAGAAAAAAAATATAAAAATATAAGTGAAAAGCTTTGAGTCAAAGTTTTTCAAAATCTGACTATAAATGTAGAAGTTATTAAATAATTATTGAAAGGCAGTTTCATTTTTTTCATATAAATGTAGATTTGGCTGTTTTTTCCCAAAATCATTTTTTAAAATCAGAAACCCCTAAAATCATATTCTATGCCCTAAAATATAACCAAAAAAATGTTGACTAAGATGATAAATCGTTGCCTCTTAGGCCATTCTCTTTTCCATACAAAGGAGAATTGGACACACCAAATTCCAAGCGAATAACTTTGTTCACATAGAGATTTGAAATGAACTCTTATAGAAACTATTGTAGTTCATAAAAATACCTTTCCAATAATGGCCTAGGACGTGGGGCCTATAACACAAAGCTACAAGTCTACAAGCTAAGAACCACTTGTAGGATTATGTTGGTCTTACAAGTGTAGATTATTTCTAAACACACAAAAAAAACTTACAGTTGTAGAAACAAAAATTTCCCTACATTTGTAGGCATTCCATTCTGCATACAATGAGTTGAAAAGTTGTTCGTTGTACCGACCGACCGATAAGATTCAGTATATAAAATTTCTGTTATGCACAAAAAGCCTTCAAACCGACCGATTGGAAATCTTATAACTTTGGTTTTAATTGTCCGATCTTCAAAGCTAAGAACTCAAAATATAGGGTAAATATGAGGTAACATTTTTGTATTCAATTTTTTGATGAGATAAACAAAATTTAATACTTGAGGGCAAATTGAGTCTTCCATCAATTTAATTTTCATTTTTCAAAATGCAAAAGTGAATGAAAAATTATACAATTTTGAAAAATTGCATTGTGCAAAGTAACTGCCCCAAACCTCTTATACTAAGGCGGGAGGGACAGCAGGGGAATTTCAAAAAAACTGAAATTGATTTTAATAACAAAAATCGTCGATTTTATTAGCTTCAAGAACTTACAACTGTGCTTCTAAAGGTTAAGACATTAAAAATTCAAAATATCAAACTACATTTGTATTTAATTCCGTACTAAAAAGGTAAAGTCATATATCATAATTCATAAATATTTGGCGCTGTACGCATCTATGCATAACGACATACTATACTGTATTCCCTGGTTAATTGCCCCTCACTTAATTGATTTTAGTTGATCTTAAAAATTTGCTGCCAAGAAAATAAAAACAGTCGACTTGTAGCTTTGTGCTACAGAAATTTGTTACACTTGTAAGGATTGACTTGTATTACAAGTACTTGTAGCTTTGTGTTACAGGCCCCTGGACGGTGAATTAGGTCAGATGATATCACCCAACCAACCAGCCAACAAAGTGCGTCCCCCGCACCCCGTGATTTGCCGGATTCGTCTGTGATTTGCCGGATTCGTCCGTGATTTGCCAGATTCATCTGTGATTTTCCGGATTCATTCGTGATTTGCCAATTTCGACTGTGATTTGACAGATTAGTCTGTGATTTGCCGGATTCGTCCGTGATTTGCCAGTTTTGGCTGTAATTTGCAGGATTCGTCCGTGATTTGCCAGATTCGTCCATGATTTGCCAGATTCGTCTGTGATTTGCCAAATTTGTCCGTAAATTGCTAGATTCAACAGCTGTGATTGCCGAATTCGTCCGTTATAACCAGAATCGTATGTGATTTGCCAGATTTGTCTGTGGTTTGCCGGATTCGTCCGTGATTTGCCAGTTTCGGCAGTGATTTGCCGGATTCGTCCGTGTTTTGCCAAATTCGTCGGTGATTTGCCGGATTCGTCTGTGATTTGCCAGTTTCTTATTATTTCTTATAATCCGTGGATAAAGACGAAGCAAAGAGGGTTACCATATAAAATATAGCAAGGAATCAGCCGAGGCAGAAAGACTAAGCAGTACCAAAAATTATGTTATTAATAAATACAATATATACTAGCTAGCTCCTACTGAAATACAATTAATTAATATTATATCTTATGCCTGGACAAATGCATATTGGGACAAAAAAAGAGTTATGTTTTTTGTAAGTTTTGTAAGAAAAAAGAGAAGAATACTTAATTGTAGGTAAACAAAATACATGGGTAAGACATAAATGAGTGGTAAAACAATAAATTATGTAAATTTACCACAGTCGTGTAAATCCAATACAACATAAATCGGGATATTTACATGCATAAAATATTTATTTATTATTAAACTTATGTATATGTAAAATCAAAAGATATCAGCCAAGAGATGCATTTTATGAATGCAAAAAACCAGAGTTATAATATACGATATTCCGAGACCTTTCTCAATGAATGCCAAAAAGTTACATAAAACTTCAATATCGCATATTTAAAATCTATTGTTAAAGTATTTCATTTTAAATATAACTTCAATTAGTGTAGCAACAATATGGGCGTACAGTTTTGCAGCAAATTTCATTATAGCCAATCAAGGACAAGTGGATGTGGTAAGTGACACCAGAAAAAAAATATTTATTGCACTCAAATCTGACCTGAATGAAAATTTACCTTTTTATCCTGACTATTTCCTGTGAAATTTCCATAAACAATCATGAACATTTTTATAAAGCAGCAATATAATTGTAAGGACGCTAGTAGAAAGGATTAATCCATTTATGTATATGTATATCGAAGCATTGATGTCCTTTTTTTGTGTATATCGTAAATCAATGTGTCGTACAGCAATTTGTCAGTGTCTTTTAACTCACGTCCCTCTTGACAGAAGACTATGGTTGGCCAGTGCCCGAGTTTCATTACAGTGATATTATTTTCACATTCCACACCATCGGCATATCTCTTGCAGGGCATCGTAATTGAGTGAAGTGTTGTATTACACCATTATATCGTCACAAAACAGCAGTTGGTTGTGGAAGAAGCTGCACTCATGCAACCTTTTGCGTATTAATCACTGCTTGTCATGAAATTTTTAAGGAAGAACAACACAAAACAAGCTGAATAAAAGGGTCAATATGTATTTTTGGTACATTCGAACGATGTTTGTGCTTTTGTATATGCATAAATAAGTACAAAAGGACCTAAATAAATATTGTGCTTGGAAAATTTAAGCTCTTTGTCGGTTTTTGAATGATTGTGGATTCTGCTCAATCTGCATGAAATTTGATAAAAACAACATGCGCCCGCCACCGCCGTAAGCAATTGATTGTTAATTCTGTTTTACGAGTTAATGGAAGTATATGTATGGATTCGTGGAGTCCCATAAATAAAAATGAAAAATTAATAAGCCGAGAATAATAGTTAAAATATTAACAAAAGCTCTAACAAAATTTTTCCTATAATTTTATGATTAGACCAGACGCGTGATACCGAGTTTCACCCTCTAGTAGTCTACAGCATATCCAAATCACCCAGATAATTCCGTTTGGGTTTAGTATATTCGGTTTCAATGATAAGGAAGGAGGAGCAAGCATATGAACCAGAATTATAGGGTCCTTTTCCATGCCAAATCTCTTCTCCATCCCTAGCCAAACCTGGTTTATAAAAATAAAATGCGTTGATTGAGAGGAACTTTGGATATATTGATTAAAGTAAACTTCTGCTACGGTTTCATTTATTTCAAGAAAGTTGGCGGAAGCCGATGTACCACAAGGAAGTGTCCTAGGACCAACCTTGTATCTGTCATGTAGTAAGAATGCTCAACTGGGCGTCAACGCTACTGGCCGTCTTTGCTGACCTTGGAATGTCTTTGGATGCAAATTCTAAATGGAAAGAGCACAGGAAAGGACTCTGTCCTTCCTTTCCAGAACAAATAAATATAATACACGCCAGTACTGAAATCCATTTGGACATATGGTAGTTGGATGTTATATTCTAAAACAAAGTCCATTGTGGAATAATTAACGCCCTTGGTACATAAGAAATAGCGATCTACATGGTGACCTGCACGTACCTCCTAATGATGGTTAGTAAGTAGGACTGTTATGCCGAAGGAGCGGATTCGATTGCCAGCCGTGCCAACTAAAAACAGAAATTTTGTATCCGATCCGAGGTACTGCCTCTTGCGAGGAACTGACAAATCCTCCAAGAGTATACTTGTCATGAATAAGTGCCTCTCATCTAGCCGCTAGGACTCGGCAAAAAAACTGTAGGTACCCTCCATTCCTATGCCAACAACACGGACACAGGAATGGTTGAGAGTTGTAAGTAACTAGGCCCTGGTTCTTCACGAGCTGTTGCACCACTCAATTTATGTTTTTTTCATTTATCGTGACCTACAAATTGAATTGCTTACAGAAGTGATTGAAAACACTCTGTATCATACAATCAGCGATTTCAGTCATGCCAACTCCGAAATGGAGACCGTCTTAGATGTACAGGGATTAAGAAGTACCAAGCTTCATGAGCTGATGGTCTAAAAACTATGGGAAAGTGTTGTAACTTTCAACTTCCCTCGATGTGATTTATAAATTAAGAAAGAAACATAATTTTTCGATCTTTCATAAATTTGTCCTGATGCACCGATATGGTTTAAGTGTGGTAAGGGTACCACACTACTTGATATCGATTTTTACCTTGTGCATATATTTTGAAAATTTCCATCGGATTAAAAAAAGAAAAACATATCTTGGAAAGTCTTTATCAATATCATAAAATCATTGACTTATAAGGTCATAGTCATACGTAAGAGAATTATTTCTAAGGGGTATTTAAATACACATTTATGTAGATTAATATTTTCAGTGCAACAGCAGAAAATCCGAAATGCTGCGAATTACTTTATCTTCAGAGCCTTTTATCTAGTTCAAATAAATTAAGGTTCTCGACGAAAGCAGGCTGCCCTTTTAAAAAATTGACCAAAAAGAAAATCTTCTCAAATTATGCATTCCTGATCCGATTACCCTTAGCAAATTTTCTAAAAAATCTAGTTAATTCAACATCAAGACCACATAAGTAAAATTCTTCAAAATAAAATGAAATATTATAAACTTCTTTCTCACCATCTAAGCAACCATTGCCACTTTTCCCGAAAGTGCACAGACATCTGGGGATTCCTTCATCATTGATATCACAAATTCCATCCAAGCCACAATCCAAAGGGCATGCCTCTCTGAAAATCAAAAATATTTTATTATTAATGAAATTATTTTTAGGCATACATTTTCATCGATTTAGTTAAAAATACAATAATAATTAAAGACATAAATAGAACTTATCCTTCAGTATACAAATATTTATACAACTGAAAAAGAACGAGGAATGCTAACTTAGAACTTACTTTTTACACGTACCTATAGAAGGGCATCAGTAGCTAAGAGAAAAGATAATTTTGGATTGGTCTAAATCATCTCCAAATAAAGAGAAACTAATTTTCTTTTCCTTTCCTTTCCTACCATCAAAGAGGCAGCCTAAACCGAAATAGGCTACCAACCACCCTCAAAAAGAAACCGTTGTATGACGATGAATGTGTACAACTGAAGAAGGTGACCGAAGATACAGAAGATGCTGCAGCGAGAGAGATGTATCGAGAGAAGAGATCATAAGAAGAATTTGCGTACGCAGCCTCCCAGCTCATAACCAAAACAACACCCGGAAGTTTTACAATAGAAGCTAAGCAAATCGCTGCTGGCTTTAAAACCGGAACCCAGGCTCTTTGAAATGAAACCCAGTACCACCACCCAGTATAGAAGGGGTAAACTTAAGTAGCTATAAAGAAGCTCAAGGACAACAAGGCTGCAAGACCCGATGCTTTACCAGCTCTTCAAGCAGGCAGGGTATGTATTGAAAGGGTGAATTGATCAACTTTTTAACCTAGTTTGGGGGAAAAAAGCATGTAGTACAATTACTGGTCTATCAGCACCTTATAATCCACTTACAAGAAAGGTTATCGTATGTCCTGCAAGAACTATTTAAGCATATCCCTGATAAACGTAGCATCCTGGAAAAGACCAACGAATTTCAAGTCGTTACTCACCATCTATTCATTGACTACAAAGCCGCATATGATAGCATTCATCTTATATGGCAATGGCTGAACTTTTGGGATCGCCGGAACGGGAATGATCCAGTCAGTTGTGTCACATGACATTGTAAAATACGCGATGCAATGTGCAATTAGGGAAAACCTCTATCGAACTATTTCAAACAAACACAGGGTTTTGGCTAGTAGATGCGCTATCATGTGATTTCTTCAATCTCGTTCAGAAGCAAATATTGCACAGGTTTTGCTATTGTTTTGGTTTCAGATCAAACCGACATCGTTGGCTGCTCCTAACAGGCCGATATAGTCTTTCACGGAAATTGGCAATTGACTTGTTGGCAGGCGAAATTTGTTGGTCTTGAAGTAAACAGGGACAAGATAAAAAAAATGCTACTAACAAACAATGAAAGATCTGTCAACTGGCTAGGATAAAACGTCACTGTTGATAGCAACAACTTCGAAGTAGTTAAAGAGTTTATCTAAACATAAATCCCATGAACGACATCTTTGTGGAGATCCCGTGAAGAATAACCCTAGCAAACCGGGCGCTACTTCGTTTTGGCGCAACAAATCGGTTCAAAGCTCCTCATATGAAAGACGTAGTGCACGCTCTATAAAACCCTTATACTGTCAGTCCGGTTTTATAAATCAATAGCGCCGAGTGTTGGGCGGTAAGCAGAACTGGAGAACTGATATTGGGCTCTTTCGAAAGAATTCTTCGACGTATATTTGGTTTTGAGTGCGAGGACCGAGGAGGGTGAATGGAGGAGAAAGTACAACCGTGAACTATATGAGCTGTATTAAGATATGGATGTAGTCCAGAAAATCAAAGCACGTTGACTACATTGGTTCGGGCACATCTAGCGAATGGACAGTAGCGCTCCAGCCAAAGAAGTCATTGAAGAAGACCGAACCTTCGGTTTAAAGACCAAGCTATTGAGGATGCCAGAAAGCTTGGTCTAAATGACTGAAAGCAGCGTGCTCGGGATCGTAGGAATGGAAGGGAGTGCAACACTGTGCAAAAACTTCATCGCATTTTGCCCACATCAACCCCCTATAGAACTTAATTTTCTTGCACGGTAAAATTGCACAACGTCCGGATTTGTCGTTATATACATATGTATATTTAGCAAATTATAATGTTATACAAAATAAGATTTGGCGCGTGGAAATTTTTGGCAATTTCCCACATTATGACCATGCAGCTGATGGATTGATAAACAAGCCATAGACTGTGATAGTAAAAGTACATTAACAGTTCTTAAGATTAAAGTCTATTTTGGTATTGCAACTACATGATGCTTGGGCCACCTGCCGGCTGCGACTGCATTAAGAAGAACCTGAAACTTGAGCAGGCTCGTTGGTGTTTAATCAGTCCCAAAATATTAAACGATTCATTCTTCACAAACTATCTAAGTATGTATAGTTAAAAAATTTGTGTTAAGATGAGTGACGAACTTCGAAATGTTAGTGCAGTTGAAGGCCAACCAACAATTTTGCCAATAAAGGGTACTGTACAATAAAATTTTATATTTTAGGCAAATTTTAATTTTTTTTGCATTTTAAAAATGACATTATATTAGTTTGCAGAGTTGGGAAGTAATGATAAAAAAAGGTTCAATTTCAATTACTTGTAATTGAAATCTCCGATCGCTTTTTCAATTACTTTTAAATGTAATTGAATAAATTCAATTACTAATTACATGTAATTGAAAAGTGTCAATTACTTGTAATTCAATTACATTAATATAATTGAAAACAGAAGTAATCACTAAGAAATGTGTAATGATTACTTTTTTCAGTAATCATTACAAAAAATGTAATTAATTAATTGTTTTGTCAATTACATTTTCCTTGGTATTGCACAAATGGTTCCCTGAGTGTTAAGTCTCTGTACGTGTGTTGTTTTAAACTATTATATATTTTATTCACTTTTATCAAGTTTTTAATTAACAGTCGTCTTTAAAATAATTTCCTTTAGAAAATAAATAAAATTAGAAAATAATAATCAACAGTAGTCTTTAAAATAATTTCCTTTTGAAAATAAATAAAATTAGAAAATAATAAAATGAAAAAAATTCTCGGTGCGTTTTTGCCAATTCCTATTAGGTTTGATGAGAATTCCATAATATTCTCTCGTTACAGCATTTGTGCTGTGTAAATACTTACATATGTAGTAAAATGTTATTCAATTTTAAGAGAGAGCAACAAGCAATAAGTACAAACGTAACGTAGATATGTTTATTAAGCAAATTAAAATGTTACACAAAATAAGATTTGGCGCGTGGAAATTTTTGGCGGGTTCCCACATTATGACCATGCAGCTGTTGAATTCATAAACAAGTCATAGACTGTGATAGTAAAAGTACAGTAACAGTAACATAGACTGTGATAGTAAAAGTACAGTAACAGTTCTAAAGATTATAGTCTATTTTAGTTTTGCAACTACATGAAGCTTGGGCTACCTGCCGGCTGCGACTGCATTAAGAACCTGAAAGTTGAGCAGGCTCGTAGGTGTTCTTCACAAACTAAGTTTAGTTAAAAAAAAATTGTGTTAAGATGAGTGACATAGAAAGTGAAGCACAAGTTGTAGAAAAATCCAAATCTAACAAAAGAAAATCCAGTGAAGTTTATTCTGCAGAAGTTCCCAAAAAATATTACAAAATATGCTGAACAAATACCTACTTTTTAGTGAATTTTTTGAAAGACATGTAAGTAAGATTTTACATATTATGTAGTCGTTGAAAATGTGTGATATCCTATAACTTGCATTTTTTCAAAACTTTTTTGAAAATTCAAATTATTGAAAAAGGACGTGTTGCATTTAAATCAAATTTTCAATTAAAAAAAAAATTGAAACAGCAAAAACATTATTTCAGTGAGTAATATTGGCATTGCAATGAATTATAAATTTTTATTAACGTCAGGAAACAACCTATCTTTTTTAAAAATGTTTGACTTTCTCATTTTTATTTCACTCGGTTGAAATGAAAAAAAAATATGAACCTTTCGAAGACTTTTTGTTTTTTTTCCGATTTTTTTTTTTAGGAGTCAGAAGTCTATTCTTATCGCTTATTTTCAAATAAAGTTCTTTTGATAAATGGTTTTGGAAAAAAATTGTTTTTAAACTCAAAATTTGAAGAGAAATAAAAAAATATATATAAATACTTTTTTTTATGCTATGCATAAGTACCTATTTATTTGGCCGTAAGTTTTGTATGCTATTATAAATTTTCGTTCGAAAGCTTAAACCATATGGTTGTATGTTTGTGTTAGTATACCTACTTGTTTTTGAGAAAATTGGAGAATACATTTTTTTCAGTTTTTTTCAAATTTGTATGTTTGAAAACAATTTTTGTCGAAACTGTTTATAAACTGAATTTATTTGAAAATATGTAAACCATAAGAATAGGCTTCTGGCTTTTCAAAAATCAACAAAACAAAATTGTAAGTGCTGCCTTGTGTTTAAATTTATTTTTTTCCAATTTTTTTTTGTATAAAATTGCCCATTCTGCCCAAATGGGGGGGGGGGGAATTATAACCCTCTTTTTTGGGATTTTTGTCTTCCCTATTTTCAACCTTGCCCTGAATTTTCTGGCAGATTTTTCGCAAATCTCCTATTACCTATCCAAAAATAGGCAATTAAATTAACCCCTACAGCGACTATAGGGAGCTAATTTAGGGCCATCGAAATATAAAAACTCAAATATATATACACAAAATAAAACGACCACCCTTATGTACATAGATACATACATACCTACATATTAATTTTAAATTTTTACATATTCGACATTTTCTTTCCTCGAGATAACCCACATAGCTTAATATACAATTTGTAAAACCATGCATCGTAACATGACAGTGACAAATAATAAAAGAAATTAAAAGTATGTACAGAGGTTTAATATTTCAATATTAAATCTTAACCAACAAAACTATACAAATATTAAAATGATTCTATTTCATAAAATGTATGCAGATCATTGGCTGATCCTAGTTTATATGGAAAATGTCGACTCTGCAAGGAAAAAACCATTATTAAGTTCCATCCAGGAGTTACTCCCAATTTGATAACTCATCTAAAAAGACCAAAGCTATACAAATATTAAAATGATTCTATTTCATAAAATGTATGCAGATCATTGGCTGATCCTAGTTTATATGGAAAATGTCGACTCTGCAAGGAAAAAACCATTATTATTAAGTTCCATCCAGGAGTTACTCCCAATTTGATAACTCATTTAAAAAGAAAACACTACAATGAATATGAAAACTATTTGAAAACAAAAAATGGGGAACTTGAAATTCGAAAAAAACTTAACAAAACAGGAACATTTCAACAATAACATTGTGGATTTCATTGTTCAAACGGCATCTCCAATTGCTATAGTAAGAAATCAGTTTTTCAAAAAGTTGTTCCACAAAAGAATTAATTTAAAAGTACTGAATAGAAAAATAGCAACGCGAAAATTGAAAAATAGGTATGGCTTTATTAATGAAATGATAAAAAAAGAAATGAAAGATACTAAATACTTTTGTACTGCTGCTGGAATTTGGTCAAATAAGCACAAAAGTTTTTTTGGTTACACCTGCCACTGGTTGGATAAAAATTTCCAACGTAGATCAGCTGCTTTAGCCTGTAAACGTTTCATGGGTTCACATACATATGATCGTATTGCAGAAATTGTAACGTCTATAAATGGAGAATATAATTTGAACCCTTCGAACAATATGTTAACCATCACCGACAATGGTTCCAACTTTGTGAAAGCGTTCCAGGAATTTGGTGTAGACATTGAAACATTGCGAGATATTTCACACGAAATAAGTAACCCTGGCAACGAAACGGATAATAGTTCAGATAACGAGGACCTTTCTGATAATGTTGTACAAAATAACAATGAACTTATAGATTTTAAAGATATTAATGAAATCGCAAATAACCTTATTTTGTCAAAACACGTTAAACTTAATAACAACAAACGATTTCACCTCAGCTTTGAAACAAAAATTAGACATTTTCAACATTCACTCCAAGGTATATTTGACATACAGGTTTTTTTTTTAGTTCATCTAACTGAAGTAATCTTTATGAAGGCTTTTTCTAAGTGTAACTAGTTATGGAAGAAATCCAACCGACCAAAGTCGTCTGAAGCAATAAAAAATCTTTTAAAAAAGTCCACTCAAGAGTCCAGTGGTTTCTCGCTGGAACTCTTTGTATGACTCAATCACACAAATCATTGAAGTGGAAAATCAGCTAAATGACCTTTGCATAGAACTGAAATGAGAAATCTTTACGGTTTCTGATATAGTATATTTAAAAGAATAAAGCAAAGTCATGAAACCGTTTGCTCAAATATTGGATTTTTTGCAAGGCCAAGAAGGGATTTACTTTGGTATGCTTATTCCATCTTTAGCAACACTAAAAGTTAAAACCGATAAAATGATTAACACTAATGACCTCCTTTTTTTAAACGATATTTTACAAAAAATACAACAGAGCCTTTTCCATCGTTTCAAACCTTTTTTTGAACTATATGAAGAGGCAAACGAGGCTATTGTTGATGCTGTATCACACCCGTCCGTCAAATTAAATTGGCTAAAGGTTTTGTCTCCAATGTCTGGGAAAACAAGAACAGACATTTTAAAAATAATTGAAATGTACTGTCAGAAGTACAAAACTACGATGTATTTATCAAATTTTGAAAAACCAAGAGTTGAAACTTCAACCATAAATATTTTTGATTATTGCGACGAGTCAGGTATATTACCATGAAGGGTTCAGGGATAAAACTGCAGAAGTCCACTCTTTTTGAAAAGTTTTGTTTCGGCTCATAAAGTTCTACAAAACAATATTAAAAAAATGCCTAGACCTAACGGTATGTCAGCCTTACAATTTGAAAATAATCACCCGAAATTCTTAATACTTCTGGTCATAGTCCTGCCAAAACAAATTGTATATCAAGAACGGTCCAAGGTCATGCTTGTGAAAATAATTTTGTAAATTTAAGGACATCTGAAGAAAATGCCCCGTTCCAATAACCATACCCGGTTCTTTATTAAGCAATTTTAAAAGAATGTTAGTGCTGTTGAAGGCTAACCAACAATTTTGCCAATAGTGGGTACTGTCAGTCAAATTTTATATTTTAGGAAAATTTTATTTTTTTTTTTGCATTTTAGTTTTTTTTTACCTTTTATTTACTTTTATTACTTTTACTATGATTTTTATTTGATTAAAACATGTACTGAATTACAATTCAGTTACCTTAAATGTAATTAACCCGGTGTTTCTTTCAATTACTTGCAAAAATCCATTACTATTTTCAATTACATGTACAGTCAATTTCGCTTAACTGCACTCCGTTTAACTGAAAACCTCGCTTATCTGAAACAAGAAATTTATAACGGAGCTTTTTTGAGCATTTTTCACACAAACTACTCCGCATAACTGAACTCCGGTTATATGAAAACTTCGCATAATTGAAACAAATATTTTCGTCTCAAATGCTAATTTTGCACTTATTCAACTTCGCATAGTTGAAACTTATTGAACGCTGCCACTAAATCTTGAATAGAGCACACCCCTCGGATTTTGGAATGTCAAAAACTAATTTCTTGTCAATCCGTCCCTGGAGGATACGTAACCTTAAAAAATATTGACCAATGTTGTGGAAAATAACCCAAAATAAATATAATATATTTTTTGTTCGATGACATTTTTTTATATATTTTGACAGAATTCCGCTTATTTGAAACACATTTCAGTTATCCGAAGTTCGGTTAATTGAAAACTCCGCTTAATTGATACAAATATTCTGCAATTATCGTGTTCCAGTTAAGCGGAGTGGACTGTAATTTGTAATTGAATTTTTTCAATTCCAATTACAAGTAATGGAAATGAATGTTTTTTTTCAATTACAATTACGTGTAATTGTAATTAAAAAAAGCTCAACTACCAATTACATGTAATTGAAATGAATGTTGAAATGAATTACAAAAAGTAATCATTATTTCCCAACTCTGCTCAGCACTGACTGCGATTCTACTACGATGTTCCCCTGATCATCCTTGCAGGTTTCGGTTTGGGCCTTGTAACCCTGGGAGGTTCCTTTTCCTTTTTTTCTCCATCTTATGGACTATTAATTAAAATTTTTCCTTCAATGTATGTACTATATTAATATATACCTTAAGGTTTCTGATGGAGGAGGTGTACTTCTGGACTTGAGTAGCCATACAAAAAAAGCTCCACCTTCCTAGGGTATGTTTTAGCTTTTTTCTGGTAGTCCTTATGGAAATTAAGATCCTGTTAAAATTTCATCACCAGATTCTACCAGTTTTGGGATCAGTGAATGAAAAATAAATTTAAAAACTAATATAATTTCTGATTGAATATAACCGGTTCAATATATACATATATTTTTCACAATATTCGTAACGGAATTTGAAAATTCTATTTTTCTTCTTCAAAAATAATTAAAATCTATGACTTATATAAGATTTTCGTTGGTCGTATTAGTAAAACTAACATTATGTGTTATTATTGTCTTAAAACATTGATCATGGAAAGGGAATACAAATTGAAAATTGTTTTAATTTAAAGAACTTAAAACAAAAGGCACCCTCTTCGACATTAAAGAAAATTCGAGAGGAACATTTGCCATTAAGAGTCGCTAGTCGTGAGTTCGGGGTTCCTAGAACCACTTTACAAGATCGGATCCATGGCAGAGTGGCCGAAAAGCCAAGAGAAATGGGTCCTGACACAGTCCTTACTGTGGCCGAGGAAGAAAAACTTGTGGAGGGGCTCATGGAACTGGCGAAGTGTGGATTCCCACAAAAGCCATCAGATTTGTTAAACACCGTCCAAAAAATTATGTTAGAGGATCAAAGATTGCCCTCACCGGGAAGACATGGTGTTATGAGTTTCTAAAATGCCATCCGGAATTGTCTCTCAGACGCAGAAGGACTATCGAAAGGACGAGCGGTCGTCACCGAAGAATCTTTACGAAAATGGTTCCGGGAGCTTAAAGACTATCTGAAGGAAATGGATGCTGCAGACATTTTGGAAGACCCATCTAGAATATTCAACGGCGATGAGACATCCTTTTGCCTGTCCCCAAAATCGGGAATAGTTTTAGCTCCCAAAGGCTGGAAAAACTTGTACAAGATCTCTTCAGGAAACGATAAGGAGACGATAACAGTCCTTTTTGTGTTTTCTGCTGATGGAAAGCAATTACCCGTAGTCTTCCCATATGAGCGTCCTCCATAGGCTGTTGTCAAAAGTATGCCAGACAAGTGGGTTTTAGGACGATCTGAAAGTGGATGGATGCGATCTGAGACCTTTTACAAACGGCCAACAGCTTCAACAACTGGGAAGCTGAAAATAACATCAAACGGACAATATTATTTCTAGTCGATGGCCACAAGTCTCATCTCACAATGGACTTAAGTGACTTTTGTAGAAATAATGGCATTATTCTATATGCGTTTTTGCCAACCACTGCACACATAACCCAGCCAGCTGACGTAGGAGCATTTAAAGGGTTGAAAACGGATTATAAAAACATTCTTCATAAATGGCAAAACCTTCCACAAAATATAGGCAAAACAGTAAACAAAACTAACTTTTGTGAAGTATTGAAGATGGTCTTAGATAGTTCCAATAGGACAGAAACAATAAAAAAAACGCTTTTAGAAAGTGTGGGTTGTTCCCGTTTAACCCAAATGCTGTGGATTATACGAAGTGTGTCCAGAATCAACTAGAGAGACATAATATGCAACCAGATTTAGATCTAACAAGTTCAAGCTTTTCGGAAGCAAAGAAAGTGTTGGCTTTAGCCAAAGAAGAACTTGCTAACAAAAATATAAATTTCGATGACGTTATGAAAATTGTAGAAAAATTGAGCAGTCGCACATCATTCGACCTGGGCAAAATGATACAATAACCGGCACACATGTGATAGATGAATTGGATGTGCTGGAAAAAATTACGTCAAACCTTACGGAAACAACATCACCTCCACCATCCCCAAACCATTATTTAATGAAGAGTTGAACGATGTGCCAACAAATTTTTATTACTTATCAATGTATCTAATAGTTATAAATTATTTTTAAGCCAATTGTAAATAGAAATGTTCAATAAAGCAAAATTGAATTGAAATTGAGTTGAACGACAACGAGGCAGAAGAAACGAACGAAGAGTTAACTGAGGCAGAAGAAGTGGTTGAAGAAATGGTCGAAGAATTGTTGCAGAAGGCACACCAGCTTCTATCTACAACCATTGGTAGGACGTGATACAATAAATACTATTTTGATTTACATAACCTTAAACTACCATTGCTCTTTTTTCTTTGGCTCAACCATCTCGGATCTCGGTGTTCTTCAACATCTTCAAATATTGTAAATGAATTATTGGCGCACGTGACTCAGGAAAAACAAATTGATGGGTTTCTACTTCAAAAACTTCTGTTCTATCAATATTCATACTTCAGTGCTTAGATAATAAATTAAAACTTCTAAAATTATTTCAGATCCGTTTTTACTATCAACATCAGCTCCAGTTTCAGTAAGTCCAGCTTTTTTTTAGGAAACACCTTTTTTATCCGAAGCAGTTCCCAAAATCAACCAAATCAATTCGCGAGAAACCATTTCCTCTCTTGCTTCGAAAGAATTTTTTAATAAAAAAAGAAGAAGAAAAAGCAAAGAAAGTAATCAAAAAAAATAGGGAAGAGAAGCGATTGGAAGCTGAAAAAAAGAAAAGGGCTGGTAGGGGAAATAAAAAAAATAAACACAAGGAAAGAAAGAAGAATTAGTGTCAGATATTGAAGACTATGATTTAAAAAATGTTGGTTGTGATTTTTGTATAAAATGGTTTCATTTGAAATTAACAAAATTTGCAGGAAAGCTTTTTGAAGAAATTGAAGATGAAACATTAATTTGTAATAGCTATAAGCACTGAAAATATACTTATTTTGATATGATTTATGTTTATTTATTTATCTTAGGTATATGTTTCAAAACATACATACATATGTATGTATATAGCTTATGGAGTTGTTTTTTTTTGTTTTTTATATAGTTTATTCTTTTATATAACTTTTTTTATCTACAAAATGTTGTTTTTTTAGGTGTGATTTGTTCTTTTAAAATAAAAACTAGTGTTTAATTGTGATAACAATTGACTGAAATACATGTTCCTTTTTAACTTAAATTGTATTTTGCAAATTTTTAAATTTCAACAATTAAAATCGTTGCTAGATACTCTCTACCATTTGAAAATATAAATTTTCAAATGGTGGCAGACTACTTGATACTCAAGCGGCTGACTTCTGGAGATGAAAGGGCTGACTACTCAAAAATCACCTTTTTATCAAGATAATGTTAAATAATTTGTTTCAGGTAGTAAATTAACTTAATTCTCTTGGAATTTCCTAATCTACACATTTGAACTCATCATAGAAACTGATTACTCTTTTCAAAACATAAAAAAGTGATTTTTAAATGCCAATAGAAAAAAAGTTAAGGGGCCGACTACTAGTGCCATCAAAGTGCGTGAAGTTAGCACCGCCATTATGGATTTTCAAAAAAAAAAGGTTGTGCTGTAATGTGCCCAACTTGTGCTGCTATGTGCCGTATTTTTAAAAAAATCGTACTAAGGGTTTGGTTTTTAGAGGGTACCCATTTTTTTAGCTGCATTGTGCTCAAAAAATAATACTAAGAACCAAAAAGAAAAAACAAACATTCGCATAATTGCATCTATTTATGGCCAAAACTAAACTGCGAAGGGCTATAGCGTGAAGTTAGCACCGCCATTTCCGATTTTCAAAAAAATAAAAATTGTGCTGTATTGTGCTCAACTTGTGCTGGCTTGTGCCGTAAATATTTTTGAAAAATTCGCAAATTTGCAAATGTTACGAATGAATTTTTTGCGAAATTTCAAAATTTCTTAAAAAGAAAAGTTGTACTGCATTGTGCTCAAAAAATGATACTAAGAACCAAAAAGAAAAAAAAAATTCGCATAATTGCATCTGTTATGGCCAAAACTAAACTTTGCGAAGGGCTATAGCGTGAAGTTAGCACCGCCATTTTCGATTTTCAAAAAAATAAAAATTGTGCTGTATTGTGCTCAACTTGTGCTGGCTTGTGCCGTAAATATTATTGAAAAATTTGCAAGTTTGTAAATTTTACGAATGAATTTTTTGCGAAATTTCAAAATTTCTTAAAAATAAAAGTTGTGCTGCATTGTGCTCAAAAAATTCTACTAAGAACCTAAAAGAAAAAATAGAAATTCGCATGATTGCGTTTATTATGGCCAAAACTCAACTTTGTGAAGGGCTGTAGCCCCGTAAAATTTGGAAACTTATAATTTTTCTTAAAATATTTACGGCACAAGTGGAGCACAATACAGCACAATTTTTATTTTTTTGAAAATCGGAAATGGCAGTGCTAACTGCACGCTTCGCAAAACTGTTTTTTGGCCATAAAAGTTACAAACATACGAATTTTTTTGTTTTCTCTTTGGAATATGGCAGTACAAATAGCGAAAAAAACAGCACATTTTTGATTTTTTACAAAATTCCAAATTTGCAAAATTTTCATTCGTAAAATTTGCAAAATTGCAAATTTTTTAAAAATATTTACGGCACAAGGCAGCACAAGTTGAGCACAATACAACGCAATTTTTATTTTTTTGAAAAGCGGAAATGGCGGTGCTAACTTCACGCTATAGCCCTTCGCAAAGTTCAGTTTTGGCCATAATAGATGCAATTATGCGAATTTTTGTTTTTATCTTTTTGGTTCTCAGTATCAGTTTTTAAGCACAATGCAGCACAACTTTTTTATTTAAGAATTCTGAAATTTCGCAACAAATTCATTCGTAAAATTTGCAAATTTGCGAATTTTTCAAAAATATTTACGGCACATGCCAGCACAAGTTGAGCACAGTACAGCACAACTTTTTTTTTCGAAAATCAAAAATGGCGGTGCTAACTTCACGCTTAAAAAATGGGTACCCTCTAAAAACCAAACCCTTAGTACGATTTTTTTTTAAAAACACGGCACATAGCAGCACAAGTTGGGCACATTACAGCACAACCTTTTTTTTTTGAAAATCCAAAATGGCGGTGCTAACTTCACGCACATGTGCCATCACCATCACCCTAACTTGAAACGGGGCGAATGATGGATCATTACCTAAATATATTGTTTCTGTTTTGGAGCTGCGCTTTACCTCAATAGTTTGTTGGGTTAAATTGGACTTACCATCATCTTCAAAATAATACATAGTGAATAATCGTTGGTTTATGAGTTATGACATTATTTAAGTGATATTTCGACTATTATATAGAATACTCTGACATCTCCGGAAAGCATGTCTGGATAAAACCTACCTTCCTACCTACACTCTACACAGATAGAAGCACTCAAAACATGGAAGTCAAGATGAAAAAGTATTTTATTCCAAAATAAAATAATTTAAAAAATAAAATTATTTTTATTAAGGACAACAAGTCAACAAATCAAAAGTACTTACATTGCTGTTCTTGAGAGATTCCGTGAATTCGGTTTAATCTGCTTCAATAAGTTGAAGGGCATTTCATTGTGCACTTTCTTGGGCAGCGATGCTTGAGTAACAGCTGTCGTATTCGTATCTCTCCTCCCCTGTTCTTCTGCCTCCCCAAGGCTATCCGATGCTTTCTTGGGCTCAGGAGTTAGAGTCGGTGGAAGGACCGACGACGTCACTTGCAATTGATTGTACTCGTATTGATATGTGTTTGCATCCACTGGCCGCAAGTTCAACTTATTATTATTGACATCGTCATAAACAGACATATCCAGTTTCGAGTAGTAGTCATCCTCCAACATATTGCTGCTGGCAATAGATGTGTCAAGTGTTTCTGCCAGCGCAGGAGCAGAACTTTCCTTATTTGATGCAACCGATGATTTCGTTTGTTTATTGTGTAATCGATGGAGCTCCGAATGCTGCAGCTGATTTTGTTGCTGTTGCAGCCATTGGATGCGTTGACTTAGTTCGTTTGTCTCTGAATCGGTGTACATGTCCAAGGAATTTGTAAGATTTTTCGAATTTGAATTAACGTTTTTGAATTCAGGTACAGGGTTTAAGTCTAATTGATCGTCGTTGAAACTAATGCTATCTGAAGATATGTAGTAATCTTTTGAATTGCTATCGATATATGAGTTCGATTTTCGATGACTTGTCGAGAGGTTTTCGGTGCCTGAGATGAAATCATCGTATTCATCTGTCTCATCCTCTCCCGAGGTAAGTATTTGGTTGCTCCCATTGACACCGTTCGCCAGTTTGGCACTAAACGAGGCACCTTTTTGGTAAAGAACGTCCTCTTCTGATTTCGAGGGACTATCCGGTGGGAGTGTTGAATTGATAACTGGAAAGGAAAGTAAACAAAAAAAAATTGCAAATTTTATTTAGGACGAAAACTAACCACTGCTATTAAAGAGCTTAAAATATTATAATATTTTGATTGGGGAGTTTAATCTTGATTAATGAACCCGTTATACCCTCTCAAGTTTGCATCATTAAATCCTCACAAAGTAGGTACTTTGATACTCAACGCCCATCAGGCTAAACGAATATTCTACTTTGAAGAGGATTGAAAGAAGAAATGGACCAAAGTATAAAACACCAAGGACATAGAAAAATAAAGATGTCGGTTACACACGGCTTTGGGGTTTTTTTTTTTTGGGTTGGTTTTCGGTTGACTTTGTGTAATAAAGTGTATAGGCTGATAACAACGGTAGGATAAATTGGGTCGGTTACACTCCTTAAATTAACTTGTTTTGAATTGTGAATTGTTTTTGCCTAAACGAAAATTATATATTAAACAAATAAATGGTATAAAAATAGTTCACGAGAAGAGCAGAATAGTGTAGATTCGTTTATTGCTTTTCATGAACACTTCTGGCTCACATAATAGTTATGTATAGAGTCATATGTCATTTACTGAAAGCTCTTGAGTGCTCAAAATTTTGATAAGATTGAGTTTTATATTGGAAATTATTGCAAGGCTATTTCTAAATTAGATGCTTTGTTGCTGAGTCAGTGCGAATTTTAAGCAAAAATTTCAGTTGAAATAATCAACCAACGCAAGTTTGTGAAGAATTCAAAAACTAATATTAATTATTGAATTAACTCCTTCTTATTTTTCTTACGCTGATACTGTCTTAAGGGTTATTTATGTATAACCCCATGAGTGCAAATTATACAAAAAGCAAAGGAATTTTTTATTTTTTCTTACCTTGACAGCTATAGCCATTTTTATTCAATTCGTATCCTTCTATGCAATCACATTCGTACATTCCATCATGTATTTCATAACAAAGTTGCTCACAAGGACTTGTGTGCCCACAATGACCTAAAAAGAAGTTTTTTTTTTTAATTAAAAGATAAGAAAAATTAACAAAAATTAAGTATTTAAATCGCGTTTCTTATGGATAATATATTTTGTTTTTCACTCGAATTTAAAAGTTATTGTTTAAGGTATACCTACTGCTAAATTAAATGCATTTTCCTTGCATAAAAGAAGATGTAAGTAACGGTAAATACGTACTCGTATAGTAAAAGGAACTTGTTATAAGGTCGAAGGTTATAAGTTGCCCAGCCCTGAAGCTTGAAATGTAATATTAAGTTGGTTTGCATATTAATTGACATAACAATTAGGTGTAAGCCCCGAGTTCATAAATGTAATGTTTCTGAATCACTTCAACTAAAATTGTAAGCACCCCTAAGAGTTTGACCTTGACGTTGGTGGGGGTTGGGGGTGCTTATGTAGGGTTCTTCAGCAATCTAGCTGGCAGAACCAAACTAACTAACAAGCTCAAACCTATGAAATACATGCAAAGTACGACTAAAGAGAACTAAATATACTGGTAAGGATATGTGCCAAAACGTCGGCAGAGGTCACGGCTGCTGGCGTGGGCTGGGCCCCTTCGTTAACTAAAGGAGAGAAGTCGCCAGTGACAAAAGTTTCCATGACGGAATCATCGATGACGAACCCTTAAACGAATCGGAGAAAACTTGGACAGAGGAAGAAGAAGACCTTCTTCTCAAACCCTTTGCCAGCGTCGGAGTGAGAGATGACACTAGTGTCGGAACAGTTGATATTGATGATATCGGTCGAGGTTGTCCACCTCCTCGAGGTGAAGGAAAATCACCGACAGTAGGCAGACAATCAAACGACTTGGTTCAAAGAGGTGGATTGACCTGAATTACGGACCAAACACCTGTGTATCGGAGGAGGTTTCTGATGCGAAAGCTATGGGCGGAAATTAATTCATGGGACCACCAAACTCTTACGAAGGGAAAACCCAACGTAAGGGGAGGGTGACGCCATCAACCGGACAAATGACAAACCAAACGACGGACAGGCACCTACTGAAACCTGAGGAGTCTGAGCAACCAACCAATCACATGGAGCGGCGATTAACTCGAGTGGAAATTTCGAGGAGACCATGCAACTGGGAAGCGTGCAGGGCTAAAGCCTCACTTGCAACTCAAGGGTTTTGAACCCCCCAAGTCCCTGAGGTTGGACCTAACCTAACCTAGATTTCAGATTTCAAATCTTCCAGATAGGACAACATATTGGACACTCTTACGATAGAGGTCGGTAGCATGTTTCACACCGCAGGAATTACTTTGCTAGATAAGCAATTCCTAGAAGTCCCCGAGCATAAGGCAAGATACGAACTTGCGATTTTTTGTAGCGCGATTTTTAAGTTCCGAAAATAGAATACATGAGTTTAAATGTGAATAAACGCACATTACACCAAGAAATCACACCGGGTTGCGATCAAAATCGCAAGTGCAGTCCTAGCCTTACGGTTAATTGTTTAAGGGAAAGAATTTAACCCTGGGCCGAATCTTGAGCTTGAGCTTGAGTAAAGGAAGGAATACAACCTGCAAAGCCGTAGCTTGAGCTGGTGAAGCCCCGGAGCAAGATCAAATATTTCTCAGTTACTTCCTAAATGTTGGTTAGATGAATTACAAATACAATACAAAAATAAAGGTAATATAATTTTTTTTCACGACTTCACAGAAGCGAACTTAAAAATTACTTTACTTAAATCAATTTGGCTTTCTTTTCGATTTTCAATAGATATCAATGGTAAATTGCTGACCCGATCTAGCTCCATTGTGCTTCGCAAGTAGTTATTGATCAATTTTGGCTTCTCTCATCAACAAACATTTTCTCAATACTCCACTTATTGCAAATCCTTGATGCATCTTCCTGTAATGAGTGAAACCCATTTCTCAACTTCTTTATAATTGAGAATGCATTTTTTAGCTGATCATAAGCAAAAAGCAGATAGATATTTTCCAACTGTAACATTTTGGAAAGCTAATTAATGATTTGTAATAGATCGAGAGCCCACAGCAGATTTTGGGTGTGAGTGATAGCAAAAAAAGAAGTATAGGCTACGATGCGAATGCTATTCAAAAAATCTAAGTATTGCAGTCCGCAACCGGGGCCTTATTGATTAAATAGTGCATAGTAAAAAAAATTTTAATGCAACTTCGAGGGTAGTCGTGTTAGGCGAAATTGGTTTTCACCCTCCTCCTAAATAAGCTCCTCGGATCACATAACATGGAATCCGAGAGCATTTGAGTGTATAGTTTGCTCTGCCAGACCGTTTAAAAAATTCAAAATTCTAATTGAAAACATTTTTTTTTAAACATTCTGGCAGGGCAAACTATACACTCAAATAATCTCAGATCTCGTCATATGGGATCCGAGGAGCTTATCTAGGAGGCGTGAAAACCAATTTCGCCTAACACGACTACCATCGAAGTTGCATTCATATAGAACAATTTATAGAACAATTCATATTTTGTTTTCGATGCACTATTTAATCACTTAGGTCCCGGTTGTGGACTGCAAGTCTTAAATTTTTTGAATAGCATTTGATGGAGCTTTCGACCCCTTTACTTCTTTTTTTGCTATCTTACTTACTTACTTACTTATGGTGGCGCTACAGTCCGGGGTGGACTAGGGCCTCAACCAGCAAGCTTCTTCCAGCCGGCTCGGTTTCTAGCTAGCTGTCTCCAGTTTCGCACGCCAAGTTGGTTGAGGTCCTCTTCCACTTGCGTGCGCCACCTTTAACGCTGTCCACATCTATTGCGCTGTCCCACGGGGTTGGATTCGAAGACTCTCCGGGTCGGAGCATTGGTGTCCATTCGTTCTAGGTGACCTAGCCATCTTAGTCGTTGGCTTTTCACTTTTGTGGCTAGGTCGGTATCGCTGTATAGCCCGTACAGTTAGTTGTTGTATCTTCTTCTCCATTCCCCATCTATGCAGACGGGACCAAAACTCACCTGCAGAATTTTCCTCTCAAAACAGCCTAACGCATTCTCAGCCACCGTTTACAGTGTCCATGGCTCTGCACCATACATCAGGACAGGGATGACAAGCGTCTTGTACAGGGACAGTTTAGTTACTCGAGAGAGGGCTTTGCTTCTCAATAGCCTACTAAGCTCAAAGAAACAGCGATTGGCAAGAGTAATTCTTCGTTTAATCTCCTCACTGGTATCGTTCGCTGAGTTTATAGTGGATCCTAGGTAGGCAAAGTCTCTGACTACCTCAAAATTTAAGCTGTCTATAGTGACCTTCTGTCGGAAACTTCAGTGTTGCGTGTCCTTTCTTGTTGACAGCATATATTTCGTTTTGCTTTCATTCACCGTTAAACCCATCTTCTTGGCTTCCTTCTCAATACTCACAAAAGCACCACTGACATCACGCTTTGTTCGTCCGATTATGTCAATGTCGTCAGCGTAAGTGAGTAATTGGACGAACTTTTGAAAGATTGTGCCTCTAGTGTTGACGTGTGAGTTTTGCTCCGTTCTTTCAAGAACGATGTTGAAGAAGTCGCATGACAGCGCGTCGCCTTGCCTAAAACCTTTTTTGACATCAAAGGTATCGGTGAGGTCTTTGCCGACCTTGATGGAGTAGCGTGCATTCTCCATCGTCATTATGCACAAACAGACGAGTTTGGCAGGGATGCCAAAACTATAGACATTGCTCTATATAGCTCGTCTCCATACGCAGTCTTGAAACCGATGAAAAGGTGGTGGGTATCGATTTGGAACTCCTGGGCTTTCTCCAAGATCTGCCTTAGTACGGTCGATGGTGGACTTCCCTGGCCTGCTAAAACCAGACTGATATGGACCCATCAGGCTATTGACGAATGGCTTCAGGTTTTCACAAAGTACGGCAGAGAAGATCTTGTAGGCGGTGTTAGGAAGGCTGATGCCTCTGTAGTTGGTGCAGTCCAGAAGATCGCCTTTCTTGAGGATCAGGCAAACGATGCTGAGGTTCCATTCATCGGGCATGCATCCCTCCGACCATATTTTACAGATATGCTGGTGCACGTGAGTACTCCTAACCAGTTCATCGCCAGCCGCTTTGAATAGCTCAGCCGCAAGGCCATCAGCTCCAGCAGCTTTATTGGACATAAGTTTAGATATAGCTATCTTCACCTCGTCGAGATCTGGTAGATGGAATTGTTGGCCTACGTCTTCCAGGTTGAATGGTGCAATCTGCATAGTAGCGGAATTCTGTTCGTCATCGCCGTTATACAATTTGCAGAAATGATTTTTCCATATCCTCAGCACTGACTGCGATTCTACCACGATGTTCCCCTGATCGTCCTTGCATGCTTCGGTTCGGGCCTTATAACCCTAGGAGGTTCTTTTTACTTTTTGGTAAAACTTCCTAATTTCATTACTGCAATTGCATCCATCTAATTCCTCGATCGCGCTTTTCTCATGCTTTTTCCTTTTCCTTGTTAAAAGCTTGTGTTCATCTCTCTTCTTCTGCTCGTAGAGCTCGTGAGCAGCTCTGGTCCTTCTATGCAGCGCCGCTTTGTATGCCCATGTTTGGCTGCATGTACTTGCCGGCATTCTTCGTCGAACTAGGGGTTTCACTGCGTGGCGGTTATGTGAGGCCCAGCACGTCAGAAGTGGCATATCTGATGGCTTCCTGGCAGTTTTTCCACCGGTTCATGATATTTGCAGTGTTGGCGGCAAACGACTATTTAAGAGGGCGGAAGAGACGTGATCGGAAAATGACCTGGCGATGCAACTAAATCCACCGAAAAGGTAGCATCTGTGGATGTAAATTATTCTTACGTTCGTTGACGTTCCGTGTCTTGTTGTCATTGGAAAATAATCACTATCAAAGCTCCTCGTATATAAGAGGGACTTCATGCCCAAATTATTAACGTTGTGCTTGTGATCTAATTCCAGAAACTCATACTACGGGTATTCATACGAGAGCTCCACCTAAACTATTAAGGGTACATCCGCCACTATCTATTTTTCAGCACCTTGGTGTTGCCATCCAAACTATTGACTGCATCACTGTTGATTCAATTTCAATCTATTGAATGCACGGAACATCATCCTTCTGATGGACTCGTTTAAGACTTCTGATGGCACATTCAGCCAGTTATTTCCGACATAGCATATAATAGTGTTGCTATTTTCATCTGTTCAACGTTCGCGTTTATATAAGTTTAACGAGTCAAGTCGAGGTGGACGATACTATAGTATCCAGAGGGGTTACCTGTAGGAGGTAAAATAAGCACAATTGGTGTACTTTATGTTATCTGTTATGATGTGTGTCATCAACATGTTGTGTGGATGCCAATCAGTGCTTTCCGTGTGCCTCTACAAAACACAATACTCAACCACCGAGATAACATATTGTTTTCAATTTTTCACTCGAAGAAATATAGCAGCGCATTCAATCAAACATTAACACAAATTTATTTATCTACAAGTTTTAAAATTTAAAAATATGTGAAATACAACAAATTTGCACGATGACATGACAATTAGTCAGAAGTTGAAGCTTTGTTCTGGAAAATAAATACCTATAGGTCTATACCTACATATATTTATTTAACTCAAGTTCACTTTACTCGAGAAACAAGAGTAAATTGTTCTTTTGCTCCCATTTATACCTTTCAAAGTGCACATAGCACATACATACATAGTAATTCACGTACAAGTGCGTGGTCCTGGCTGATGCTGGTATATATTCACTGTTACATCCTCGTTCCTCGCAGCGAAACGTCCTTTTTAAGAACAACAGAACAGAAAAAAAACATGTCACCCACAAATGGATAACTGCGGTTCAACATCACGTCCTGCTAGGCTGTGTTTAGGTTCCCTTATTTTCTTTGGTATTTGAAGTAAATGTCGGTCATGTCAGACGAAAATGATATATGATGTTGTGCAAAGATAATTAACACCCTTATTTCAACATGCTGACGACGACGACGATGAGTGTGTGTCCATAAATTAAATTTTTAAACTTTTATAAAAGGTGTTTTCAACTTGCATAACACATTCTTACCGTCTTTGCAAAACACTTGTTTTAATTCTGACTCTTTTATTCAAGACGGGAATAGGAATTTAATAAAGCTAACAACAGTCATTTAAAAGAAAAGAAAAAACAACAAGGCTTTAAGATATTTTAACGTCTAATGAGCCTTGTAATTACTGTAATACTTGACAAGGACTTGAAATAATAATAAATTACCTTGAATTGTTTTGAATTCAATTGAATGGGTGAGCGTTATACTCGAATTAGTTGATTCCAGGAAAGTACACTTACATAATCTCTTTTGTGTTGATTTTTGAATGAAGCAAAGACGAACAAAGTTCTAAGTTATAGATTTTCTTGATGCAATAAAAAGAAGGTAGGTATAGCCTGGGGGCTCTTAAATGTGAGTTTAGCATTTTAAAGTTGAGAGGTCACCACTATAGTTTGAGAGTGTGTTTTGAAAACTGCATTAATTACGTTAATTAAAAAAATAAATAAAAGGTTTCTTTTTTATAATACAATTTCAAAATAACTACTGAGATAAATCAGCGAAGTAGAAGACTTGGCATTAGGCTTGTTGAATTATTGATTCAAAATAGCTTTTTATGACCTTTAGTCCTACAAATTGGCAGGATTGTAAGAGATTGCAATCTTTGTAAATAAAGTCTTTATAAATCTCTCATTGCATTCAACAAAAAGATTGCATTCTTTACATTCTCTTTTAAGAATGCAACTTCAAAAAATGCGGTCACCATTCTTTTTTCGTTAAAAAGATTGAGAATCTTTTTTGCCGTCGTCACTGAAGGTTTCCTATTGGTTTGGGAAATCCTTAATGCATCTACACGGCCCTGTGAAATAACTCCCCAATGAAATAACTCCCAAAAACAAAAAAAGAAATAACTCCCCAAAATTTGTATGAAGTTGGGAAGTTCTTTCAAATGAAAGAAGTTCCTAAAATTGGGGATTTATTTCATCGATTTTTGGAGACTTCATTCGTCTTCAAGTTGGGGTGTAATTTCACAATGAAATAAATCCCCAAAAGTATGCAATGAAACAAGTCCCCAATCGTGGGAATCGTGGAAACAGGCGTTATTTAATGGATGGAACTTTTAAATTTGTGCCACAAGGTTGCTTTAGGCAGCTTTTAATAATTTACGTTGAATATTTTGGCAAGGTTAGAGTTTTTTTTGTGGCACAACTTTAAAATTTCCAAGAACCAATTTTTTATTTATTACGTTTTATAAAAAAAACCATAAAAATTCTTTGGGGACTTATTTCATTTTTCGTTTGGGGACTTATTTCATTCGTTTTTGGGGATTTATTTCATCTTCGAATTTGGGGACTTATTTCAAAATGAAATAAGGTCCCAATTTGGGGAGTTATTTCATTTTCACTTTGGGGAGTTATTTCATTGGGGAGTTATTTGACGGAGCCATCTACACAAAATATTTTATCGAAGGCGTTTTAGGAAATTTAACATATCTTTTTTCTAAGAGCGTACGGTAGAGTTTCAAAAGATTTCTAAGGACTTCAAAGAATGCAAAAATAAAAAAGAATGCAAAACACTTCAAAAGAATACCATCCGATGGAAATCTTAAAAAGACACTTGGAAAAAATCGGTATCAAGTAGTGTGGGACTCCATTATTATCACACTAAAACTTCCGGAAAATCAGGTTCAATATGAAAGATCGACAAATGATTTTTCTTTCTCAATTTATAAATCGCATTGGGGGAAGTTTAAAGTTATAACACTTTCCCACAGCTTTTAGACCATCAGCTCATGAGGCTTGGTCCTTCTTAATCTCCGAATATTGTCTCGTACATTTAAGACGGTCTCCATTTCGGAATTGGTATGACTTTGCAGTAGCTGATTGTGTGATACAGCGTGTTTCTTAACCACTTCTGTAACCATTTCAATTTGAAGGTCACAATGTATAGATCACTATGCCTTATATACCAAGGGGCATTAATTATTCCACGAAGGACCTTGCTTTGGAATTTTTTGGATGGATTCAGCATTTGTTTTCTTTGTACAGCCCCATAATTGGATGTGGATGCCATCTGTCCAAACGGGTTTCAGTACTAGCGTATATAACATTAGTTTGTCCTGGATAGATAGGTCAGAGTTTTTTCCTAGTAACCAGTACATTTTTTTGTACTGCAAGCTTAGTTCTTTTCTTTTCTTTTCTTTTCTTTTCTTTTCTTTTCTTTTCTTTTCTTTTCTTTTCTTTTCTTTTCTTTTCTTTTCTTTTCTTTTCTTTTCTTTTCTTTTCTTTTCTTTTCTTTTCTTTTCTTTTCTTTTCTTTTCTTTTCTTTTCTTTTCTTTTCTTTTTGATGTGCTCTTTCGATTTAAGCTTTGCATCCAAAGTCATTCCAAGGAAATTTGCGGTATTGGAGTAAGGTACTGCTGTACTGTCTATAAGAATTGGAACATTGTTTATGTTTTGTTTGTAAAGTTTTTATTCGTCGATTTTTTTTCGTTTAATTTGATACGCCATTTCTGCGTCCAATCACTAACTTTATCGACCGCATTTTGCAGTTTTTGTGTAGCCTTCGTCACGGATTTTTCTGGCACCAATATTGCAGTATCATCAGCAAAGGTATACCTTATATACCTTATATACATATATATATAGCAGATACAAGGTTGGTACTAGGACACTTCCCTGTGGTACACCGGCCTCAATTTTCTTTAGTCCCGAGTCCCGAGTAATGTTGGTCGTATATTACTCTAAGGATTCGGTTCGTCACGTAGGATTTCAGTATTTCCTAGTACTGCCTGGGAAGGTCCCTATGCAGTTTGCTTGAGCAACATCTAAGAATATGGCCAAGCATACTTGTTTTTCTTCAAGTGCCTTTTCCACAACATTCGTAATTCGTTGCACTTGGTCTATCGTGGGATGTTTATTTCTAAATCCGAACTTAAGGCTTGGAATTAGTCTTCTTTCTTCTATTATTTTGCTAAACCTTTTCGGTAGCAGTTTTTCAAAAACGTTTGCCATGATTGGTATAAGCGACATTGGCCTGTAAGATGTTACTTCTGTTGGTGGCTTACCTTGTTTAGTTATAACAATGACTTCTGCAATTTTCCAGTGATGTGGCACATATCTGAGTTTAAGGCATGCGTTTATTATAAATTGGAGTTTCTTGAAGGCTATTAAAGACATTTCTTTCAAAACCTGAGCAGTTATGAGATCGTACCCTGGTGATTTTTTGCTAGACAACTTATGTTGACACATGCTTCTTACTTCTTTGAGCGTGACAAAAGGTATTTCGCATTCGTCGTTTCTATCAATTAACTGTAAAGGATCTGTAGCTGCGATTGCTGGGAATGGCTTAAAAACATTTTCGAGATGTTCAGCGAAGAAATCAGCCTTTTGTTTCGGGTTTCCGATCCATTTACCATCTTGAGATTTTATTGGCAGGTTTTGTGTCTGCAGTGGTCTTTTTAGGCGCTTAGCTGCTTTCCATAGGGAGTATTTGGTAGCAGCATCCGCCGTCAGGCTATTCAGGAATCTACTAAGTGAATCATTTTTAAGCTCACAGATTCTTCCTTTCTTCAGTTCGTTGTTGCTAAAAACTTCCTTATCACCTGGAAATCTCGTAACTTGCCATTTTCTTCGAGCTCTTCTTTTTTCCAATATCAGCTCCTCTGTTTGGACAGGATATTTTCTTTCTTTTTATCTTGAGTTCGAAATAGTTGGAGTACTTTTTCTGTAGCCTGTTGCACATTGTTCTACTTCATGATCAATTTTTTCAATTGTTTGCATAGGGGATCTTAGGTTTATAAAACCTTCAAGTTCATCTCTGAATTCGTTCCAGTTTGTTCTCTTGTTCATGAGCTTAAAATTACTTTTTTCTATTATTTCCGCTTCACTCAGTGATAAAATTACTGGAGTATGATCTGTCGATAAGTCGTAATTACCTTTGACACTTATATGATTTCGTTTAGTTCATTTGACTACGAAAAAGTCTATAAGGTTTGGTATTCTGTTATAGTATCAGATGGCCAATATGTTGGCGAACCAGAAGAATAAAATTCACAGTTGTATTTGCGGCCTGCTTGGTATAGCCGTTTACCTTTTGTAGTTATGAGCCTAGATCCCCAGTGGGTGTGTTTAGCATTGAAGTCACCACCAACAAGAAAGTTATGTCCTAACAATTTTAGGAGTCTTCTTCAGTTGGAGAGCGCCTCGAAGGGCAGTATACATCTACAATTTTAACGATTTCTTTTTTAAACCAATACTAATTGTTATTACTTGCATGTTTTTATTGGTAAAAGCACTTTTTCATAAGTATTGCTGATCCTCCCCTAGCTTTGTGAACTGGGTGCGGAGTGTGATAACATGTATAGTTTGGTAATTTTCTATCAAGACTTTGTTCTGTAGCGAGGTGACAAATGTCTATATGCTGTATGTCTAAAAAGATGTTTAATTCTGATATATATTGTAAAAGACCGTTCGCATTCCATGTTGCGATTTTGAGTATTCTATCCATCATTGTTTTTAAAAGCGACTTCTTTGCTTAGCTGTTTTATGCTTAGATCTTGTTTATCAATTCTTTTAAGGATAAGTTCCAGCATTTTTTTTATAAAAGTTTCTTCGTTCTTCCGCACATTTTTTACAATCTGGGAATAGGGCTACAAAGGATGCAAAGAGTTCAAAAGACTTCAAAAAAATTCAAAAACAATGCAAAGAATGCATGATGTGGTGTTACAAAATCTCAGGCTATTTTGGTCACTTTCTTCTTTATGCAAATAAAATAACTTTATTTCATATTTTACCCTACGTTTCGTTGGATTTTCCCAACTTCTTCAGGGGCTGTTTATTTAAACCTAACAAATAGAATATGTTTATACATTTTACACATTTTTTCACAATTTGTTCCACTCACATGAAATATTAAATAGTTGACATTGATTTTAAAATTTATTATTAATTTAACAATAAAATAATTAAATAAATTAATTGCAAAACTATATTTCAAAATTATTAAGAAACGCAATGAAACACGACTTAAATATTGTTTATCACAGTATTGTAATTGTATCACGTATGTGTGCTTTCTCTTAACGCCAGAGCGTAGCTTACGATCGTCTTGTCTCTATCTTCTTGTGTATTCATGGTTTTGTCTAGGTTTTGTTGAATGCGTAGACTTTCAAGAGTGTATCTCTTGTTTTGTCTTTTCTCTTTATCAATGATTGCTGTGTTGTCAAAGTCTGCAGAGTGTCCCGTCTGTAGTATGTGTTGTGATAAACCGGTTGATTCTCTTTTATTTCTGATGTCAGCTTTATGCTCCGTTAATCTTGTCTCCAGTGATCTCTTAGTTGTCCCAATGTAGATCAAATTGCACTTATCCCCTTCCTTTCCACCGCATCCAATTTTATAGACAATGTCATGTTGTTGATTTTTTTCTATTTTAGTTTTTGTGTTGGTGAATAAATGTCTTATTGTAGTATTTGGTTTGTGAGCGAATATGACGTTCTCTTTTTTTATAATTTTGTTTAAGTTTCTGTTGTCTGTCAAGTTGGGAATGTATGTAATGCCATAGTACATTACAGGATTACCAGCTTTGGACTCTTGTGGAGGGTTTTTATTTTTGTTAGAATTCTGAACATTTTTGTTTATTAAATTATTGATTAGGTATTGTGGAAAATTGTTCATGAGCAATGTTGTTTTAATTATTTTCAAGTTTTCTTTTTCAAATTCTTTATCACTTATGTTTATTATTTTGCTTATGAAATTGTTTGCAGTGTTAAGTTTTTGTTGTAAGGGTTGCGTGGAGAGATAATTAATCATTCTACCAGATGATGAAGGTTTGGAGTACCAGTTGAATTTTAGTCTGTCAGTCGTTCTATATAGTCTTACATCTAAATACGGTAGACTTTTATTTTGTTCAGTTTCTATTGTGAATTTGAGTTTTGTGTGGTAGTGGTTTAAAAAAATCAAAATAATGTCTTTATCTTTTTCTTTTATGATAGCGAACACGTCGTCTACATATTTTGTAATGAATTTCATGGTTATATTTCTTTCCTTTAGGTCCTCCATTGTTTTGTCCAGTAGGTCATCTAATATAATGTTGGCTACCGTTGGTGAAAGTGGATTTCCCATTGGCATACCAAAAGTTTGGTTGTATATTTTGTCTTCGTATTTAAAATAATTGTTTTCTTTCAAACAAAACTCCAATATTTTTAAAAACTGTGTTTTTGGTATATTTGTGAAATTTTTAACTGTGTCCCACTTCCTCATAATAATCTTAATTGCCAGATAAGTTGGTATATTTGTGAAGAGTGACACCACGTTGAAAGATACTAGAAAATCATCTTCTTCCAAGATCATTCCTTCTAGTTGGGATTTCAGTTCAAAAGAATTTTTAACATTTAAGTTTTCACTGACGATATTTTGCAGAATTTCGCCAATATATTTTGATAAATGGTAGCAAGGAACGTTTGTAGAAGACAACACATACTACAGACGGGACACTCTGCAGACTTTGACAACACAGCAATCATTGATAAAGAGAAAAGACAAAACAAGAGATACACTCTTGAAAGTCTACGCATTCAACAAAACCTAGACAAAACCATGAATACACAAGAAGATAGAGACAAGACGATCGTAAGCTACGCTCTGGCGTTAAGAGAAAGCACACATACGTGATACAATTACAATACTGTGATAAACAATATTTAAGTCGTGTTTCATTGCGTTTCTTAATAATTTTGAAATATAGTTTTGCAATTAATTTATTTAATTATTTTATTGTTAAATTAATAATAAATTTTAAAATCAATGTCAACTATTTAATATTTCATGTGAGTGGAACAAATTGTGAAAAAATGTGTAAAATGTATAAACATATTCTATTTGTTAGGTTTAAATAAACAACCCCTGAAGAAGTTGGGAAAATCCAACGAAACGTAGGGTAAAATATGAAATAAAGTTATTTTATTTGCATAAAGAAGAAAGTGACCAAAATAGCCTGAGATTTTGTAACACCAAATCATGTTCAAAGGGTAGACATGTGCATTCAAGAGGACACAAGCGTCCACAAGCTTTCTTTTCAAAGCGAACCTCTGTCTATCAACTCCTACTCTCACCTCCCCGCGGTGAACATCGGGTGCCTAGTACCTTTAACTGAAAATGGGGTTCCAATCCCTGTGGACGGTTTTAGGGGGTAGCAAACGAGAGAGGGGGGGAGGAGTGTTCCCACTAAGGCACTTCTCCTTTATCCAGGCGGCAGCGGAAGAATTCTCCAGATGGAATCAACGGTGGCGTCTACAGTTCCAGTTAGGTTGAACTACTTAGTGAACACCTTATATGGGCTACTACGACATATTCGTAGCTCAGGCCTATAAGGAGCGGTTTATCCGGCTCCCCACCCTTGGAGTTATACTAAGGGTCTGGTCCTCCAGGTTGGGGGTTGTGCGTCGGGGTAACTTCTCTACCACGGAAAACAACAATAGTTCCGAAACAACAACAAGCCTCGGATATGGATGATTTTAATGTTGACGACCCCAGCAAACGAAACAAGGACAATGAATTTCGGATCTGCACGTGGAATGTCCGGACCTTAAACAGACCACGTGCAGCCGAACAATTAGTGGAGAACCTGGATAGGTTAAAGGCTGATATAACAGCCATCCAGGAAGTGCGATGGGATGGAGAGGGCATACGAAGGATGAAGTCGTGTGACATATACTTCGGTGAGTGCTGCAAGGAGCAGGGTCAGCGACTCTTTGGTTGTGGTTTTGTGGTAAGGGGAAGACTTAGGCAAGAAGTCTTGGGCTTCAGAAATGTAAGCGAGCGCCTGGTCACAATCCGCATCAAAGCAAAATTCAAAAATGTTACGTTGATCTGTGCCCACGCCCCAACGGAAGACAAAGATGACTCAACCAAAGAAGATTTCTACGATCTCCTCGAGAGCACGTATGATAGGTGCCCCAAGTACGACGTCAAGATCATTCTTGGCGACTTTAACGCCAAAATCGGAAAGGAGGGCATCTTTGGTTCTATAGTCGGAGGACACAGCCTGCACGACAACACTTCCGGTAACGGACTCAGGCTGATTGACTTTGCGGCAGGGCGTAACATCATCATAGCCAGCACTCGATTCCCACACCTCAATATACACAAAGGGACCTGGCGGTCTCCGGATCAACGAACCGTCAACCAAATTGACCATGTTGCGATCGACGCCAGACATGCTTCCAGTATCCTGGATGTCCGAACGTTCCGAGGGGCCAACATTGACTCGGACCATTACTTGGTTGTAGCTCAAGTACGTATGCGGATATCTATGACGCCACAACACCGAGCGGATGCTGTTAGAAGATATGATGTCGCGAAGCTTGAATCGCAAGAGATTGCCAGGACCTTTGCTGATCAAGTCTCTCTGAACCTTTCAGCAGCTCCGCCACCAGCACCAACTGCAAAGGACCAGTGGAAGCACTGCCAACAAGCCATCAGAAGTGCCGCCACTGATGTGCTGGGTTTCACTAGGCGACCACAACGAAACCCCTGGTTCGATGAAGAATGCCGGTTGGCGCATGCAGCCAAGAACGAGGCCTACCAATCAATGCTGCAAACTAGAACCAGAGCTGCTGAGAGAACAGCCCGGGAGCTCTACGGGCAAAAACGAAGGGAGGAGCGCCGACTTCTCAGGAGGAAAAAGAGAGAGCATGCGAAGCGGGCGGTCGAGTCTATTGAGGACTGTTGCGGTAGGGGGGATGTTCGAAAGTTCTACCGAAGGGTGAGGCAAACTACCCAGGGCTATAAGGCCAGAACAGAAGCCTGCCGAGACGAGAGTGGGAATATGGTAGTGGACACACAGTCAGTGCTGAGGATCTGGAAACAACACTTTTCAAGACTGCTAAACGGCGAAGATGACCAAAATTCCGCTGTTGGACAGAATAATCCATTCAACCTGGACGATGATGGTCAAAATTTCCGTCCACCCGACCTAAATGAAGTGCGGTTAGCGATAACCAAGCTTAAAGCGTACAAGGCTGCTGGCGCAGATGGCCTTCCAGCCGAGCTATTCAAAGCAGGAGGAGATGATTTGGTAGGGAGTATACACCAACTTATCTCCAAAATTTGGTCGGATGAAAGTATGCCCGATGAATGGAACCTCGGTATAGTGTGCCCCATCCACAAGAAAGGAGATGCTCTGACTTGCGCCAACTACAGAGGTATAAGTCTCCTCAACGTCGCATACAAAATCCTGTCATCTGTGCTGTGTGATCGCTTAAAACCGTTTGTCAACGATCTGATCGGCCCTTATCAGTGTGGTTTTAGGCCCGGCAAATCAACCGTCGATCAAATGTTCACACTTCGACAGATTCTGGAAAAAACCCAGGAGTTCCAAATCGATACACACCATCTCTTTATCGATTTCAAAGTCGCGTATGATAGCGTAGACAGAGACGAGCTATACAGAGCCATGTCGCATCTTGGCATCCCTGCCAAACTCGTCCGCTTGTGCAGGATGACGATGGAGAAATCTCGCTGCTCCGTCAAAGTCGGCAAGAACACGACCGAACCATTTGATGTCAAGAAAGGTTTGAGGCAAGGCGATGCGTTATCATGCAACCTGTTTAACATCGTACTTGAAGCAATTGTACGCAACTCGCAAGTCAACAACAGAGGTACAATTTATCAAAAGTCAGTTCAACTACTTGCTTATGCAGATGATATTGACATCATTGGGAGAACGAAGCGAGCTGTTACCGGCGCATTTGCAAGTATTGAATCGGAAGCGGCGAAAATGGGTTTGGCTGTTAATGAGGACAAGACGAAGTATATGCTATCATCGAGAAAAGAATCTCAACATCGTCGACTTGGCCAAAACGTTACGATGGATAGGTACAACTTCGAAGTCGTCAAGGACTTTGTCTACCTGGGCTCCACTATTACATCGCAAAATGACATCAGTGCAGAAATCAAACGAAGAATTACTCTTGCCAACCGCTGTTTCTTCGGGCTAAGAAGGCATTTGAGTAGTAAAGCCCTCTCTCAAAGAACCAAGGAGACCTTATATAAGACCCTCATCATCCCGGTTCTGCTATATGGGGCAGAAGCATGGACCCTGTCAAAAACGGATGAGAATCTGCTTGGGTGCTTTGAAAGGAAAATTCTTCGGGTGATCTTCGGTCCAGTATGTATCGATGGAGTATGGAGGAGAAGATTTAACAACGAGCTTTATGGGCTTTTCAGCGACGTCGACCTAGTCAAAAAGCTGAAAATACAGCGGCTGAGATGGCTGGGACACGTGGAGCGTATGGACACCGACGCACCAGCCCGACGAGTCTTCGAATCTACCCCTGATGGTCTACGCAGCAGAGGAAGACCCCACCTTAGGTGGCGCACACAAGTGGAGAACGACCTCAACCAACTTGGAGTGCGTAACTGGAGGCAGCTAGCTAGGGACCGAGCTGGCTGGAGAGGCTTGTTGGTTGAGGCCGTAGTCCACCCTGGACTGTAAGCGCCATCTAAAGTAAAGTAAAGTAAGTAAATCATTTAAATAATTGGTCGAGTTAACAAATTAAATGCATGATGTCTCAAAAGATTGCAATCAGTTGATGGTGACAAAAGATTGGGAGCAAAAAATAGAATTGCGATCTTTTTAACGAAAAAAGAATGGCGACTGCATTTTTTGAAGTCGCATTCTTAAAAAATGATGTAAGGCAAATTTGAATTTATTGAATCATTGATTCAAAATAGCTTTTAATTGCCTTTATTACCAAAAGAACGGAAACAAAAATGGTTCGAGTACACTCATGAAACTTGGTAAAAATTATTTATTATGGACATAAAAATCCAAAAAAATCTCTTAGAATATGAAAGGTGGAAGCGTTTTTAGGGGAGGGGAAAGTTTGTATTTTTGAAACAAAATAATACTTTCCTTCAACCCTTACTTTCTTTTTACTATTAGTCAAGTCAATTTGTGCTCGAAAAGGCACTTTGTGGGGTAGTTTTGATTTATTCGTTCCTTAATGTTTTCGGGGGTGCTGAATTCGAAACTGAGGTTTGCCAACAAAATTTCGTGACGCAACATGTAAAAAAATGCAAAAAATGATGCAGAAATGCATTTTTTTGGAGTTTTTCACTAATGGCTCGAAAACTACAAACTATTCGAAAATTACATCAACGTGCCATTGAAAGTATACACAATTTCCAATAAATCCATATCCAAGGTTTTTTTCTGCGACAACCCATTTGGACTAAAGCGCTAGTCGAAAATTGACGTATTTTTAATGTTTTCGAAAATCCACTCGAAAGCTCTAAGAAATTACTTTGTGTGACAAAATTTGAATTTTTGTCTATCAAATGGACCAAGATATACTTTTCTGATGGTCTTTGATACGCTGAGCTCGAATCTGACCTTGGAATTGCTCCAGTACGTTACGTTTTTGAGATATTCGAATCTATAGATTTAAACATAATGCATTTTTTATGCAAACTTGAAGCTATATTTTTTTTTTTTGGTTTTCGTCTTACTAGCTAATTCGAAAATCCAGTCAATTTGTGCTCAAAACGGCAAATTGATGGATTTTTCGAATTATGTAGTAAGACGAAAACCAACGATTTCTCGAAGAAAAATGGAGGTATTTGAATGATTCAAAAAGAATTTTGAAGTAAAATGTTCATACTTTAGAATGACCATAAACATTTTTTCGAAAAAAATTACCTCGAGAAAAAAATATTACTTCAAATTTGCATAAAAAATTTATTTTTTTTTTAAATCTTTAGATTCGAATATCTCAAAAGCGTAACGCGCTAGAGCAATTCAAAGGTCAGATTCGAGCTCAGCTTTCGAGTGGATTTTCGAAAACAGTAAAAATACGTCAATTTGCAACTAGCGCTTGAGTCCAAATGGGTTGTCGCAGAAAAAAAAAACCTTAAATAGGGATTTATTGGGAATTGTGCATACTTGCAATGGCACTTTGATGTAATTTTCGAATAGTTTGTAGTTTTCAAGCCATTAGTGAAAAACTCCCAAAAAATCAATTTTTGGATAATTTTTTGCATTTTTTTCTACGTTGCGTCACGAAATTTTGTTGGCAAACCTCAGTTTCGGATTCTGCACCCCCGAAAATATAAAGGAGCGAACAAATCAAAAGTACCCCACAATTTGCATGGTAAAAATACAATATGACTGGACTATATAGATAATTTAATAGACTATTTTGATTCTTTATTCTCATATAACTTCCTAAATAAAACAGTTTTACCAAGTTTCATGAGAGAACTATATTTAGCAAAGGTTTTTTGAAAATAATCCCCCATTTCCTTAAAAAAAAACACCTTTCCAGACTGGATATTTTAGACTCTTTTGACTATCCATTTTCTAAGTCTATGAAAAGCTTCTACCAAGTTTCATGGGTTTTGTTCCCAATTTTATTTTCGTTACAAATGTGTCGTTATGTTTAGGTTGCACCCCACCAAGATTAATTTTTCCGTTTGACACATCACAATTTACCGCCGATTCTCTCTGCGTAAACATGCGTAGAACTGCGAAGACTTGTGGAGACTTGCGTAATCTTTCTAGACTTGCCTAGAATTGAGTAAACTTGCGTTAATATGCGTAAAATAAATAAAGCAAATAATAAAGCGTCGATGGATTTAACAAAAGTCACTTCCTGCAGAACAATGTCTAAAATTTTCATCCAAGTCGTTGGATTAGAGTCGTTCCCGAACGCCAAGCATAAGAAAAATTGGCTTCGCAATGGAGGTTTTACTAAGACCTGAACCTAAATTATCTTCCTATTTTGAAAAATTTAATATTTTTGCCAAATTTCATACGTATAAAAGTTTTTCCATGGGTTTATGGTTAGGTTAGGATAGGTTGAAGTGGCTGCCAGTCGTGAAGACTGACACACCTAGACCATGAGTTGGTCAATTGTGAGGCACTACGAACTAACTCCCAAATGACTTAACTCCCAATGAACCAACTCCCAAAAAAAGTGGGACTTAGTTCATATGTACTAACTCCCATTTTTTTTAAGAACTAAATCCCAACCGTGTAATGAACTAAGTCCCAAAATGAAGATGAACTAAGTCCAAGCAGTGGGACTTAGTTCATTATGAACAAAGTCCCAAATGAACAAACTCCCAGTTCCTTTAGAAATAAAACATAAATAAAATTTCTCAAAGGAACTAGGTCCCAAACAGTTTTAATCGCAAAGCTTGGCAAAAATGAAACCAACATCCATTAACTATTGCATTTGGCATAACAGTTTTCAATGCGTTTCGAAGACCAGCTTCATAGGTTAGGTTAGGTTAAGAGGGGTGTGCACAGCACAGAGGCTGTTGCGTACACGGGGGCCTATTGGTCCATTGTGATCCCCTTATAAAAGAAGGCAGAGATGCACCCAAACTAATGGTTCACATAGACTGGATCGTTTGCGAACCAGCCTGTGCTTTCTATGAATTTTCTCATGTTTGCCATTGAGACCTGCGCTAGATCTTCCAGTTCTTCAAAAAACCTGTTTCCAAAATAACGGAGTCGATTTGTTTGGAGGTTTGGACAATCACAGAGCAGGTGTTTAATGGTTTCTATTTCCTCTACGTCTTGAAAGCTCCTGCAGAAATCGGGTGCAAATACACCTAGTCTGATGGCCATTGTGCCAATGGCGCAATGGCCCGTTAGTACACCTATCAAGATTCTAATATTCTTTTTACTCAGTGATAAAATATACCGAGATTCCTTTTCATTAATTCTAGGCCATAAACTTCTAGAGATAACACAGTCGTTCCTAGTCCTCCAGGATTTATTGATTTGCTCTTTTGTTATTAGGTCTATTTTCGTTCTAATCACGCCGATCGGGATGTTAAGTCCCATATCTAATTGGCTACTACTGTTTCTATTTGATAATGACCCTTTCCTTGCCAGTTCATCTGATGCTATATCGTTCCCTTCTATATCGCTATGTCCAGGAACCCAGCAGAGTTTGACTCGGTTAGTGTCACAAATATCATTCAGTTTGCCGCGGCATTTTGCTACAGTTTTGGATCTTATAGTCTCACTGGCTAAAGCTTTGATAGCAGCTTGGCTGTCAACGAAAAATGTGATCTCCGACGAGTTCAGTTTCTTCGTTTGTACCATTTCTGCCGCTTTTTCAATAGCGTAAATCTCAGCCTGAAAGACACTACACTACAGAGCTTCACAAAACACCCCAGCTCCCGTTCCTTCTTCCATTTTAGACCCATCGGTGTAGAATGAGATACCCTATTCCCTGGTTAGTGAGTTGGGTTCCCAGCCATGCCTTTGGGGTATTAAAATAGAGAAGTGTTTATTAAAATCTATAAAAGGTGGTATTTAGTCAGTCGTCACATCAAGTGCGGCCACTGTGTCATACCTCTGGAGGATAGACCCATGACCATAGGTGCTTTGCTTCCAAGAGCCCAGTTCTTTGAGTCGAAGTGCGCTCTTGGCTGCTGTGCATCTTATGTACTCGTCAAGTGCCGGAAGATTTAAAATAATTTCCAACCCTGCTTGTGGCGTAGACCTCTGAGCCCCCGTTGTTCCTATACAGGCTAGTCTCTGAACCTTGTTCAGGTTTTTGAGATAGTTACTTTTTCAACAGCCTTCCACCAAACGATAGAACCATAGGTAAGTATGGGACGAACAATCGCCGTGTACATCCACTGGATGACGTGCGGTCGCATACCCCACCGTGTACCGAAGGTTTTCTTGCATGTATAGAAAGCGCATAGTGCTCTTTTCATTCTTTCTACTGTGTTCTGTTTCCATATTAGCTTGGAACCAAGGATTACGCCAAGATATTTAGCTTCTTTGGAAAGTTTCAAAGGAATGTCATTAAGCCTTGGAGGAGTAAAGTCCTCTAATTTCTTTTTATTCGTGAACAAAACTAGCTCAGTTTTTGAAGGGTTAACCCCAAGACCGTTTTGTACTGCCCACGAAGATAGTTCTTTGAGTGCGGATTCCATAATATCTTTGATGGTGGTAAGGTACTTACCCGATATCAAAATTAATATGTCATCTGCATAGGCCACGATTTTAATGCCCTGATTCCTAAATCTTGTAAGAATTTTGTTAACAACCAGGACCCAAAGAAGAGGCGAAATCACCCCTCCCTGTGGAGTGCCTCTTGTTACTGTTTTCTCAACAATCGTATCTCCAAGTTGCGAGCTTATGATTCTACCATTGAGCATAGTATAAATCCAGTCCACAATGGCAGACTCAACCCCAACCTCTTCCAGAGCAGCTTTAATGGACTCCGTTTTTACGTTGTTAAACGCTCCTTCAATGTCCAAAAATGCTGCCAGGGTGTGTTCTTTGTGTTCGAGACTTTTCTCAATTTGTGTAACGACTTCGTGCAATGCAGTCTCCACTGACTTACCTTTGAGGTAAGCGTGTTGGTAGCTGCACAAAATGTTTGGATTAAGAAGGTCCCTGACATGCAGATCAATAATTCTCTCCAGTGTCTTGAGGAGAAACGAAGAGAGACTTATAGGTCTATAATCCTTTGCAGTCGAGTGTGTCGGTTTTCCAGCTTTTGGAATAAAGACAACTTTAACCTTTCTCCAGCTAGTAGGGACGTATCTAAGTTTGACACAACTTTTGAAGATTACCCTAAGCCATGGGGTGATTATCTGTAGAGCGTGTTGAAGAAATGCCAGAATAATCTCGTCTGGTCCAGCTGATTTATAAGGTTTGAACGAGTTTATAGCCCACATAATCTTCTGCTCTGTGATAACCTGTTCCAATTCTGGTGTTGATTGTAAAATTTCTAAGGAGACTGGTTGTGAATAGCCTGAGATCTCAGGACTCTTACACCCAGGGAAATGTGCTTCCATGAAGAGTTCAAGTGTTTCTTGGCTCGAATTCGACCATGATCCATCGGGATGCTTAGTGTATCCCGGATTCGTGGGGTTAAAGGTAAGAACCTTTCGAAGTCTCGCCGCCTCACTTGTGTTCTCAATGGATTCACAGTGCCTAGTCCATGAATCTTTCTTGGCCCTTCTTAACTCTTTGGTGTATATGTTAAGTTCGGCTCTGAATGAAATCCAGTCTTTCTCTAATTTGCTCAGCTTAGCTACATTGAAAAGTTTTCTGACCCCTGTTCTTCGTTTCTTAAGTTCACTGTTCCACCATGGTGGGTTAGTGGGTTTAATGTTACGAGATATAGGGCAGTTTTTTTCAAAGGCCGTTCTCATTTTACTAGTTAGGTTTTGAACAACAGTGTCAATGGTTGAGGTTATCGAAAACGTTTCTTCCTCAGGTGGGTCGATACGTTCATTCAACCATTTTGTGTACTCTGTCCAATTTGTTCTAGTTGGGTTTCTAAAAGGTTTAATATCATTTTGATTTCTGTCTAAAGTAAAAAGTATCCTAAAGTGATCCGAAAAGGATTCCTCAGGTGAGACTCTCCAGTTTTCTACAGAGATCTTATCATTATAACTCATAAGAGTCAGATCAAGAATTTCCAGCACGTGCGGACGGGTGCGAGCGCTCGCGCCCCCCCCCCCCCGCCGAGCCTTCCCTGAGTTTTCAATATTTCATTAATGTGTTTTAATTATTTCATTAATGTGGGCATGTGGTCACGGGCGCGCGCCCCCCCCTGCACCGAGCCTTCACTGTCATTATTTTTGTATGATATAATTAAGGAACATAAATTTTTTGCAGATCTATCCTTTTTTCTTTATACTGATGGATAAAAAAAGTCGGGATTGTTATACCCATTTGTTTAGTTACATATATGAAAGCATTTTCAAATTTGAGGCAAAAAGTTTTATGACGGACTATGAAGCTGGTCTTCGAAACGCATTGAAAACTGTTATGCCAAATCTCCTAACGGTGTATTTATCTCCGGTTGAAATCTGAACTCCGTTACAATAACTTAAAAATTATCAAAAATTCAATTTTTGACAAAATGAACTAACTCCTACTTTTAGCTTAGTTGTTGCTCTCTCGCAAAAATAAAAATGAACTAACTCCCACTTTTTTCCTGGTGGGAGTTAGTTCAATGGGACTTTGTTCATAATAAACTAAGTCCCCAATGAATTAACTCCCAACTTTATGAACTAAGTGCCACCAGAAAATTTGATGGGAGTTAGTTCATTTCGACTAGTGGGAGTTAAGTCATTTGGGAGTTAGTTCGTAGGGCCAATTGTGACACCTCATGAATCAAGGAAACCTTTTGCCTTACTCGGTGAACCACTTGAAGCTTCTTATGAAGCGAAACAGACTGCCTATGTGATGTCTATGTTTATTAGATCACTAGGATCATTAAAGTTAAAATAATCGTGCATAGAAGGTGAGGGATCGGCTCTATCTCTTCCTCATGCATTTTCATACAGCTTCTGCAAAAATCGTTAGAGAATACCTACGCCAAGACGTGTTGCCTGATTGTCTATAAGACAGTGTCCAGTTTTAACACCAATCATCGAGCTAATATGCAATCTACTTAGATCGATCACACATACATCGCTTTAAATCCATTACTGGTCAGATTTGTTTTGTTGCTAAATAAGTGGTGATATTGTTCCACCGAAGGTTTGTTCTCTCTAATTCATCTTGCTTCAGCATAAGTTTACATGTAGCGATGGGTTCTACCTTGCTAGGTAGAAGAGCTAGAGCTGTTCCACTGTTAGCGAGTTCATCGACCTTACAACTACTTGACTATCCGAGAAGATGCGGATATCTGTAGTTGATATCACATTTTCTATCTGGGTGTTATGGTAATAATGTTAACTCTACTGGCAAATAACATCAGTGGGCTGAACGGGATGTGCCAAACACTGCAAGTGAAGGGAGGGTCGAGTTGTCTAAGAACAAAGACAAAAATAATGCTCACAGGCTGCTCCACACAGCAGCGTATTATTCTACAGGAGACACCAGTGGAAGAAGTTGAACAGTTTAACTACCTTGGCAGTATTGTTTCTGCAAACGGGCGGCGCGGCGGTACGGATCTGAACGTTAAAAGTAGAAATAATAAGGATCGTGCTGCTTTCGGTACTCTGTCGCCAATTCGGAGAGCCCATCAAATCTCTTTACCTACGCACTAAGTTGAGATTCTTTGAATCTAATGTCAAATCCGTGCTGTTATATGCTAATGCTTGCGAAACCTGAAAAGTCACGTCTACAATTTCGAGGAAATTGGAGGCTGTTGTGAATCGCTGTCTACGCCACATCCTAAGGAATCGCCGGCCACAAATTGTATCAAACGAGGAATTGTGGTGCATAACAAGTCAAGAGCGGCTGACCGTCAACATAAGAAAGAGCCAATGGCAATGGATTGGTCACACACTGAGGAAACTAAACGACGAAATTGCAAAGCAGTCCTTTAAATGGAATCCTCAGGGTGCACGGCGGGTTGGAAGACCAAGAACAACATGGAAATCAAGTGTCTTAACAGAAACAGAATCCCAGTGAAAAACGTGGCCACAGTTAAAATACCTTGCTGCAGACCGTGAAGGATGGAGACGTTTTGTTGATGCCCTATACGATACCCCAACCGGGGTTACAGGACATGATGTTGATGATGGTAATAATTCTACACTCGCCACTACCCTTCAAAAAAACACCCTTCGAACACAGATATTTTTAGGCTAATGCAACACTTGAAGCGTTTGGAAGTTGAAGTAACTAGGCGAAATTTTCAAAATTTTGTGTAATCAGCATTTAAAGTTTTTTGATCTGTCTCGCAAAAGTATTATGGTTCCTTTGGGCTCTATCAACCAGTTTTAAAAGCTTTTACGATCTAAGAACTCAATTTTATTACTTTTTAAATCACTTTTTTTTGTGTCTTTTAAGCAATTTTTAAATTTGGACTTAAAAGGTTTTCACAGAAAGCTGACGATATGGCCAACTTAAAGTTAATATAAGTCAAGTGCTTCTATAATATTTATATCATTTTTTTGAAAAAAAAAGAGGAATTACGAGATAAAGAATACGGCAATAGGTACCTTCCTATTTTTAATACATTAATGCTTTAGTTCTTAGTCTGCTTGCGTACTAAGCGTTAAATAAGTAAAGTTAATAAAACACGATTTTTGACGTCGTGTCGTTTTTTCAACTTCCCCATCTTATCAACCTCTGTTGTTGTGTTAACAAACTAATTTGTTATTCTTTCAATAATAGCCACTTTTATAAACGTTATGAAAGTTCTAGTATTTAGGAAATAGTCGAAGTTCCTATAGAATCTGAACTACGAGATTTTTTAATAAGCATTTTAATCGAAAATTATTTTTAATATCTATTTGTTCACCGAGAAAAAAAATTTAAAGCAAACAATAATACCCATGGCCAAAGCATAAAAGCAATACAAAATTTATTTCCTCCCCTCTTCTTACTATGCCAAAAACCAAATCGACCTTTTCATAATAATAACGAAGATAAATTTGCAGCTGAATTCCCTCTGGGTATTAAGATAAATTATAAATTATTGTGGGGGTTGCTGAAAAATCTGCATATCTAAACTATTATGTCTGTGATTGTCAGATTGGCCTGTGGTTTTATTTTGCTTGTATTTAAGCCCACGTTGTTATGTACATATTGAAAGTACTGCACAGTTCCCATTACGAGCAATCAATAAAAATAATTGTATAACTAAACTACACGCTTTACATACATAATCTATGCGCCCTGAAATTATTTTGAAATTCTTATTTCCCTAATGAGAGGCACTCTGATCTCTGACTGATAAAATGTGTCAGCTCTAACATACATGTACATAGTAGAAAACAAAAGTGGGAAAACACTTTACTGTACAACAGTGTAGACATCAATACATTCAATGTATTGCATAAAGTTTCCTTAAAACTTGTAAAATCTTCGTCTTTTTTTTTAATATTTAGCAAGTACGCTGTTGAGCTGATGCGAAACGAAAAATTCCACACAAAAATTACTAAATAAAATCATAAACGGAACACTTATGTAATTCTGGTTATCGATCTGCACTATACGCGCTGTTGGACATGTGAAATTGATAATTGTGGCAGATTATTTGGAGAAGTAATCGATCAAAAGAGGTAAGTTTCAGAAATTCAGAAACTAAGAAAATTTTGTTCAAGTTTTCCAAAATTCCAAAAATTAGCTCACTATTTCAAAAAAGCATTGCACCATTTTAAGAGATTTTGCACAAAAAATAATATTAACCTTCGCACCAATAGTTTTGGAAAGGTCAATAACGGGCATTTATTATTCACTCTGCATTAAAATTAGATTTAATTGAATTTTGAATCCAACAACTAAATCCGGGTTTATTTTATGCAACATTCAAATCCATGTCCATGTTATTCACTCTAAACATGCCTTAAATACAATGGATTTAAAATGCTCTTCCAGATGTAAATATATCCAAATTCAAATTCATCCCGTAACAGTTCTTGAGGGTAATGAAAAGTTTTTTTGAATTGTATTATTATCAAATTTAATTAAGTTGAAAACTATTTATATAAATTATTAAATTGTATTTTTATTGTCATGCATTTTATGTTGTATGCAATTTTCTGTAAGCTATCGTCGTGCTTGCAGCGCATTATTTTGCTATCATTAAACTAAAATTTTATTTCAGAGCCCTTAACATGATGCACGAGCAATTTCCTCACTGCCATCTCTGAAGCAATCGATCCAATCAACCGTAAGAAGGAGTAACAACAACTGAAACTTGTACAATTTATGTAAAACGCGTTGATAGAATCGATGTGCTCTTCTGTATCACATCAAAAGAGCACATTTCTCTGGAATGGAATGGATTACTATCAGGGTTGTCACTTTACTGCAATTGTAGTAGATCTACTGCATTTTTTTTTACCAAAATCAATCTGCTGCCTTAAAATAAAATCTACTGCAAGTTCTGGTATCTGCTTCCAGAGCTTTCCGTAGGGGAAATTTCCCATAATTCCTCTTTCTAAAGCTTTGGTTGGTTTTCTGCTATAATTCGGCAGATGGCATTTCTTCGTTTGAGAGTCGCTATAACTATAGCTAAGGGTATGTTTACACTGCGACCGTAAGCTCTATAGTCTGCCCTTTTGTTTGCTTTTTGGAGTCGTTATAGTTCAAATATGAAAGTCATTACAATATGATAGGGTAAGTCGGTCGAATATGCCAGTGTGGGTAATATGCCACCTTTAAATATATTGCAGTTCTAAGTTGATGTTGGCAACGCTGACATTGCAATTCGCTCAGTTACGCTGAGTTTTCTGGGCACACGGATGCGAAAGTTATTAGGCAGTTTGGTTTGGAAAATATTCATGAAAGTTTAAATTCGAGTGTGTTTTTATTAAATTGAGTGCGATTAAAACCCGTTTTTTAGTGGTTTTTAGTGCAATATACGAAGGTTTCTTCCAAGAAGGTAAGAATAATTTTGTGTGCTTAATGTTTGTTTGTGTCTAGACTTGATATCTTCCGTTAGTTTTCGGTCAGGGATAAAAAAAAATAGAAAATGCCACGTTTGTTTTGTACCAACTGGCATTTTACCCACCAAAGTGGCATATTACCCCCTTTGATTTTAATTTCTTTCAGATACGATAAAGATGGACCCAGATGTGACTGGGTGCAATGCTCCAATTGTCACAAGGATGCACGAGGACTCTCTCCAAAATGGAATCTGCCCGATATGTCCCATCGAGTAAATGCCATATTAAATGTTTGCTGGCATTTCACCCCTTGAGAAGTGGCATATTACCCTCACGTGTGGGTAAAATGCCACTAATCAACGGTAAATAACTTTTTAAGGTTTTTTTAAAACTTCATTTGCAATGAATTAAAAGTATTAAAGTTATGTTTTTATTCCTTTATTTATTAAATAAAACAACAACCTAACTAAACTAAGAAAATCTTTTACTTAACTTGTCATTTACTATTTAATTTCAATTGTTTACTGTTAAGTGTGGCATATTACACCGACTTACCCTGTGTTTAATTTATAGCTATTTTGTTTGCTCTTTTTATGTTTTGAAGAAAAACAAATGTTATATTTTATTTATTTATCAGTTTTGTTCGAATGACGAAATTAGTTTTTTGAAAAAATAAATGAAAAAAGATATCTACTGCGAAAATATTGAATCGACTGCACTTTTTAAAATTCTAATCTTGATTAAACATTTCGTATGTGTTTTCCCATATAAAACTGCTTTCGTCTTGAGGCCGGGTGAACTATCAAATAATGAGCTAAAATTTTACAGGATTTTTTAAATTTGGAACAAAATAAGGAAGTACGTAATGATACAATGCCTTTTTTAAGGACCAACCTAATGTACCTACACAGCTTACAAAATTCAATAAAACTAGCAAACTGCTTATTAAACAAGTCATATATGTACATATTTTTAATCACTTCAGAGTTCTCAAGCATTTTCAAGTCAACTGAATTGTGGTTAGAAGTTCAAACTCGAAATATTGCTTCAAGGGTCCCTATCAGAGACTTTCAATTATTTATTTATAATCTCTAGTCCCAAATTATCAATTTGTTCCACAAGTGTGCAGTGAGCAAACTGAATCAACTGCTTACAGTAAAGGGTGTGGTTACAATCAAATATTGAAATGTAAGTAGGCTCATTCACAATAGTTTTTTTTTTCGAAAAATTTAAGTTTTTTTTTTTTTTTTTTGAGGATACTAAAATCGCCCAATTTTATAACTAGATAGCTCAAATTGGGATTTATCGCAAATCAGAATTGGTAGGAGCGAGTGAAAAGTTCGAGGAGCCCAATTGGCGTAACCCTGAACCCTGATGGCATGAAATGGATGCCGGAAATACTCCTCAAAAAAACATACACTGCTTGAATAGACGCACTAACTTTCAAAGGGACTTTGTCCTAGAGCTGTGCCAATCGTTCATTTTGAATGACCGAATCAATCAATGATTGATTTGACCAAAGATTCGATCTTTTCAATCAATCATTTTACCAATCATTCCTTTTATTATGGCATATTAAAAAAAAAAAATTCAATAACATCTGCATAGCTACAGTATGTTTTCAATCCTTATTTAAGGAAGAATTTATATCTTAGAAAATATAATTTAAAATTTTCATGTGCGCATTATTTTTTTTTAAATAGGCCTTAATCCAAAACAAAAACTTTCACCTAAATTCTTTTTTTTTTTTCAAAGCTAAAAAGTGCTCACCTACTTAAAATAATTATTTACTATAATACTTTTCGCTAATTGAAAATGCATTGAAAATACGATTAATTTAGAAAGAACTGCATTTTTGTATTCAATCATATCTTTATTATAAACAAAGATCTATTCGTTCACAATGCACATGAGATTGATTTGGTCTTGGTCCACAATGGATCTCAATTCCAATCAATCTCAAATGAACGTATGAACGATATGAACGAAATGAACGATATCGTTCAACTCAATCTCAATCTCTATCTCAATCAAATAATTCTTCAAAACCAAACATGTATTGCGCATAGTCGATAGAGTCATAGACAAAATTCATAAAGAATGAACACAAAATGAACACTAATCCATACGAGAAAGAGAAATCCCGAAATGAAATGGAAATGAAGTGTAGCTAAGCTAATAGTAGATGTGGATATGTATATCAATTTATGTTCCTGTGATGGTGTGTTTTTTTATTCACGTAAATAGAGATTGAGATTGTATGTGTTTTTTGTTTCGTTCAGTATTCTGGTGTGGAAATGGATTGATTGAGAATGAGTGGAATGAACGAAACATATCTCGCTCTTTGAAAACTTAAATGATTGATGTTGGGATCGATTGATTCGGTCTGCTGTGATTGCAATCAATCATTCTTTGTGAAGAACGGGTCACAAAGACCGAATCAATCACGATTGACACAGCTCTACTTTGTCCATTTTTTCCAAATATTGTGCATAAATGTATCGTTTGATGATGCAGATTGTTTGTTTATGATGTTGGGAAATTAAATTAGAAGGAATAATACAAAAAGTACCGCTATTTTTTCACCGGCTCTCTTGCAAAGTATTCCACATACTTAAAAAAATTTAGTTTTTTTGCGTCAACTGAATAGACACACGTATTGAAATTGGTTATAAAAGTTAATGGAAGGAAGTGAAACAAGTTTTTTTTTTTGAAAAAGTATTTTTTCAAGCAATTTAAGTAGTGGTTAGTATCATTTTTTTCCATTACAGATTCATAAATTTTATCCTGCGAGACATCATAAAGTCTTTTTATGTAATCCAGCTAAATTTCGATCCAGGCTAATTTCATAGCTGAAATTTGGGATAGTCAGGCTCGTTAAGTATTGGTACTATATCCAAAAATTAAGGAAAATCTCATTCCAATATTTTGTATGAGCTATGGCAGTCAGATTTGAGCTTTGAAACTCAAACTCGAAAATGTAAAAATAGCTAATTTCTCCGCATACCATAACATAATAATTTTCCGTTAATTAGTTGTGACAAATTCAATTTTTCGTGCGATGTTTTCGATTTATTTTTAAACGAAATTACGTCATTTGCCCCAGTGAAAACGTAATAAAGCAATATAATCAATTTTAAACAGTTTTTTAATGTTACTTCATATGAATTAAGGAACTAAAACAAAAAATACATAGAAAACATTGAACGACAATGTTAAAATTGTATTAAATAATCAATTGCTAACTAGACAAATTATTATTAATCAATTCAAATTTCAATGTTATGTAATAGGTTCTAAGAACTTTTCCGGAGCTCTTTGCTGATTTCATATGAATTTAAAAAAAATAAAACAAGAAACATAGAAAATATCGCACGAAAAAAATGAATTTGTCACAGCTAATTAACGACTAATCAACGGCAAATAACTAAGCAATAATATGCTAAGTTTAAGAAGTTTTTACCATTTTTTTAAGAAAAAAAAAAAAAAAACATAGAAAACATAGACGAAAATCGAAATTACAAAAAAAAAATAACGAATAATTAACCATGAATTATTAAGCCATAGTCCATTCGGTTTAAGTAGATCTTACCTCTTTTCGAGGCTGTGCTATGCTAACTCGACGTCAAGTTAGTTAGGATTTAGGAACCCAAAACACGTAAAGAAAACATTGTAGAACAAATTTGAAACTGTCACAACTAATTAAAGACTAGCTAACGACAAGTAGCCGTTCGGTATTAGCAGTGTTTACCCTTTTTTTATGGTAGTGCTTCGCTAACTTGATATCAAGCTAGTAAAGTACCCAAAAAAACATAGAAGGCATTGCACTATTGAATTCAATTTTTCACAACTAATTTAAGGCTTACAAACGACAAATTATTAAGCCATGAGACATTAAGTATAAAAAGTTTAAACCATTTTTCGAGTGATGTCAAGTTAGCAAAGCACAGAAAAACATAGAAAACATTGAACTACAAATTCAATATTGTCACACCTAATTAACGGTAAATTATCCACCTACCCATATTTTGATCCGTCAAAGTTGCTTTGCTAAACTTACACTCATGGAAAACAAATAACCCAAAAACACACAGAAATCATCGCACGACAAAATTTATTTTTTCACAACTAATTAACGGCAAATTATTAAGCACTAAAATATTAAATTAAAGAAGTTCTTACCACTTTTCAAAAAAAAAAACATAGAAAACATTGAACGACAAATTCTAAATTGTCACAACTATTTAACTAATAACTAACGTCAAATTATGCACCTATCCATTTTTCAATCCGTGAGAATTGCTAACAAAGCACCAAATAAACAAAAACAACATTGAATTTTGAATTTAAATTACTTACTTCTAATCTGGATTTAAGTTTTATTCCGGATTAAACGAGTGAATAATATGGGCGTTAAGGTTGAATTGCAATTATGCCTTTTCTACACCATGCCCTCCTCTATAAATAAAAGCAAGATGAATCTATTCAGGAAAATGGTCCTAGCAAATTTCAGCAGTGTTGATTTTAATACTGCACTATACAACAACCAGCCATCGTTGAAACTTCTGGTTATATTTGACGCTTTCTCTGTTGCATTCCATTAGGGTTGAATATGAAATTTCTCAAGTAAAAATCTCGCATTGAGAAATCGCTCAATTTTAAAATCCTGCTTTTTATAATCTCGCAACTTTAAAATTCCACTTTAAGCATTCCGGAAATCGAAAATTTAACAAGCTAAGATCTCTTAAATCAAAATCTCACAAAATGTATTCATTGCAATACAATAGTTCGATGTTCTTCTTTACCTTCTGCAAAATAAATTAAATGTCTATCGACTTTTAGAGCATATTGTTATTTTGTAATTATTTTACCTACTGTTTATACATAATGTATGTATGTCAATTGTTGTCAAGAGAACAAGAGAAAGGACATAGAAGTTGTATACCTATCTGTAATGTCATGTTATTTTACATTATGATAATCATATTTGGCCTTGAACTTGAAAATATTTTTAGTTCCATGATAAACGCGTAAGAGACGACGACGTAAAATGGTAAAATCAATATACTTAAATAGAGGAACTTTAAAATAACAAAAATGGCAGCAAAATTTATACTGATGGGTTCCTATGAACCTATAGTTAGGTATAATGATATGTAGAGCAAAATAAATAATATATTGACGGTACGTGTGAAGTTAGGCTCAAGGGTATACTGGTACTGAGCATTCCTAAGAGAGCGGGTATTACGCTGAAATTGTTTAAGAGAAGGAAAGCCGCTTCCTATTTCAACAGAGCAATGTTTGAAAAAAAAGTTATAAGCAAGAAACGTTTCGACGGGGTTCCAACGAAACAAATGTTTCTGAAATTGATCTGTCACCTATCAGTTTTAAAGCTCTTTTTTGGATTCTATCCAGGAGGTGCAGTAATGTTTTGGAAGCGCCTCTGACCAGATATGGGATATATACACTAGGTTTGGGCGTATATAGTAGCTCTAGCTAGATCAGATGGGGGAAAAAAGTAATTGCATTGTGTAAGGAAACCTAGGCACTTCGCAGCATTTTTAGCAATATCTTGTATGTGGTCGTTCCACAAGAGTTGATCAGTAACGCACATACCAAGAATCGAAAGCTTTTCAGTTTCTTCATTTCCATTCTTGTGTAGTGATAAAGGAGGTATGTTCCGCTTTAACGACTGAAGACAACTTTGATTTTTGGATGCATTAAATTTCACACGATTATTATTACTCCATTTGACAATGCTGTTTAATTCTGAGTTTAATGACAACGTATTCTGCCACTGCTGCTCCACGTTTGAAGAGCAGGGAGGTGAATCTATAGAGAAGTATGAAAAACTAAGGGTGCTGGCATCAGCGAAACAGTTAAGTGGATTAGTATTTTCAGACAAGAAATCATTTATGAAAATAAGAAACAGTGTGTAAGACAATACGGAGCTTTGGGGCACACCAAAATTTATTTTGTGAACTTCGGACTAGAATCCTTCAAAAACAACTTGTATTGAATGATCAGAAAGGTAATCCAGGGAAGAAGTGATTCGTTAATACCTAAAGCATGCATTTTCGATAAAAGAGCTTGATGCCAAATTCTATCAAATGCTTTTGAAATACCGAGGGCCACCATTTTACTTTCACCAAAACGATGCAATGTTTTTGATTCTACTTTTCGGTGAGCAAATCCATCAAATCACCAGTGGATCTGTTGCAACGAAAGCCGTATTCACCATCATTGAGAAGCTACATTTGTTCAAGATATTTCATAAGCTGACGATTGATCAGCGTTTCCATGATCTTGGAAAGAATGGATGTCAGAGCAAATGGTATTTGGAAGGAGAAGATGATTCGCCTTTTTTAGGGACTGGCTGCGTAAATTCTTATTCGCATCCAGAGGGAAAGTGACCTAAGGAATTGGAAAAATAGATATGCTATCTAGAGAATGTACACTACAGATCGTACAGAACTCTATACGGTTTTCAGATCCCGAATTTCTGCAATGCAGTTCGAGTAATTCTCGGATCATCCTCAGAATTTCATTGTCAGAGGGAGAAGTAATTATTTAACGGCTTTCGCAGTTTGCTCATAGCGTTATGCAAATAGGCTTTAGAGATTAGGAATCACACAAAGCCCCAATATTAGTCTCTAATAAAATTTCTTCTGGTAAGTATTTTATATACAGTAGACATAAGAAACACTCCATTGCCTTAATTGTCATCGTGTTCTATTTTCTATTATTAATCTATTATAATATTCTTTTCTGGTCACTTTGTTTACGAAAATTTAATTCATTAGCTAAAGCTATATGCTATATGTATGTATGTTTATAAAAACAAATATTCTACATATTCTTAATCAAAAAGCGAAAGAATGCCAAAAATACATAAACTGAGCCTTCTTTTATGCTGCCTACCTACATAAAAAAAATTATAATTTATAGGAGTGTTAATTTTTAATACCAACCTGTTGAATAAAATTTCATCCTTTCAAGGGAGGGACACTTTTTGTTACTCTATTTCAAAACAGTATGACAAATATGCGACTGATAAATTTATTTACGTTTTTCCAATTTCCTACGAAACCAATTTCCGATGCATTTGTTTCTTTCCTGATTAAAATTCTTTGAATTTACATAGAATTTTATTTATTTTGTTTTCCCTGCCTATATTTGTGTTCATGATGAAAGAACGATTGTGGGGTTATGTTATATGTATGTGTCATATACGTATACAATATAAAGGGTGATTTTTTAGAGGTTTAGAACTTTAAAAAAAAAAAAAACACAAAAAATTCGAAAAAATGAATGAAATATTTATTTGAATCGATAGTTTGAACCTTGCAATTTAATGTTTAAAGATAATTTCATGCAAATGTTGACCGCGGCTGCGTCTCAGGTAGCCCATCCGCTGAGTCCAATTTTGGCATACTCTTTCACACATATCGGCCGGTATCTCACGAATGAATGCATGGATGTTGGCTTCCAGTGCGTCAATCGAAGCGGGCTTGTCCCTATAGACATTAGCCTTGACATACCCCCACAAAAAATAATCTAATGGTGTCAAATCGCACGATCTAGGCGGCCAATTGACCGGCCCGAAACGTGAAATTAACTGTTCACCAAACTCGCCTCGCAATTGCGCCATTGTTTCGCGTGCTGTGTGGCATGTGGCACCGTCTTGTTGAAACCACATATCATGCAAGTCAAGAACTTCCATTTCGGGCAAAAAAAAGTTTGTTATCATCGCTCGGTAGCGTTCACCATTGACAGTAACGCTGCGATTCGCATCATCTTTGAAGAAATATGGCCCAATAATGCCGCCGGCCCATAAACCGCACCAAACAGTGGCTTTTTCGGGATGCATTGGTAGCTGTTGCAATGCTTCTGGCTGATCTTCACTCCAAATGCGGCAATTATGCTTATTTACGTACCCATTCAACCAAAAATGAGCCTCATCGCTGAACACAATTTTTCGATAAAAAGCATTTCGAACCGAGCACGAATTTTGATAGTAAAATTCAATAATTTGCAAGCGTTGTTCATTTGTAAGACGATCCATGGTTAAATTGCAAACCAAACTGAAGCTGTTTGACAGTGACACAAGGTACTAAACACACGTCAGCTGTCAAAACCAGTGTTGCCAAAACCAAATCAGCTAAAAAATCACCCGTTACATATATATACAATATAAATATAGTTGCAGCAAACGTGAATAATTGGATATGGATATCGGCTATTATGGCGAATTATTTCTAATAGTAAATATTAGTAAAACTTAAGAAATAATAAATCTATTGCTTATGACCAGGGATAGGATTTTGCTAACTTTGCCTTTTTTTTGTGCGTTATCGTATGAAAGTATCGACTTTATCAAGCACGTTTCATGTTCTCCTGATTCCAAAAATATATAGTAGTGTATTTTTCCTTTTTTACCCGTTAGTGCCTTATTTTTGCCTTTTTAGTATTTTGCCTATTTCTCCTGTTTCGCCTTTATTTTCTTCAAAGTTTACTGTTTTTCAATATAAAAGTACAAAAACAGTAAGCTTTGAGTATCTGTTTATGTACATACTTTTCTTATTCACCAATTTTATTTTATAATTTTTACTCGGCCAATGTTGCTTGTCTGCTCACAAGGTAAAGGGGCTTAAGTCGACTTAAGCCAAAAACGTTTTTTTTTTTTAATATTTGTGTCTATCTCATCGGGAAGACACTTTTTGGTTTTGTTAAAACCGCTTAACTCAACGATTAAACAAAAATTGCATTTGGAATAACGTCTTAACTCCAGGGTCTTAACTCTGTGCAGTTATTTTGTGTCTTATGTCTACTTAAGCCTTTTTTTATATATTTTAAATTTCAAATAGACTATAGGGAAAAGAGCACGACGTACACTTAAGCCACACTTTTCCAAAACTAAATTTTATTTAGTTTTAAATTTTATGAATAAGTACTATGCCACTTTTCCATTTTGAAATTTTATTTAAATTGACTTAAGCCGATTTTCCAAATAAGATTATTTGATTTTATTTGGACTACTTAGACCTAGGCCACTATTTCAAAATAGAAAAGAAGTTATAAAAGAATTTTTTATTTCGGAGCATTGGCTTAACGGACACTTAACCAAAACCGTATCTTAAAAAGGCTCGATTTTAAGTTCAAATAAGCCATTTTACTCAGCACAAAAAATAATTCAAAAATAAAAATTTTAATAATGTAAACCAGCTTATGTCAACATAAGCAAAACAAATTTCTGATTTTGCTATGCACCATGCACGTATGTGAAGGATCACATAATTTTTTTGATTCCTGGACATACTCTAGCGTCTCTTCGAGATGCATTGAAAAGGAGACAAATTGCCCTTTTATGCTAGTTTAAAAAAAATATTGAATTCTCAATTTCGAATCCAATGTATTTCATTGCGAGAAACGCACTTTTGAAAGAAAGTGTTCAACATCTCGCACAGAAATTAAGGTTTGATTTACCTACATACATATATGAAAAACAATTTAATTTGCATACGCCCTTGTCCAAGAGGTTGGTATTCCAAGACATAGGGGAAGTTCAACCCAAAAATAATTGTTTGACAAATGAGATAATGTCCGTCCGAATAACTTTCTGGAATTTGGAATAAGTTGTCAAAAACGATTTAATTTCAGTCAAGTTCTGAACCTACACTTTTTTTTAAAAGCACCATCAAAGCTTTTTTTCGACCACTTGTGCCAATTTAGTCATAAACTTGAAACTCACAATATTTTCTAGGCTGACGCCTCACCAATTTAAACTTCTTACATTCAGTAGCTAGTTCTTCTTCTTCTCATCATAATCGTGTCCTGTAACCCCGGATGGGGCATAGGGCGTCAACAAAACCTCTCCATCCTTCACGGTCTGCTGCAAGGTACTTTAGCTGTGGCCACGTCTTTCTCTAGGATTATGCTTCCACTAAGACAGTAAATTTCCATGTTCTTGGTCTTCCAACCAACCCGCTGTGCACCCTGAAGATTCCATTCAAAGGACTGCTTTGCAATTTCATCGTTTGGTTTCCTCAGTGTGTGACCAATCCAACGCCATCTACGCTTTCTTATGTCGACGTCCAGCCGCTCTTGACTTGTCCTGCGCCACAATTCCTCATTTGATATTAATCACAACAAAAACATAAATGTTAAAAAAGGAGCCAAGTTCTTATGTGCACAAGAAACCTGTGCGTAAAAAGTCAGCCAAAAAAAGTAATGAGATCTAAAATATATGCCAAGTTTTAAGTTCATGAAGTTTAATATCAAATATCTTAAGAAGAGTTTTATCGAAACAATTCCAAATCATGACAGAAATTTGGTAATTAATGATTAGGTACTGATTAAATTTTGATGGATTTACTTGGCAAGTTTTCTCTTAAATACTTACTTAATCACAAATTTAAAATGTATGAAAACTTGACCACTGAGCCCACCAAATTTTAATCAGTAATCATTAATTACCAAATTTCTGTCATGATTTGGAATTGTTTCGATATTACTCTTCTTAAGATATTTTATATTAAACTTCATGAACTTAAAACTTGGCATATATTTTAGATCTCATTACTTTTTTTGGCTGAATTTTTACGCACATGTTTCTTGTACACATAAAAACTTGGCTCCTTTTTTAACATTTATGTTTTTGTTGTGATACAGGTTCATGGTAAAGGTAAAGGAGAACTTGGCTCTTTTTTATACATCTAGGTAGGGCTATTTATTTAGTGTTATTTGATATTTAGTAAAAAAAAATGTTTAAATGAAAAAAAATGTTCAACTTCTCAGTATTAAAAAACGAGGATGTAAGCAAGTGAACTCAGAATTCCTATATGGACCGAATAAAATAGGAAAGTTAAACCAAGAAACCCTGCCTTCCATTGGTCGATGACCAGTTTCACGATTTTTCTAGGATTCTATTCACAGAATCGAAGCCAGGTTTTTATCCGGTTTTGACTGAAGAAGCTATGGAATAGATGTATGTACCTAATGTAAATAAAGTATGCACTGGACTCAAGAAAACATCAGTTTATAGCTTGTCCTTACTTTTTTGACATATTGTTTTTGTGAAAACAAATTCGGAAAAATGATATCCTTTTACTTTGTTCTCCTTCTTGCTCAGCTAACACTTTAACTTGATTTAATGAGAAAGCAAATGAAGAAAATATGTAGTGTCATACCGGCTTACGTAATGAAATGTTTTAATTTAATAAAGGGAAAAATGGCTTATGTATACTTAAGTCCCATTTGCCAGTATTGAATTAGAGGTGGCGAAAGTGGGATTGTCAATGAAGACAAAACAAGACGGAATATATCCTATCAACGAGAAAGGATTTCCAACATCGTCGACTCAGCAAAACGTCATGATGCAAAGAAATATGGGAATCCACATTATAACCTCGCAAAATAACACCAGTGCAGAGATCAAACAAAGAATTAATCTTGACAATCGTTGTTTCTTCGGGCTTAGAAGTAAGAAGGCATTTAAGTAGTAAGACCCTCTCTTAAAAATCCAAGGAGACTTTGTATAAGACCTTGATCATCGCTGTCCTGTTGTATGGGGCAGAAGCATGTACCCTGAAAGAATCGAATGAAAATTTTCTTGGCTGCTTTGCAAGTGTGTTCGATACAGAAGAAGAAAATTCAACGATGAGCTTTACGGCGTCGACCTGGTCAAAAGGCTGAAACCGCTGGGACACGTAAAGCATATGGACAGCTACGCACCTGCCCGATGAATCTTCGAACCAAGCCTAGATGGTGTTCGAAGCAGAGGAAAACCCCTCAACAGGTGGCGCACACAAGTGGAAAACGACCTAAACCAACTTGTTGTGCTTAAATGGAGATGGATAGCTATGGACACGACAGAACTGGCTGGAGAGGCTTGTTGGTTGAGGCCGTAGTCCATCCTGGGCTGTGAGCGCTATCAAAATTAAAGTAAAGTAAGTTCTTTGGGCATCTAGTAACCAACTGTTCATGGTTTCAAAAAGAATACTTAAAAGTTGATTTTATTTGACGCAGTCCACTGAGCCACACCAGCTACATTTAAATACACATGTAAATATAAAACAAAACATTATTTCTTTTCCATATAATTGGCCAGTGACCACCCATTTCATCAAAGACTCTGGGCGGTATTTGAGCAGAATTTATTTTGATGAATCTTTATTATATTTGCTGGTGACAATCATCCAAAAGTAGCCCTAGGCGTAATGGTTAGTGCGTTGAGCTGTCCCACCACGTTGCGCTTCACCGTAGGTTTCGAATATCCAGCCTATTTCATTTGAAATACTTTTTTCCCAGGATAACTGCCTCTTTAGAGAAATTGACAAATCGTCTAAGAGTATCTAACGAAATGATAAAGTGCCTCTCATCCTAGCTTTTTGGATTCACAAAAAATTGTAGGTCCACTCGACTAACAACACCCACAGAGGAATGATTGAGAATATCGTAGAAGTCACAATAGACCTTGGTTCCCATGAGCTGTTGCGCCATAAAAATTTATTTATTTCAGTAATCCAATTCATTGGTTGTTGTGATGAAAAATAATAAAGAACAACTGAAAATTCCAGCAGAACAACGACTACGAGCCAACCGAAGTTTAATTAGAGCAAAATTCCATTGAAAGGTTTTTGGTTACAATTCCCCAATGGGAAATTATTCTTAAATTTTTTGTTTGGTGTATAAAGAAAACATCTATAGTTGGACTCTGAGGAATTTTTTTGTGCTGGTGGAAATAATGATTTGGTTACATTATCATTAAATTGTGAAATTGCAATAGGGTGGTCTAAACGGAAAGAATAATTTAAAAATCACCAATTATTAAATTTTCAGTTGCAAATTACAAAACATATTAATCGTGAATCTTTTCGGTCTTCTGAAAAAAAAAATAACAAACATTGATATACATAATTTTTCGTGAAAAAATTTCAAGCTACAAACTTTGGTTGGTCAAGATTTGAAATAAAGCTGCTATTTAATCTTATATTCTTCAAGATTAAAGTATAACATAACTTTTTGAAAATGAATAAACATACTTTTAAATAAAAAACTACAAAGCCATTAATTAATTCAAGTTGTATTTAATTATGAATGGTTAATGATTAAAAAGATAATTATGGATTAGAAATTAAATGTATGACGTATGTATGTATCTTTACAAAAGCTCAAGGAAGAAGGAGGAATTCACTTTGAGCATAAGAAAATGACAAGCTAGGAAAAAGTATAAAGTTGACATTTTAAGATTTGGTATCATTCAGTGATAACAGCTGAATGGGGATGTTGCTTTATTGAAAGCGATATTTCCAACATAACTTTTTTGGAGCAATTCAATATTCCAAGAGAATAACTTCGCTGACAGCATTAAAACAAAATAGATTTACGACCAGGATAGGGCCGTAGCTATGGTAGGGCATTGTGGGGCAACAAGAAAATTCATTACAACGTCCTTTGCGACTGCACGTCTGTGCGTCTATGCGTCCACTTTTCTTCGAGAACCATCCTAATCGAGTGGATATCTTTGCTTCAAAGGTTACAGATCGAAATAAGACAATTCTATGCATAAGAAAAATCCCAAATGCAATTTTATTTTAAATCTTATACTAAAAACATCTTCAATGCATAGCCACGTTAGAGCCTTGAATCCCAAGAGAAGTTTCGTGTGATCCAGCCACAAGTGCATATTTTTTGCTCTTGCCTTTTCTTTCTTTTCCCACATTCTAAAAATAGAAATACCCACATGTGTGGCGCTTAAACCACTTCCATAAGTTTAAATCGCCTGTTATATGACCTAGTGTGCGTGCGACACCAACGGCCAGTTTTTCAGAGCGTCCTAGTCACGGTGTTAAACCTGAATGAACTCTAGAAACGTGTTTTTAAATTCAAATATTTTTACTGATTTCCGAACCGGGGCAAAATTTTGATTTTGGCACCCCTCTGATTTTTTGAGATAAATGAAAAAAAAAATAAGAAATAAGCTGCTTACATGGTTGTATTTTTTGTAACCGGGAAAATAAATTTTTTTAATTAATTTGTACTGGATATTACCTATTCAGCTAATTTTAAATTTACAAGTTAGATTAGACAATAAACAATAGATTTAACAAAGACAAACTTCTATCCTTAAGTTCCGTCAATCTTTTCAGAAGATTTGAAAGCCCAATTCGATAAAGATGTTGAACAAAAATGAGCAAACAAAAATTCTTCTTTATTTTAAAAATAAATTTCTCCTTGCAATTTGTTTTATAAAATTTGGTTAAAATGAGGAAATAAAGTTATTGAGTAGAACTTTTAAAAAGGAAGACTTACGTGTAAGGCTTTAAATTATTAAATATGTTTTTCTGTCCCATAAGCGTGCTTTAAAACGAAAATGCTACTAAATTTACGCATGGTCTCTGAGAGAATGATCACACTGGACACGATTCAATATTTTTGGTTAAACTCGTAAGCTAAGACGAATTATGCTTTATTTTGTTCAAACATGTTTTATTGTTTAAAAAAAAGTTGTGCGCAGTTTATTAAAAAATTATAAATCTTTGATTTTTTATTTTTGCTAGTTGGTTTTTTTAATTATTCCTTCTAAAATTTGTTTATAAATTTTTTTAAACCATACATTTCGACGGAAAATTTAATTTTAAACAAAAAGTTATAAATATTAAATTATCAAATTCGGCTTAGATTCCGAGTTTATATCCCTCCTTTATACCTTGAGAAGTAGAATAATCAACGCAACATTAGGTGACTTCTCTGTTAGAAGATCTGTCAACAGAGGCACACCGCACACCGCAAGGTGGAGTCCTATCCCCACTCTTATGGAACATCATAATCAATGAACTATTAGTTAATCTAGAATCGGATGGTTTCAAAGTAATTGCATTATGCTGATGACGTTGCCATTGCAATATCGGGAAAGCATCTTCAAATAATTATAGAATTAATGCAAACCGCTCTCAACATATTACTTAAATGGACAGACAAGTGTGGACTAGGTGTAAATCCCCACAAAACTGAACTTGTCCTCTTTACAAGGAAATATAAAATTCCGAATATAGACCCTCCAATGCCTCCATCAATAAATGGTATCCTACTCAACTTTTCAGATGAAGCTAAATATCTAGGTGTGATTTTAGACAAAAAGTTGAGCTGGAAACCAAATATACAGGAAAGAGTCCGAAAAGCCGCAGTGGCGCTTTTCTCCTGTAAAAAGGAACCAAATGGGGCTTGTCCCCACATATCACCCACTGGCTATACACAGCTATCATCAGACCGATACTCACCTATGGGGTGGCAGTATGGTGGACTGCTTTAGATAAGGTAACTTATCGAGATAAGCTAAGCAAAGTGCAGAGATCAGCTTGCATGTGTATCAGCGGAGCTCACCGTTCGACACCTTCCGCTTCCTTAGACATACTGCTTAACATTTCACCCCTCGATGTATACACTAAACAAGTGGCAGCGAGCACAGCTATTCGTCTCAGAGCCATCTCTCAATGGTCCAATAACTCTATTCGCCATACCATTATTCTGAACAAATTCGACAATCCCTAAACACTCCGACTACACCATCCCTCAGCCGGTTTTTGGGCAAAATTTCCAAGTCACAATTCCAACAAGATCCACTTGGGATGATGAGGAATTTTTGAGAGATGAAGCAATTCATTTCTACACGGATGGCTCAAAAACTGAAGAAGAGGTGGGTGGTGGCGTGTCTCAGAACGACTAAACATTAGTCTCTCCTTTCGTCTCCCTGATCATTGTAGCGTGTTCCAAGCTGAAATCCTGGCGATAAAAGAAGTTTTATCTTGGCTCAAAGAAAACGTAATATCTACATTAAATATCCGTAACTGCCCGAAATTGTCGATCGTCTCTAATGGAGAAGGCGGAACAGTTCAACATTCACCTTTTCTGGGTGCCGGGACACAGAGATATTCCAGGAAACTGCAAAGCATTTTAGCTCCACAATTGGTGTCAAACGGAATAACAAAAGTAAAGTGTGACAAGGAGGTAAAATCATTAAAGAAACGCAGAATATGCAATCGCATCCTCCTCATCATAGTTATTCATTAGCTGTTTTGCTCAACTTGTTTGCAAACTGCAATGATTTATCTCATTCCACTAGGTAGTTATACTTAAAAAAAAATACACCAAATGCAGAAGACAGTGAATAACTTAAAGATAAAAAATAATAAAACAAACTTCCACAAAAGTTTTTATTTTCATATCATGGTCTGTTTCCCTTTCTTCAGAATATTGACATCTGGAAATAGGGATGAGCGATTTTTATCGATATTAGCAAAATATCGATAGTTAAGATTTCGATGTTTTGCAACATCGATATTTACATCCAAAACATCGGCCTAAAAAACAAACAAAAAGTTAGTACGAAAATGATTGATTCTGCTAGTAAAATGTAGATGGAGTGACTTTCATAGTTTTTAAGGCATCTGTAACATTTGGAATTTTTTGAAAAAGGAAAATATCGAAGGTTCTCCCAAACCAAACTGAAAAATTCAGAACCACAACGAAACTTTCGATGTGCAAAAAGGCACAGACATAAGTTTACACATGAAGTGCCTATCAATTTTGCTTCCATCAAAATTGTTTTGTGTTCATTTGTGCAATAAAAAAACTTAAATTAAAACTTAAGAAAAAATAGCCGGCACCAGAAATTTTGAAAACAAAAATACATAAGATCATAGCATGACGCATTTTTTGCTTTGGTCAAACAAAAAACTTGAACAAAAATACCTGAAAAAAGCAGCGGTGTTAAGTAGCATCGATGTTTTCGGTTCGATATTTATTGACATCGATGTTGGGTGTTCTCATCGATGTTGTTTCAATATCGCTCATCCCTATCTGGATAGTACTTTTTTTGTTTGTAATTCAGACTTCAAATTATGAAGCCGACCACCTAATTGTCATCTTCAAATGGAAGCAAAGAAACTGTTATACATTACAAGGAATACACTATCCAGTAGATATCATTGAGAAAGAGTAACATAAATAAATAAAATTAATAAATTGGGTGGTGCAACAGCTCGTGGAGGAACAGGGCCTAGTGACTTACAACTCTCAACCATTCCTGTGTGCAAGTTTTGTTGACATAGTGAGGCGGCTTAGCGCCCATATGAAGCATGATTGTGCACTTTGTGATAAAAGCAAATAATTTTAATTATTGTTGGCACATTATAAAAGAATGATTTTAAGATGTTGGGCCACTTCGTATCTCCACCCGTTTAGGTGGGCGGGGCAATTTTGTTTTGAAAATGACTTGAAATGGAAAAAAAATTATAAAAAAATAACGACAACACTTACAATATTTTGTTATATCTTTTTTGAAAGCCAAAACGCCATTCTTAAACTCTGTTTTTAAATTAAGGTATTTGAATAAATAGTTTTCGAAAAAATAATTTTCAAACTCAAAGTTTTGAAAAAAAAATGTGGACAAAAAATATGTATACTGATTTTTTTTTAACTTTGCGAAGTTATATAAAAATTAAATTTTTATTTTTCAATGCTCCTATCAATTCTGGGTCGAATTTTGAAAACCAATTTCTTTTAAGTCCCTTAGTTTTTGAAAAAAATTTAAAATTATAAAACCATTTTTTTCGTAGACAAACTTTTTTTTAGAGTATTTGTCTAATTCATAACGTAATTTTTTATCAAAAACACCCTGAATTTGTTCCTATTGACAAAAAAAAACAATATAAACCAGTAACTGTCAAATCCCCTCCCTCGTTAAAAAAAAAAATATATATTAAAGAGTAGGAAACCTCATATGACAATTCTTTTTATTTAATGACTTAACGCAAATAAGAAATAGAAAGCAAACATTCAATTTAAAGACACTTTGTTACAAGTTAGGTTAAGACATGCTAAATTATAATACATAATCCACTAAAAATAATATATTGTAAGACCGGCTTATACTAGAAATTTATAAATAATACATAATGTGCATACATGTTAACACTTGTGTACAAGTTTGCGAAACCTTATCGAAATTCTACCCTGCCACAGGAATGTTTTTTAATCAATTATCTTCATATTAAACAATATCGTGAAGCTCGTATTCATCGGTGCCCTTTGGTCAATGAACACAGCCGGGATCGGCGCAATAACCACATATTGCTGTTCAGTGGTGTTTTCCCCGAAAAAAAGAGTAACACGTTGAACTTCGAGATTTTCAATCAGACATAGGCCGTTTTAGAAACCGTCAACTGCGTCAAAAATGCATTTGCAGAATGTTCTTAAACGTAAACTGCAAAAGTCTTCTGTTCGAAAACGCAAATACAAACTTTACTGTATTAGCATTGTGTGCGATAATGCAGCTTGCTAAAGTCACATGTTCGAAAACATCATCTGCGGTGCAGCTGTGCAGTAAAAAAAATCGAGTTGACGTACAAAATATATAAAAGCCAGAGAGCGTGTTTGCTAACGTCATATGCGTTTGCAAGTAAATTGACTGACGTTGATCAAACTGATTTTGTGCAAGAAGAACGATTGCATATTTGACGATCATTTGATGATCAAATTGACTTTGATTTGACGTTTTCGAAAACGGCCATAGGTTGTGTTAGGTTAGGTAAGGAGGGCGCACACAGAGGATGTTGCGAACAAGGGAGCCTATTGCTCCATTGTGATCCCCTTAAAAAAAACTATTGGTTCACACAGACTGGTTCGTTTGCGAACCAGCCTGTGCTTTCTATGAACTTTCCTTTTTGCCATTCAGACATGCGCTAGATAGTCCTGTTCTCCAACAACCCTGTTTCCAAAGTAATGGAGGCGATTTGTTTAGAGGTTTGAACAGTCGCAAAGTAGGTGTTTAATGGTTGGTAATGGTTGGAAATTGGATGTGAAAACACTCAGTCTGGTAGCCATTATGCCAATGAATGGCGCAATGACCCGTTAGTACATCTATCAATATTCTAATATTCTTTTTACTCAGCGATAAAATATACTGAGTTTTCTTTTCATTAATTCTAGGCCTTAAACTTCTAGAGATAACGCACTAGTTCCTGAACATCCAGGAGTGATTTGCCCTTTCGTTATTAGGTCTATTCTACTTTTGATCACGCCGATTAAGACGTCTGGTCCCTTTTCTAATTGGCTACTTCTATTTCTATTTGATACCGACCCTTTCCTTGCCAGTTCATCTTCTATTCCTTTCTTTATTGTTATGGCCAGGAACCCAGCAAAGTTTGACTTGGTTATTGTTACAAATATTATTCGGTATTTCTCGGTATTTTTCTACTGTCTTCGATCTTATAATCTCACTGGCTATTGCTTTGATAGCAGCTTGGCTGTCCACGAAAAATGTGATCTCCGAAGAGCTCAGTATCCGTGTGTACCAGTGGACATAATAGGGACTTTTTAAATTTGACAAAGTGGCTACATTTTTACAAGCCGTTTGAGGAAATTGCTCTTCTTGTATCTTTGACTACATGTGTGGTTACCCATGATTCAAGAAAGCTTATCAAACTTAGGAACGCTGAAGGTTTAAAGCCATGAAAGCGATATTTGGTCAGCGTTTCAGCGATATTCATTAAGGAGGAAAGACTAAGTTCGTTCACTTGTACGTTTGACCATAACGACAAAAATCGACACTAATGTGCAAATAAACCCAAACCAACTGTTTCACTGTCTCGCTTGCGTTTTGAGAAGTAATGTTGAGCCTTCTACTTACATGAGGTACAAATTAGTTGCACAAACCCCAACTCTCTCTCATGGTACGGTTCTGCGAAAAGGTACAAGAACAACTCATCTCACTGTTTTAAAGTTTTCAGCCTGTGGGCAAACTTATTTGCCACAGGCAAATTCAAGGTCAATGAAGGTTTTCATCTACTGATCTGTTTTGTTCTTGGTTTCTGTTCTTTGACCAGAGGACACCAATGAATACAACCTTCACGATATTGTTTAATATGAAGAAAATTGATTAAAAAACATGCCTGTGGCAGGGTAGAATTTCGATAAGGTTTCGCAAACTTGTACATACACAAGTATTAACATGTATGCACATTATGTATTATTTATAAATTTCTAGTATAAGCCGGTCTTACAATATATTATTTTTAGTGGATTATGTATTATAATTTAGCATGTTTTAACCTAACTTGTAACAAAGTGTCTTTAAATTGAATTTTTGCTTTCTATTTCTTATTTGCGTTAAGTCATTAAATAAAAAGAATTGTCATATGAGGTTTCCTACTCTTTAATATATATTTTTTTTTTTAACGAGGGAGGGGATTTGACAGTTACTGGTCTATATTGTTGTTTTTGTCAATAGGTACAAATTCAGGGTGTTTTTGATAAAAAAAATTACGTTATGAATTAGACAAATACTCAAAAAAAAAAGTTTGTCTACGAAAAAAATGGTTTTTATAATTTTCAATTTTTTTCAAAAACTAAGGGCCTTAAAAGAAATTGGTTTTCAAAATTCGACCCAGAATTGATAGGAGCATTAAAAAATAAAAATTTAATTTTTATATAACTACGCAAAGTTAAAAAAAAATCAGTATACATATTTTTTTCAACATTTTTTTTTTCAAAACTTTGAGTTTGAAAATTATTTTTTCGAAAACTATTTATTCAAATACCTTAATTTAAAAACAGAATCTAAGAATGGCGTTTTGGCTTTCAAAAAAGATATAAAAAAATACTGTAAGTGTTGTCGTTATTTTTTTATAATTTTTTTTCTATTTCAAGTCATTTTCAAAACAAAATTGCCCCGCCCACCTAAATGGGTGGAGATACGAAGTGGCCCAACATCTTAAAATCATTCTTTTATAATGTGCCAACAATGATTAAAATTATTTGCTTTTATCACAAAGTGCACAATTGAATAGCTAAGCCGCCCCACTAACAGGAATGGAGAAAGAGTAACATATGGATTGTTAAATTCTTTTGCCAATCGTTTTATAAATCTAAGCATAGGGCTCACTATTTTAACAATATATTTATGTGCTGCGAAATATAATAATTAATTTGTTGAGAGAGTAATTGTTTGACCGTTTTTATCACACCATAGAGTAAAGCTGTCAATATCAGCCTGCAAGAGACTGTGGTCATGGTCAGCTCTTATTGTTTTGAAAATCTTTATATCATCCGCAAATGTAAGAATTTCACTAGAACGTATGCATGACACAACATCATTTATAGAGAGAATGAATAGAAAAGGGCCCAGATGACTTCCCTGAGGTACACCCGAGTGAGCGTTAAATGGATTTGAAAGAGAGTGTCGAAATTTTACCTAGTAGGATCTATTTTCAAGGAATGATTTTATGCAATCTATTAAAATGGCGGAAAGCCGAAAGGTTTAAGATTGAATAAAATGATATTGTGACTTAGTTGATCAAATGCTTTAGAAAAGTCAATGTAAATGCAGTCAACTTTACTACCGTCTTCCAAAGAATTGGAGAATTTATGTAAGAAAATAAGAAGATTTGTTACCGTTGATCTTCTTTGCATAAATCCATGCTGTTTTTTCGCATATTAAATTTTTACTATGAAATGCCAAGCTTTCACAAATAACTTTTTCAAAAAGCTTATGTATACAAGATAGTTTTAATATAGGCCTATAGTTCTTTATATCGTTCATATCACCCTTTTTGAAAACTGGAGTTAAAAATTATTTTTTCCATAAACAAGGAAACTTAACTGATTTTATAGAACCACTTTATATTCAAAACCTTTATCTCCACAGACAGCGGCTTAGAAAGCGGCTTCAAAGAATTCACCAGAGAGAACTAAATACCAACAACACCAACTACCAGGCCGTTTCAAGTGAGCTACAGTGTGTGAACATCATGTTTAGGAACTCAGTGAAACACCACAACGACAACCTCCTCCGGAAGAGACTCCAAACAATCAAACCGGGACCCGACACATTTAAGAAAATCAATACTATCATTGTTAAGAGGCCGCCAATGCCAGATGTTATCAGAACTACTCTTGGTGATGTTACTACCAACGAAGACAAGGCCAAGGCTTTTGCTGACTACTTCGAAGAACACTTCAAACCAAATCCACCATCAGACCCTGAGTTCCTGGACGAAGTCAACACATCAGTCCAAAACGCTCAAGCATTTCAGGAAATTGTACACTTCAGCAATACCAACCCCGCCAGCGACCCCACGGAACACCACGAGTTCTCTTCTCCAGAAGAAATAGAAGAAATCATTCACAGAAGTCATCCAAAAAAATCAACAGGCCCGGACAATATCTCCAACTTCGTCCTGAAGAGACTGCCGCATTCGGTGATGATCTTCTTAGCAATATTATCCTCAACAATTGTGTCAACAACTGTTACATTCCCACCAAATGGAAAACAGCAAAAATTGTAGCTATACCAAAAAAGAACAACAACAAAGACGTCTCTGGATACAGGCCTATATCACTTCTGTGCAACATGAGCAAGATACTCGAGGAGCTGATACTCAGACGACTTAAATCATTCTGCAGTGACAATCGCATAATCCCGGATATGCAGTTTGGATTCCGGGAACATCACTCAACACTTCATCCACTTCTAAAGCTCCAGCACGATGTCGCCCTCTCCCTAAATAGTCATCAAGTCACTGTCGGATGCTTTCTCGATATCGAAAAAGCATTTGACAGCGTATGGATACAGGGACTTGTTCACAAACTTTTCCAACTCAGATTCCCACATTCACTAATTAAAATTATTTACAATTTTCTTCATTCCAGGTCGTTCTTCGTCCAAATTGGAAGATGCCAGTCAACTACGAGGACAACCAGAGTCGGAGTCGCTCAAGGATCTAAATTAGGACCATTCCTTTTCAAAATCTATACTTCAGACCAGCCACAGCCCGAATACGCCCAGACTCTCCTGTTTGCCGACGACTCCCTCACGTACGCTAAGTCCATGTCACCTATATTCGCAGCTAGAAGAGTTGAAGCCCACATAAGAATTCTATATGAGTACTACCATCGCTGGGGCTTCAAAATCAATTCGGCCAAATCCGAACTGATCTGTTTCAGACGACCAAGTAGCTCGGGAAGTAGAAGAGGACGCTCAGCCACCAACTGCAGAAACACCAAGATCACCCTTCCCGATGGAATTCAACTGTCAGCTAGAAATAACGTCAAATACCTGGGCATACAGTTCAACGAGTTATACCGATTCAATCCCCACACAGCAGCTGTATTAAGAAAAGCCAACTTTGCCTTCCATCGTATCCATCCGCTAATGCGAAAACAGAACGGATTAAGCCAAAAGACGAAGCTTCTTTTATACAAGCAGCTCATCAGGCCAGGCATCACATACTGCTTTCCCATCTGATACACCACGACAAAATCACACATGAAGAAGCTGGCAATATTCGGGCGGAAGATTCTGCGGATCTGCACAGGACTTCACTTCGATAGAATACGAAAGAAACACGTCAGCAACAAGAGACTCTATGAAGAGGCCAACATTGTACAACTAGACAGATACCTCATCAAATTCAGCAGAAGATGTCTACAAAATATGATGAACCACCCGAACCCTCTAATAGAGGGGATTGTAAACCAGCCAAGACATCCCAACCTGCGGTACCTCGAAGCGATGGAGCTGCTAGATGAGGATATTATCTCAACCACCGACGAAGAGAACATTGCCTTCTACGCTGACCCAAGGTCAGCTCACTACCGTGGCTGAAAGCCCCCCCAACCAATCACAACAATGACAACCGGACCTGAACAATCCGAGAAATGAAGCAGCCAATAGATTAAGAATAGAAATAAACATAAATGACAATTTAATATAAATTTTCCAAAAAATCCCAATGTAAACAGTTAGGCCCCCTATTGAGCCAATATATTTTATGTAATTATCAATGTATACTTTAAGATAACTAACATTAAGCAAATTGTAAATATTAATCGTTCAATAAAAAAATCTTGTAAATCTTTTTTTTTTTAAAGTAAGTTCTCCATTCTATAATATTTGTTTTTTTTTTGCTTATTTGTATAATTACTGAATTTAAATTACTATATACAAGAATTGTTATATCAACTTAGGTACTATAAAAGACTAAGTCTTATTTGTACACCGCCATAAATTAATAAATTGAAATTGAATTGAATTGAAATCTTGTAAATCTCTTGATTTTATAGAAAGCTCAAATAAAGATTGAAGGGGCTGAACTAATATATGACTACACTTTTTTTAATACTATTGGGGGAATTCCATCTGGACCAGAAGAGTTATCATCAATTAACGATGAGAGATATACTAAAACAGTGTTCAGTTGCTCGGGCATATTATAACAATTCGTTTGGGAATTGATATTTAATTTCTAAAATAATCCTCGTCAACAACGACAGGTGTGTCAACAAAGGAATCGCAAAAATTATTCGCAAATGCGTTGCAAATATCTGTATTATTTTGTAACGAACTGTTTTGGTAGCCGTCCGAATTCTTCTTTGAGTTGATAAATTTCCAAAATGACTTAGGATCCTCTTTTAAAAAGCCTCCCATTTCGTTTACATAATTAGTTTAAAGATCCCTTGAAAGAGTTTTGATTTCACCAAAAAGTGCAATTTAAGAACTATGATCAATTTTTAATAAGTTTTTAAGTATGTAAGTCTTCTACGCCCTATTTCTCTTGTTACGAAGTGATCTGAGCTCTTTCGTGTACCATGCATGGCAAACGTTCGAGTCTTTCGATATTTTTAAGGGTATAAAAGCAGTCATACAACTATAAAAGATTGAATAAAAACAAGAAACTGCTTCATCCATATTAGTAAATGCTGATATTTTACCAATATCAGAAATAACTAGTTTTTAGAGATCAGTTGATAAATCAGCCTTTTTAAAGTCAAATATATATGAGCAATCATAAGAATTACTATTTACTATGAGATGACTAGTCAAGTCCTTTAGTTCCTTTAACTTCGTTGACTAGTGTATGCTATCAACTAGAAAAGACACCCAAAACCGAAGTCTCGAACAGAACGTCACTAAAGACAGCTATAATTTTGAGTTAGCCAGAGACTTTGTCTTCCTAGGCTCCGCTATCAACTCAACGAACGATACCAGTGTTGAGATCAAACGAAGGACTTTTCTGCCAGTCACTGTTTGTTTGGACTACGAAGGCAATTGAGAAGCAACGCCTTTTCTTTAGCAACCAAAGTGTCCCTTTGTAAGACGCTTATTAGGTATCTCCGTCCTGATATATAGTGCAGAGGCATATAAACTCAAACGGTGGATGAGAACACTTTAGGCTGACCTAGCCACAAAAGTTAAAAGCAAACGACTGAGTGGGAAGATCTACAGAAACCACCCCGTATGAACTCACAAACACCTTACGAATAGCCTTTGACTCCAAAGAAACGGCTTTATGTGCGTTCCTGGATATTGAGGGCTCCTTTAACAGCACCTCACATGAATCCGTTAACAGGGCTTTGTTAAGGAAGTGTGTACCCGTCACTATACCAAGATAGATAAGCGGAATGCTAGGCACAAGAACTGCGAAAGCATATGCAGGACACAGTGTGCAGAAAGTTATCACAACAAGAGGCTGTCCACAGGAAGGGATTCTATCACCCTGATTGTGTAGTCTTGCAGTAGATGATTTGCTGGAAAGTCGGTCCTCTCAAGCAATACGCTCTATTGGTTTCGCCAATGGTATTGTTATAATAGCTTTGGGAGAATTCAAAGAAACTCTCTGTGATATTATTCAAAGAGGATTGAGAATAACAAAAAAAATGGTGTCTATCAGTGGGATTGAACCCTACAATGACAACGGTAGGCCCATTTACTAGAAAGAGGCTTCTACCAAGCATGAAACCTGTACGGTTGGTTGGTGAAGAAATCAACATCCAGAGGGCGGTTAAATATCTAGGTATTACACTAGATAGCAAACTCATCTGGAGAAAACATGTCGAGACAACTATCGGGATATGCAAGAGACCTGCAGGTAAACCTGGGACTGTAAACCAAACATTCTTAGATGGATTTACACCATTTCTTGAAATTCCAAGGGATCGCATGATTATAAAGTAGTATAACTTCGTAAAGAACTTTGAAACTGTGCTAAGAAGCAAAAAAGAGTGGGTAGAAGAAAACGTAAACTACACTTTTAAAGCAAATGCCATCCAGTGGTATGCTGATTGAACGAGAACGTCTGAAGGAACTGGTGCTCTGGAATCTTTGTGCCAAGAAGCTAAAACCAAATTTTCTGTATCGATGGGACACAGTCTACAAGCATTTTCCAGACAGAAGTTAATGCCATGGGGATATTTGCAGAAAGAAATCTCGAAAGAAAATATAAAAACCAAAATATTGCAATCATGTCAGATAGCACTCAGAGCACTTAGCTCATAGGTATAGCATTAGTTCTAAACTGGTGTTGGCGTGTGTGAAAGGACTAAACGAACTGGGCAAGCACAACTACATATGTCACCATTTATTGGGTACCTACCTGGCTGCGTTGGCATAAAGGGCAATGAAGAGGCAGACTCCTTAGCAAAAATTGGAGCAATGCCACCCATAACAAGGCCAAAGCCGTATTGCGGAATAGGAGAAAACATATGATAAAGAACAAAATCAAAACAGCAGAGGAGTCGAAAAGATTAACAATGTAGAAGGAACTCCCGAAGCTAAGGCGGACCAAGCTTCTACTTGGAGATTTCAACGAAGCACGATTCCAATCCTGATGTATCAGCTTATATAGAAACAAATTTAGAATTATAACGGGACTCCTCACAGACCACTGCAAGTAAAAGAGACACATCCATATTCTTGGACTAGAAACAGTGCCATATGTAATTTTTGCGAAGCCAGATAGATAAAAGCGAATTATCCTCTATGAAAGTACTCCAAATACTCAAGTTTCTCAAAAACGAACCAGGATGAGGATGAGGATGAGCTGTAGCCTGTAGAATGAGTAACCTCAACAAACTCTAGTGAGGGAGCGCAATAGATCTTAAGGTCACAGTACACTTATACCTTTAACTAATTCTTTCATTCAAGAATTCAGAGGCGGCTTAGCTGATGGCTTCTTGTCAATGTTTCCACTGCTTTTCAATAGGTGATGGTGGTTGAATAGGACTTATTAAGAAGTTACTAGAAACTTCATCGTAAAAGGAAATCAACCCAATTGCAGAATCCAACGAATGAGCTGCGGAGGGAATCTGACGCAATTTTGACATTTGGCTAGGGTTACTAACAGGGGTATTTTGCCCCAGAGACTCCGGGAAAGCACTCTGATCTCCGGATTCCGGGTAAGGCCAAGATTTCTCCGGGTCTGCTACATTATTAGTTTAATCACAAATATAATATTAAGTGCAGGCTTATTAACATATTTTCAGTCGAAAAACTATTGAAAATGGTGAAGGGGGTTATAAGGAATATAAAATAAATCTATTTCCCAGGAGAGGAGTTGGAAGGTGTTTTTGGGGGTGAAAAGGAGGGTGTAATTTCATTCTTGCGTTTCCGACTTAAATTGACTCCAAAATGAAAAGTGTTCAATAGAAATGATGCGCAAGTAATTTAATAAAATAATCGCTTCATTATAATTTAAAAATTGAGTCTGATTCTCTCCGTCAGAATCAGAAATCAAAACATCAATAAATCTCTTCAAAAACAACAAGGCAGCTGGACTTAGCGGAATACCAGCTGAATTCCTGAAAGCCGATCACGTTACAGTGGATAGTATTCTACACCCATTGATACAAGCTGTGTGGGAAAACGAAAGCTATCGCAAGGACTGGAAGGGTGGCGTGATTGTTAAGCTGCCAAAGAAAGGTGACCTTAAGAATTGCAAAAATTGGCGTGGTATCACCGTTTTGTCCGTTTTCCCAAAACTAATGGCAACCATTATTCTCGAGCGAATAAAGGATAGAATCGAGTCTACACTCAAGAGGCATCAAGCTGGCTTCCGCAATGGTCGTGGTCGATCGTGTGTCAACCATATCAACACCCTGCGTATCGTTCTCGAGCAGTCGATGGAATTTCAATCACCGTTTTACCAAATGTTCGTGGATTTTGAAAAGGCCTTCCATCGAGTTAACCGAGAATGTTTATGGATATCGTTGCTTGGTAGAGGAATTTCGCCAAAAATGGTTGCCATTATTAAAGAGTCCTACCACAACGCAAGGTGTTTTGTTTTACACAATGGGCAGCTATCCGACTCCTTCGTTGTGCAACAAGGTGTGAGACAAGGGGATGTTCTATCGCCAATTCTCTTCCTGCTGGCGATAGACGACACGTATTGACGGCCAGTGTTGGTACAACTGAGCGACAGGGCATTCAATGGAAACCGTTCGAAAGGCTCAGTCATTTAGACTATGCCGATGACATATGTCTACTGGCAAATAACATCAGTGGGCTGAACGGGATGCGCCAAACACTGCAAGTGAAGGGAGAGTCGAGTCGTCTATGAATAAACAGCAAAAAGACGAAAATAATGCTCACAGGCCGCTCCACACAGCAGCGTGTTATTCTACAAGAAACGCCAGTGGAAGAAATCGAACAGTTTAACTACCTTGGCAGTATTGTTTCTGCAAACGGTGGAGGTGGTACGGATCTGAACGTTAAAAGTAGAATTAATAAAGCTCGTGCTGCCTTCGTTACTCTGTCCTCAATTTGGAAATCCAGTCAAATATTCATACGCACTAAGTTGAGATTCTTCGAATCCAATATCAAATCCGTGCTGTTATATGCTTGTAAAACCTGGAATGTCACGTCTATCAAAGAAATTGCAGGCTTTTATGAATCGCTGTCTTCGCCACATCCTAAAGATTCGCTGACCACAAATAATATCAAATGAGAAATTGTGGCGCAGGACAATTCAAGAGCGGCTGGACGTCGACATAAAAAAGCGTAAATGGCGTTGGATTGGTCACACACTAAGTAAACCAAACGATGAAATTGCAAAGCAGTCCTTTGAATGGAATCCTCAGGGTACATTGAGGGTTGGAAGACCAAGAACAACATGGAAATCAACTGTCTTAGCGGAAGCAGAATCCCAGAGAAAGATGTGGCCACAGCTAAAATACCCTGCAGCAGGCCGTTTTGCTGACGCCCTATGCCCCATCCGGGGTTACGGGACACGATGATGATTCCCTCCGTAGCACATCCGCCAGATTCTGTAATCGGGATAAATATCCTGCGACTACAATGCCTTCCGACATTGAATTTCTATAAAGAATTTTCTTGTTTTGGCATAGGTGGGAATATCTGTAGCAGTACAATGAGGTAGTGGTCTAAGTCAATTTTGGCCCTTGGAGGGTTCGGCCATCCTTGATTCCTGAGAAGTGCCTTGTGTATATCGCAATGGTTTCAATCCAGTTGACGGTTGATTTATCAGGAGATTCGAGGCCCCCTTCGGAATGTTGAGATGTTGGAGCTGCTATCTACAGCACTGTTGAGGTTGAGGTTAGTTTTTTTTTTCAAAATCATGCAAAAAAGTTCATTTTGTGACTCACCCCTCTTAAGAGTCCATTATTATTTTTCGTTTACTCTCCTCAAATATTTCTTAAGACGTTTGTTGATACAAAACTTAAGTATTTATGTTCTGCTTAAACTATTATGTTTTAGTTTTTCCACTGCGTTTCGTATCAGCAAATAGGTTTTGAACTATTAAAAGCTTTTTTAACTCAGCTTTTGATTCCTCGATAACAATTCTTGATATATTCATACAGCATTCTTTTAAATCCCAGAATTATATGTGAAACCCATTAGTTCTTATTTGTTTTCTTATTCAACAAATCAAATAATTACAGACATACATATGTAAAATACAAAATACATTTTTGTATACAAAAAATGTTCTTAAAGACAAGGTCACATTTAGTTCATTTTACATTATACCTATAACTACAAAACATATTTCTACCTCCATAGTTTCATATATCGCCCTTGGTAAACTAAAACTGTACTTATGCCTATGGAAAAAGAGCTCTTTCATAACGAAGTTTTCCATTTAAAACGTTTCCACAGATTGCAACAAAGATAATCGTTTTGTATAAAATCTCATTTACAACACACATTTCCCCCCACACACTTGAAAAGATTGTTGGAATAAAATTGTTAGCCTTGTTTAATAATATAACATGTAGCCTATAGGTAAGTTAATGGTTTCTTACATATCAGCCTAAGAGCTAGAATTCCAGATTCACAAAATTACTTCTGAGTTAGTAAAGTGCCTGCCTATAGATTTGATAATCTACATTACTTAAACAATAATGAAGATTGACAGCTTTTGAATGAAGAAGTGTTCCAGTTAATGACTAGGCAAGGATATTACATTGAAACAAGCTTTCAAAACGTTTTCCTTATTCTCATAGATAATAGATATATCTACCCACAAATACATAAACTTATTACTTCATCAAGGTCCTTTTAGAATCGTAACAACTTCATATACCTACCTAGTTTAGTTTGTCGGCCAGAATCCCCCTAAAGGCATTCCAACAAAACCACAAATTATCTTGCCCTTTTCAAGCAACAAGTAGAATCATCGAAATCAACTTATTGCCCAGGTTAATAAATTATATGCTACATATAAATCTATTGTCTATATTACCCAACATATTTTCGCCAAAAATTGGAAATGCAACAATTCGCAATTAAATTAAATGCCATTACCAATGATATAACTCAATTACCTGGAAAACCAAACACAGTAAATTAACAGTAGGTCAAACTGCTGCTGAATGCTTACCTTGAAAAGCCGCTTCCACATTTAGTTCTGCCTCAGCGCTTTTAGCCGCAGCCAGTACTGTTACGAGGATTAATCCATTAAGCCACATTTTTTTGTTATCCTTTTGTTCCGATTTATTCCAAAAACCAATCACACATCCAAACGCGCATATCTATAATATTGTGATGGTATTTTGTTGGTCTGATGGTGTTGGTTTGGAGTTGGATAAGTACGTACAAGTACACAATACAATGTACACACATAAAAATAAAGGATATAATAATAAAATGAACAAAATCAAAATGGGCTAAAAGGATGTTCGTTCGTTCGTTCCTGCTGGAAGGAAGAACAGAACAAAAAAGCAAAAAAAAAAAAATTGTACAAAACAACAAGTAATAGAATAGAAGAGGATGGAATAAAAAGAAGAAAATATATGTCATTGACAAGAAATCACAAAAGGCAACTATCTACCACGTCCGCCGCGTCGCGATAACATTTCGAAACAGGACGACAACAATTCGATTTCGATTCCCTTTTGTGAACTTGCGTATCTCCTTCTGTTCTCTACATTCTACACATCCCTATATATCGAACAATTTTAATTTCAGTACTTCATTTTTATTCCGTTCTTGGGCGCCTGCTAAGGGGGCGGATATTATTTAGGGGCGCTTGCAATTTTTATTTTGCTTCTCAAACTACTTTTGTGTAGTAAAAATCGACGACGATGCGAATAATAAGCTTAATTTTCCACTCTTTTTTTTTCTTTCGATCAAAAGGACGAATCCTTTTATATTCGTATATAAATGTGGGTATATATTTTTTTGTTTATTTTTATTTTTATTTTTCTTTTGCTCATTTCGAATATTTTCCTTCGATGACTTTACATGAGAGGGTGGCAAATGGCAGACAACTCAAAGAACAATACACTGGCACATCGATTTACTTAATACACATTTGATTTTAAGGATCTCTGCTTTGCCCGCACACGCACTACCACTGAGTATATTCCTATAGGTACTACCGATTTTTTTCTCTTTGACAAAAAAAAAACGAAAAAGAGGCCGAAATATATTTTTTTTTTCGTAAAACGATGATCTTTCAGGTTTTTTTTTTAATTTTAACATTTACAAAAATTTAAGAAACAAGAGGTCTTAAATTAACTTTGTAAAATTCCCAACACAGAGGAGGAATTTTGAATACCTTTGCAGTGTTTTCTCCATTCGTTGCCAACAACAATAAAAAAAAATAAATTCACACTCACAGTTGTACCTAAAATGGTGTTCTGTTTCCGTCCTTTTGAGCACTGATGGTATTGAACGACATAAGTGACTAATGACTCTGAAAAATTACACAGGTGCACATTAAAAGGACATTTTCACAATGGGCACTAATTGTAATGTTTTTTTTTCCTTTTTTTTTGTGGTTTAATTAAACTCAGGGTGGGGGTTTGAAGAACTCTTTCAAATTAACCCAAAAGCTATTATATCTTTTTTTTTCTTTCTTTAATTACTCACTTTTTGCCGGAAATATGTATTAAGTTATACAACTAAAAAGGACATTTTGTTGGGTGTCCGTTTAAACAAAAAAAAGGCAGCGACAAGAACTTTCCCAACTTATTCAATACAAGTTTTTTTTTTTTCTTTTATTTAAATGCAGAAATTAAGAATGAAGTGAGAAAAAAACTTTGTCTGCCCTTAATTTGGGATTTCCAATAACCATACGACACGAGACGCTTTCCACGGGAACCGTAATCACTCGCTAACGTTCTTAAACTGACATTATGGTTGATTCAGGCGAGTTTTTCTCCACTTTTACAACTCAGCGTTTTCCAGCGATAGAGCTGGTGTGTATGTGTTGAGTTTTGACTTTATAACGTAAGGGCTGCCTTACAGGGTGGTGAAGTCTTTAAAGCACACACAAAGGGGTGAACAAACACAAAAAAACGACGATAGCGAAAGCCCCCCGAAAATACATTCAGATGGGATTAGGAGAGCGCATGTTCACTCAGGCCGGGGAGCAGGGACAACTCCAGAGCAGGTACGAAAGATAAAGCGCAGCTGATCAGCTCTGGTTCAGGGATGAGGAATAAATAAGAGGATAGAGAAACGCGCGGAATGAGAAGCAAGAGTGCCTCTTCAATTTTGTTTGAAAACTGACAGAAGGTGTGCAGCGGCAGGTTGGTGGTTATTTGATAATTTCTACTTTTGATGTGGGAAAAATCGATATTTGAACTATACAATGGAAATAAGTAGAAAAATGTGTTCGTCCACCTTTTAGAATTTTCTTGTCATTCATGGAGTAGTAGAAAACAACACAAATAAAGGAGAAGCAGTGATTGGGGGTTTGGGGGTACCTATACAGTAAACAGGGTGTCCCATAGTGTATTGTGTACGGGTGTTTTGATGCGGCATTTCTATTGTGGGTGGTAGAGGTATAGTCTATTACATTTACATAATTTTTCGTTCAGAATCTGAAAAACGGGGGCGTTTAATGAGACGCTTATGTGAGGAATTTCCCGCCTTTTTCTTAGTTTTCTTAGTTCTATAGGTAGTAGAGGTACATAGACATACTTATAGCAGAACATTGCTTGCCTTAAGGCTGCAGATGGATATGAGATAATCATCAGAAATACAATACTTACTCGTATAGGTAATGGGGCAAAACTACCTACCTCGAAACAAAAGGTTTGGGGAGAGAAAAGAAAATACCTTTTTGTTTTTATGACTAGGCTTCATATGCGGCCACACAAAAATATGCTTTATCCTCTTTTTATTGAATGGTTTTTTTTCCTTCCGCCAACCCCAACATTGCGTGTCAGACGTAATTTTGTATGAAATGTGAATCTTAAGATATATATGTATATGTATGTGTACATATGTATGTAGGTGTACTCTGTGTGGTATATGATGTGTATAATTTTATTTATAGTTGAATAATTCATGTAAAAAATTTAATTTTGTGTAGACAAAACAACATATACCTAGCCAAGCACCATAACTTTCAAAAATGGTTTCTGCGTGCACTAAAGGTATTTATCTTTTATAGTTTTAAGTTGGCCTTCTATGTATTGTTGTAATTTTTATGACCAAAACGGTAATTATTTATACGTTTAAGTGTGTGTATAATGAATAAAGCCGAAAACATTCGATTTAGGGTTCTTTTTTTAGTTTAAGTGCAGTAAAAGTCGAGCAAATATTTAAGTGTTCATAAAGAAATGACATCATTCAAGGCTTACGTTGTTCGTCACGTTATGAAAATGCTTTTACTTGATATGTAAATACATAAATCTAACTTGAAATGCGTTTGTTTAGAAAAAGATGGGAAAACCCACTTTATCGGCACCTTATCGAATAACAATAGCTCTCTATATCTTCATAATTATGTAACCCAGGCATGATCATAAGATTGGAAGCGTTTTCAAGATGGTGGCATATTTTCAAAGTAGGTACCTAACTAAAATTAGCCGATGAAAATCCGAAGATCATACTTCTGTTATTGCACAATATTGTAGCTTTTTGAATGGTGATTTATTGCGCAAAAATTAATTTTAAAGCTTGAATGGATTTTTTCACTTGCAGTTGAAGTTAAAAAAAGTGCACCTCCAGTTCACTACCATAGGATACAAGTTTTGCCAGTATAGGTATAATCCTAAAAAATTAAATTTTAAAAGGTTTTTTTTCCGCTTGAATGTGAAACTTTTTTGAATGCTAAAGGTATCGCTCACACCGTGCAAGTAAAGTTCTTGCAGCAAGCAAAATGATTGCTGGAAGTAAACCTTACCTGGTGTGACGACCCGAAAAGTAGGTAGTAGCCATGAAGTAATTGCTGCAAATTGAATTACTTGCTTGCAAGTACTTGCGCAAGCAATTTAGTAATTATGTATGCAAGTTCAACTCGCTATAACAATCAAATCACTTGCTGCTAGCAATCGCATGGTTCTTTACTAATAATAATCTACAAGAATAAATTCCCTCGATTTCAACAAAACTTCGTGTTCAAAAACCATTTACTCATGAAAAATCTTCTTCCAAATCTGGATTATCCATTTACCTCTATTTCTGAAAAAAACAATAAACCAAGCCAACCAACACACGCAAGTACTTTCAGAATCTAATTTCAGCAAAGCAATTACTTGCAGCAAGTACCTACTTTCAGCAATTAATTTCAGCAAGTACTCGCTTGCACGGTGTGACGGACTAAAAAGTACTTTGCAAGGAAGTAAAAAGCCGTTTTTGCAAGCATTTACTTGCCTTGTGTGACTGCTCTCTACAAGTTTTACTTGCACGGTGTGACGGCACCTTAATTTGTTACGCAAACAAAATAAAATGCACGACTGGATCGCACGTACTTGCTTATATGTTCAAGTTGTGTGGGACTTAAGAACTTTAAAAAATATTCAAGTAATTATAGAAAAAGTATAAAAAGCATTTAAATAGTTCTTTTAATTATTGTATAAAAGGTCAGATAAATAATTTAGAGCTCAAAAAAAAAAGTATGCCATTTGATTACTTGAAAAAATATGCATATATGCAAAAAAAAATTAAAATCGTTGGAGCCGTTTTTGAGATAAAAAAGCTTTTCCTTAAACGGTTGTATGGCAAGTACCGTTATTTTTTGAGCTAAAAAAAAATTCAATTTCCCCTCTGGAGAGTTACAAAAAAACCTTAAGTCCAAAATTGAAGGAAAATCGCTTCAGTGGTTTAGGCTGTAGGTTGAGGTACGGACAGACAGACAGAATTGTGCCACCCACTTTTTTCGTGTTCTCTATCATCGGTAATGTCATATTTGATTGTTATCTCGAAATTTGTTTTTTGCACGAATCCAAAACTTGCCCTATAGTACCTATATCGCAAGTAAAAAATTTGTAGCTCTAACAGTTTTTTTGATATTCAAGTTCCCGCAAGCAAAAGTTACCTCAACAACACTAAAATCAAAAACAGAAAATTTAAATTTTTTGGCAGATTTGAATTTGGTTTTCTTATCATCAAACTCCCGCTAAAATAAGACATTACCCCCATATGTAAGCTTTTATAGCGCGAATAAGAATAAACTTTAACCATTGCAAATAAAATTTAAACGTATACGTTCTTCCTTCTTCTTCTTCTTCTTTCTTCTTCTTCTTCTTCTTTCTTCTTCTTCTTCTTCTCTTCTTCTTCTTCTTCTTCTTCTTCTTCTTCTTCTCTCTTCTTCTTCTTCTTCTTCTTCTTCTTCTTCTTCTTCTTCTTTTCTTCTTCTTCTTCTTCTTCTTTCTTCTTCTTCTTCTTCTTCTTCTTCTTCTTCTTCTGTCTTCTTCTTCTTCTTCTTCTTCTTCTTCTTCTTCTTCTTCTTCTTCTTCTTCTTCTTCTTCTTCTTCTT